>OZ018401.1:47273397-47296475 GCA_963969585.1 Drosophila helvetica | reverse complement strand
AGTTTGTTGATTCAATGACTCATTCGAGAGAAATTTCAAGGTTTCAGTATTGTGGTGGATCATTATTTCCTGGTTTCTTCAAAAAAGAGATATTCTCTTGGGTATGGCTTTGAGTGGGTTTTTATGGGAATTTCTAAAGTCTAATCCATATTTTTTGTACACAATCTCACAATTATATAAATTGTGAGATTCTACTTCCTGGATTCGAGTTTCAGTCGGAATTTCGTCTAAAGATCCATCTCTATCTCCCATCTTCAGGCTAGAGCCATGCAACAGCCTTAACATCTTGCAGCATATTTTTTGCCAGAAATAACTATTAGGGGAGGGACAGCCAGGAGCAGTGGGCGGTGGGCGGAGGGCGGAGGGTATGCGTTCAGGGCAATAGCCTTGCACAATAAGTTCCTGATTGCGCAGCTGAAAATTGACAGACAGAAATGAAAGAGACATAACATTTTTGAATTATCGACGAAGCAGCCACCACCCAACCACCGAATGTCGTAGCACTCGACGAGCAACCACTACTTATTCGCAGCAGGCAGCACAGGGAGGAGCAGCAGAGCAGAGCAAAGCAACGCAGAGCAAAAAAGCTTTTCCTCGGCGAAAAACAGAAAGAAAACAACAACTTTTCGAGCGAGAGAATCTTTTAGATGCGTTCGTCGTCGTGTATTGCAGTTCGAGTGAGTGCAATATGCCGGCGCGGCCGTTGTCAGAGTGTGAGTGCACGTCTCTCTGTGTGTGTGCACTTTCTGCCTGCCCGCTAATGTGAGCTTTTTTGGGGTCTATGCCGGTTGTATGTGGGTCAGTAGTAGGAACAACTCTCGGTCGGCGGCGTCAACGTTTCCCATCGTTCTCTTCTTAAAAAAAAAAAAATAGAAAAAAAAAACAGGAAAAATAGAAGAAGAAAAATTCAAAGCTAAATATTTGCCTGTAATTTTTTTTGTTTTGTACTTTCCGTTCTTCTGGTTGTTGGTTGTTCGTTTGCCATTCATTTCCGCACTGTTGCCGCATTTTCCGTGAGCGTTTGCATTTATTTTGTTGGCAAAAAAAAGCAGAAAAAAAAACAAAAAGGAATTGAATGTCGCGTTGCAAATGAGAAATGCTTGGAGAACGCAGGAAAATAGCCATAGAATATACCCCCACCAAAGGAGCGGGCCTCCGCGTCAGCAGCAGCAGCAGCTGCGGCAACGGCAACGGCGGCGTCCACACGGCGTATGCGTAACGAGAGAGAGACAGACCGAAAAAAAAACCGAAAGTGACGCGTAATTTGCGGGTCCATCACAAAAATCAAAAATTAAAACTGGATTAATGTGAGAGAATGCAGCAATAAACCAAATACAAAAACAAAAACCCCTTTTCGATTAGCAGATAAATAATAATTAAAACAAATCATAAAAAATACCTGAAAAATAATTAAAAGAATGTGCAAAAAACGAGAGTACAAAAGAGCAGCAACAACAATGGCAGCCAAATGAAGAAAATCACTACAAGTGAGTGTCGTTGCTGGGAATTTTCAGACGAATGTTCTTAGAAAGTTAGGAAAGAAAGAAGGAATTTTCGAAGCCAGAAGGAGGGGCAGCGGTAGTGGCAGCGACAGCGGCAGGTAGAGGGGCGAGAACTGCCCCTGAACGTGAACGTGTAACCTCCATTAAGGCCGTAATCTTGAACTGTGCAAACACCCCATTCCCAGCCCCCTCGCCCCCATGCGCGTACCCCATTTCCCTGCCATTCGCCAATAGCCGAACGCTTTAGCTTTTCATTTTCTACCGATAACACAGCCAGAATGCAACACTGCAAAAATGAGTGAGAGCGCATCAGAGTGGAGAGAGCTTTCCGGGGGCGAGGGGGGTGCCGTGCCGTGCCGGTGCCTCTCAAAAGGTTGCAGTATTTATTTATAGGCGGGAAATAAAACATCATTCCACTGCGAGTCCAACTAAATGGCTTATCCTTTGCTCTTATTTCCTTTGCAGATCAAGTAAAACTATCAGGATAAGCAGCCACACCACACACACACACACACACACACAACCACTAGACCATCTACAATATATCCTTACAAAAAGGAGTGCAACAATTTTAGCTGTAGTCAAAATGCATGGACATCATCACAATCATCAGCAGCAGCAGCAGCAGGGACAGCAGCAACAGCAGCAGCAGCAGCACCAACAGACAGGAACAGGAACTGCCAGCAGTATGAAGGCAGCGTCACATCATCATGCCCATGTCCATCCCCACCCCCATCCCCATTCACATCCCCATCCCCATCCGCACCACAAACTGTCCACGCGAAGGACTGCGCGCAGTCGCAGCCGAAGTCGCAGTCCGACGCCCGATGGCAGCCAGGACTACGATGTGACGCGTATGCGGGAGGAGGACTTTGAGCGTCTGGCCGTCTACCTGGTGCCGGATGTGCAGGCGGAGCGCGGACTGCCCAATCGGGCGGACAAGACGCTGCCGCGGAGTCTGACACTCAAGTCATCGATGGTCTACTCAACGCCAAATGTTAAGGTAGGAGCCGGCAGACACGGAACCCCCCGGAAGAGCACGAAAACTAACCATCCCTTGGGATGTCTTTCCCTTTGCAGACTGAAGGAGTTTGGAGCAGTGGGGTCATACCGCGCGGCACACGCTTTGGCCCCTTCGAAGGCATTCCAACCTCAAACTATCCCAATGATAAGAATAAGGCGCGATATTTTTGGAGGGTAAGCATTACGGAAACTTTGGGAAATATTGGATCTTTGGTTTTGGATTTTGGGTTGCATTTTCTGCGATGGGTTTCCCCTACAACTATCATCATATACATTATCTACATATGCTTCACGCCAGCCCCCCTGCCACCCACCCAAACACTCCTCAATCACCAAATGAAATTTCCATCCAATTTCCATTGAATCAAATATGCGACTAACCAAAACATTTCGTTTCTCTTTAATTTACTTTTATTTCATATGCAAAAATTACCATCCCCCTCAAAAAACCAAAAAAAAAACACACACACAAAAACCGAAAATCGAAATTAATTTGTTTGGCATTTTTGGAACAAAATTTGGTTTGTGGTTCGAAAAAATCAGGTGCAGGGAACACGCCACATAACCTATGGGATTATTAAGGTACCACCAATCACGATTTGTGCTTTTCTTTTCTTACTTTCCCGCTACTACCCCGCTAACAGCCAGCCCCCCCCCTTCCACGAGCACTTTCTCTTTCTATCTAACACGAGAACTATCTACTATCCTGCCTGCACTCTCTCTCACTCTCTCTCTCTCACTCTGTATTCCTCTTTCTGTGTCTCCTTTCGTAGTTTGTTTTGTTCTCTGTGTATTTTGATGTGTGTCTCTCCTGTGTCTTGACCTCTCTTCAATGCTTGAATACTTCGTTTTCTAACCGCCCTCCTCTCCCGTGTCTATTCTTTGTGCTCCTGTAGATCTTCAAGGACGACGACTACTACTATCTGGATGGGTCGGATCGCTCGCAGTCCAATTGGATGCGCTATGTGGCCTCTGCGTACAGTTTGTCCGTGATGAATCTGGTCGCGTGCCAGCATCAGGAGAACATCTACTTCTACACCACCCGCGACATCCTGCCGAATGAGGAGCTGATGGTCTGGTACTGCAAGGACTTCGCCAGCCGCCTCGGCTACGATGTGGATCCGGAGAGGACCATTTTTGGGGCCTGCAAGCAGGCCAGCGTCGAGGAGGATCTCGAGGAGGATGTGGAGGAGGAGCTCGAGGACCAGGACCACGACCACGACCACGATGAGATGCCGCCGCACAAGAAACCGCACTACTCCATGCCCGCCCCCGAAATACCCGCCGAGGTGGCCGTCAGCCACATCACCTATGTGATGGGTCTCCATCTGCCGGCGGCGCCAGGACCCCAGGGAGCCGGCTCCGTGCAGGAAGCCCTGCCGCCAGCCCCACCGCCAACTGGTTCCGGCTCCGGTGGCTGCTGTCGTCGCGCCAGTCCCCCCGCCCACGTGTCCACCACATCCTGTGGCGGCGCCCACCATCCGCACATCATACAACACGGACGCCATGCCTCCGTGATCATTGGCCAGGATCGCTCACCGCTGGCCAGCAGCAGCGACAAGGACACCGCCGGGTCGCCCCTGTCCGGCCTGGACCACCAGCTGACGCCTCAGGATGGCAGCGTACGATCAGTGCGTTCGGACGAGGGCTACCACAGCAACGAGTGCCACGAGGATGGCCTCACGCCACCAGAGGACTCCAGCGACAGCGAGAGCGAGCACAACTATGTCCTCGACTGCTCCAAGAAGGCCATTGCCCCCAAGGAGACGGTGATTGCCCAGGCCCAGAAGCCGCAGAGCAGCTCCCCGCCCACTGTAGGCGTCGCGGCGAGCATCATCCACAGTCCCCAGGCGATGGCTGGCATGGCTGGCATGGCTGCCACGCCCATGTCCTGCGAGACGGACAAGAACGAGTACAGGAAGTTCAAGGTGAAGATGCCGCTGAAGTACGAGTTCAAGAACAAGAGCTGCGTCAAGCAGGAGCCCATCCACAAGGATGTGGACGAGCAGATGTCGCACGCCCTGCCCCACGGCGTGGACGAGGATGAGGAGATGCACGCGCACCTGCACGCGAATGTGGCGCACTCGGAGGACTCGGCCTGTCCTCCCAGCACCACCACCCATTTGGGGGATGAGCATTTGATGCACTTGGAGAGGGAAAGGGAGCGCGAAAGGGAGAGAGAACGGGAACGGGAACGAGAACGAGAACGGGATCGGGATAGAGAGCAATCCAATCAGCAGCCCGCCTCCTCCACGGTCATTGTCCTCGAGCACAACTCTGACGGACAGACCCGCACCATCGTGCCCCTGAGCAAGCCCTACTACGAGGCAGATCCCCCGGGAGAGCGGTACGTGCGCTTCGGACAGCCCTCCTCCAGCATCCTCGAGACGATCCTGACGAGCCAGCACCGTCTGGAGGCGGCTGCCGCAGCGGCCAATGCCTGCCGCCAGGCGAACGCTGCCACGCCGCCACCCACATCGCCCACTGAGATGGCGTACAGCTACAAGAAGTCGCAGCGATACGGAAACGCAGTGAGTCCGGACTCCAGCTCGAACCTGGGGCAGCCACAGGAGCAGCTGTCTGCCGCTGGAGTGGGCGTGGCGGAGCAGGAGCTAGTGACGCGGGGCACCCTCATCAAGGGGGAGTGCTCGCCGCCGCCGCCGTCGCATCTCCACCACAACGTGATCTTCTCGCCCTCGCGACACGTCTCCTACATGGGTCAGGGAGAGGGCGGCGGTCACGGAGGCCACTCGCCGAGCCCCAGCTATCCGGGGTACCCCCACCATTACGGGAGTGCGGCCACCTCCACCTTCCACTCGCCGCCGCACAGCTCCCATTCGCCCTTCGACCGCCAGTCGAATGCCTCGAGCGGCGGAGGATCCGCCTCGAATCTGCATCTCCTGCAGAGCAGCACCCAGATGCTGAACCACCCGCTGATGCAGCCACTGACACCGCTGCAGCGGCTCTCCCCGCTGCGCATCTCCCCGCCCAGCAGTCTCAGTCCGGACGGCAACTCCTGTCCCCGCAGCGGCTCCCCCCTGAGTCCCAATTCCCTGGCCTCGCGCGGCTACCGCTCGCTGCCGTATCCCCTGAAGAAGAAGGACGGCAAGATGCACTACGAGTGCAACGTGTGCTGCAAGACCTTCGGCCAGCTGAGCAACCTGAAGGTGCACCTGCGCACCCACTCGGGGGAGCGGCCGTTCAAGTGCAACGTCTGCACGAAGAGCTTCACCCAGCTGGCGCACCTGCAGAAGCACCACCTGGTGCACACGGGCGAGAAGCCGCACCAGTGCGACATCTGCAAGAAGCGCTTCTCGAGCACCTCCAACCTGAAGACCCATCTCCGGCTCCACAGCGGCCAGAAGCCGTACGCCTGCGATCTCTGTCCGCAGAAGTTCACGCAATTCGTGCACCTGAAGCTGCACAAGCGGCTGCACACCAACGATCGGCCGTACGTGTGCCAGGGCTGTGACAAGAAGTACATCAGTGCCTCGGGGCTGCGCACCCACTGGAAGACCACCAGCTGCAAGCCCAACAATCTGGAGGAAGAGCTGGCCATGGCAGCGGCGGCCACATCGGAGTGTTTAGGTATGTTCTGCGCCAGAGAATCCCCTTTGAACCATCTCTAACTTTAGTTTGTCTTTGTCATCTCCAGACAAGGATCTCCCGGAGCCGGACAGCCGTGAGGCCTACGAGCAGCTGCAGCAGCACATGGTCCATCCCAGCCTGAGGCACTCCCCGCCGCGTCTTATTCCTTTGGGGAATCACATGCAGGGACCCGGACAGCATCAGCAGCAGCCACCGCCGCCGCACATGATGCTGGGACCTGCCCCAATGCTGCTGACCACGGCCAGCCAGCTGCCACCACCGCCACCCCATCATCTGCAGCAGCAGCAGCAACAGCAGGCGCAGCAGGGGCAGCAGCAGGCCTCCCCGAACCAACGTCCTACGCCCCCACACCTGCATCAGCATCCGCATCCGCACTCGCATCCACATCCGCATCAGCAGCAGCAGCAGCAACACTCGCCGCAGGGCGGCAGCCTGAAAGGGTTGAAGCCGCTGCCGGACAACGGAGGAGTCTACATGCATGCGCCCCATGGGCAGGCCCAGGAGAACCGCCCCTCGGTCATAGAGTCCTCCAATCAGCCCATGATCATTGAGTGCACGTAGGGGGGAAAGTAGTTCCCCCCCAAGGGAGCAGAGGAGAAATGATGGAATCCAAGTGCAATAAAATCAAATGTTTTTTTTTTTTTTTTTTGTAGAAGCTATTTATTTGGTTTCTATGTAGAATCAAATAGAGTTAAGAGCATCCCCACATCTAACAGACACAGAAAAACAGAACAGAGCAGAGCAGAGCAGAACAGAAGAACATAAAGCGACAGAGCAGCACAATGTAAACGTAATGGTATTATTATATAAGTTGTATATATATATATATAGACGAACCCAACCCCTCAGCCCTCCCTACGCCCCTCCCACCTTTCCTGCCCTGAAAATTGGAAATTGAAAACTCATTTCGCGCTATGAAAACCAGATCTCACCAATTGGCATAAAAAGAAAAAAGAAAGAAACATCGTGTAGTCTCGTCCTTCCCCATGAATTCTTCTCCTCTCCGAGAACTAAAGGCATATTATTTTTGATAAATATTTTATATACATAAAAAACCCAAACACACACACATACACACACACACACACACAATATATACATTCAATTGGATTGTTAATCGAGAGAATAAATGGAGCTAAAGAAAGATCGGTCCCAAAACAAAAACAGCAACAAAAAGAACAACAACAACAACAAATGAAAATACTTTGAATGAGAAATGCATTTACAGAAATTTACTTTTCATTTGATTTCCCATTCGATACACACCTTTGTTTATCTCTCCTTTTTGATTGTTTGTTGAGGCGCGCACCTTATAAGCTATATAGATATACATATATACTATATAGATCATTAAACGTACATAGATACCAGATACATAGATATAGAAGCATAACCATACATGCATACATACATACATACATACATACATACATACAAACATAACATATACATACACATAAAATACACATAGATTCAAGTTGCCTTATTTGAATTTCGTTAGCACTGAAAAAAAACCCGCGATAGAAAACCATTCAGAACAGTTCTGATAAAGCTTAAAAAATATATACGTATTTTATATATGAATATATCATTATTAAATATATGAATATATATACCTATATATTTATATGTATTTTATTAAATATACAAACAGCAACAGAAGGAAAAGCAACAAAAACTGTATATATATAGAGGGAATGAACCTTGTTTTCGGAGATCTGCTAAATTTGCTAAATAAGTAAAGCCTATAATTACTTAGACCACTAGGGGATTTAACCATTATCCATTATCATTATCATTATTATGATTATAAGCAACAAAAAACTAAAAACTAAAAACAAAAAACAAAACACAAAAAAAAACAAAAAACAAACAAAGAAAAAAATATGAAAACTTAGCTGAAAAATCGGTGCTTTTGACTGTTTCCATTTGTCCACAGTTACATTTACATTTACATTTACTGTATTGTATTTGTATTTTGAAACACACATAAATTATATTGTAGACCACATTAAATATATACTATATATATATATATATATATATATATCATACACTATATATATATATACACATTATTAGCATACAAGAAAAGTTTAGATATACTTCCCTTGCTCCTACTTTTCGCCTTAAACATTCTCCACTTTCTTCCAAAATCTCCCTTAAAATGGAAAGTGAAAAACAAATTCCAAATATTCGCTCGTATTAAACTCTCAATTAGTCTTTTTTTTGTGTCTGAATAAAATCTTTAGCTAATCTAAGCTTATAATATTAATGAGGCTGACTAGCATTAAGTATAAATATCTAGACTAACTACATCTTAACGTAATGGCTAAGCAACTGTACATAAACGAGCTGAACCCAAGCTTCGATCAGTAAGGAAAGACACCAATTCGTAGGAAATAAGTATTTCTAGTTTAATGTACTACGGATGTATGTGTATGTACGTGGTACGTTTCGGGGGTTCGTGGGGATTATGGGGCTATGGGGCTATGGGGCAATGGGGTGATGTTTGCGGATTCATCCGCGAATTTGAGACTAAGACTATGCAAAAGTTTTTTGTATTTTTTTTTGTATTTGATACAGAAGGAAGAAGAGCAGAGCGTTTTGGCAGAGAGACAGTTAGATGAGGAAAAGGATGTTCTAGCTATAGTTGTAAGACTAGCCAATAAGTATATCTATAAGATTTCTAAGCATATACATATACGCATACATACATATATTTCTAAAGAAAACTGAAAGAACACGGAAAATATGAGAAGAGCCTACATACATGGAAAATATAAAAGAAGATAATCAAAATTATACAAAAAAACAAAAAAAAACAAACAAACAAAATTGATTTTTTATTTCTACTTTGGTTTTTTTCTAACATTCTTGTTGTTGGTTGTGCAATCATTTAATCCATTTTGTGCAATATTCAGCTTGAAAGTTTCACATTTTTTACAGAAACATGTTTTTAACAAAAAAAAAAGCGACTATTCTTTTTTTGATTTCTTTTTTTTTCAGAAAAAAGTTCTTAAAGTAATAAGCGAAGATACATAATACTTTCCTATTTGTGAGACTGAATGAATTACTATATATACAACAAATACTCTTTAAACTCCTTAAACATATAACTGACAGGACCCCAGGACATTTCGAAATAGATATATACTTAATCGAACCGTTTTTTTTTTGATCAAGCATTGTAATATATATAACGATATATATTTATATACGAGGCACACATATACATTAATATACATATACATAAACGTAGCCGTAGATGCATATATACGTATAGTATTTACGTACATATATTATATAGAGAACCCATGGCCTATGGTTTAAGCGCCCAAAACTTTGTACAGTAATTGAAATCTGTTTCAGGATTCAAGAAAAACGTGACGACACAACGTAAATTTAAATGGAGAATAAATGACTGCTTCTTAGTGTTATAAGTGACTCTGATTTAGGTCGAATACACACTCACACTCACACATATACACCCCCACACCCACACATTCACACACACACACACACACACACTCACAAATGATTCAATGATTCAATTCTAGAAATCGAAATCCAAATATATATTCCATTATATATTCAATAAGTCTATCGTATACCTTTATTGCAAATCAATATTTCAATATTGTATCTATATAATTAACAATTATCTATAATTCAGCCCCTCTCTATATAGATCTATCGTGTAGATCCTCTTTTGTATGTTCTATATTCTATATTCTTCTCTCTCTCCCCCTTACCCCTCGAAAACATCCACACACAAAAGAAAATGTACAAAATTGGTTCTCATAAACAATTAAAAAGGCAAAAGAAGAATTTCCAATAAGTACAGACCCCTAGAAGAAATTGAAGATTAATTTCATATTCGAGATGAAGATTGAAAGATTAGTTTCCTGTTACAAGCCCCTATTTTTGGGAAATGTTGATTTAAAAGAGCCTCAAACTATATACATACACATGTATATGTATATCAATCCCCTCTAATACCACAATAAACGAAATAATTGACTATATGCATAATTACACGCCGATTATATGCTGCGCATCATCTAAAAAAAAAAGCAAACGCAAATGCAAAAAGCGAATGGATTATCTAATTATTTGAATGCAACTTAAATTCCTATTAATTATATAAAATATCTCTATAAAATATCGCTAAAGAATCACAATTAATAAAAACGTACGAAAAGAATGAATAAATAATAATAAAAAAACAAAATATTTCATACTAAAAAAAAAACAATCTATTCGAATTTCTTCTATAGTAGAAAATGAGACGTCTTAGGGGATCCTATAAAACAAAGGCATACTTTTAGGAGTAGTTTTTCTTTGGAAACAAGATCTGAAACCGTTTTCTTTTCTCTGTTTTCGCTTCAGTTACGATCTGACGATTTGAAATATTAAGGAACCTGCTCAGATATAAAGCATATAAAAAGGCAAGTTCATGTAATTAACAGATTTATCTTCAGTCTTAAGAGATTTAAGGTAGCCTTATCCAAGTAAGCGATGCAACGATCTATCTTCTATTTAAGAGTAAGTTGTACGTTAGGCAAGACAGAAGACGGACAGATATTACCTCTCTGTGGCACTTTCTCTCTCTCAGATCCTGTAAGGAAGAAAGCCATAAATGTCCCCTACCTTAGGTTAGTAAATTGTCGCATTTATTTGCCACTAAAACTTAATCCTTCCGCCTGATTTAATCTGTAAAAAAGCATTAAAGTTGGCAAAATATTATGCCACTAAAATGAGGACTCGCATCTGCCCGTAGATTTAATATCCATCTCTCTCTGTCTCTCTCTTTTCGAACAGAGCTTATCCTAGCTAAAGGACCTCTCTTTGACGCTGTCACTGGAAATAGAAACATCAATCACATGTCAATCAATGATGAAAGTAGGGCACTTGAATGGTAATGCCTACATGTCAAAACCCACCTCCCCCTTCCCCCTTCCCTCCTCCTCCCCCTCCCTGGAACATGCAAATTGTGTTCGTTTTATGGATAAAAAAAAGAAAAGTTTTCGCAACAAAAAAACTGTGCCCTGATTATCGCTGGGAAAAAGGGAAAAGTAGATGTGGAGGGAGGGAGTGAGATGAGGTGCCATGTTAGGTCAAACGCGTGCTGTGCGGATCTGCCACATGGATATGCACCCACCCTGTCCTCTTCCCTTGCTGTGGCTCCCCTCCTCCCTCTCATTATGCCGCACTTTCATTTCCATGATTTTGCATAGAATTTGGGTACGAATTTTCCTCATTTTCCATGACCAAAAACCTTTTGATTACTGTTTGGCAACGTTTTCCATTTAAAGCGGATTATTTTCATGGCCATTGTGTGTTGCTCCCCGACTGTCTGATAGCTGCTGACTGGTGCCTGGTGGCTGCTGCCTGCTGCCCGCTGTCCGTCCGGAAATGCCTCGAGCCGATCCTCGGACCCGCCTCGGACAATGGCCGTCTGGCTTGCGGCACTTCCCCAACTTCTGATGCATTCATTCTGATGCCCTGGCCTTGTTAATCCTGTTCCAATTATGCGCATGTGAGTGGCTCTGCTGCCATCCCTAATGGGCACTTTCGCTCTCGTTGCGGCCCTTTGTCCGAGCCCGGCATTGAGGACCACTGGCCGGCCACTGGACCACAGCATGGCACAGAACGGCACAGGACGGCACGGGATAGAATGCCAGTGGCAAAATATTGATTACAGACTGTGCAACGGCTTGTGCTCGACTCTTTGTTTGGGTTCTTTTCCATGTATTTATCGCTGTGATAAAAAATTGAACTGACCCCCGGTGACCCCTTGCTGGGCATTCGCATAGTTTTTGATCTAGTTTGGGAATGGGAATGGGAATGGGAATCGGGTCTCAATTTATTGGGGGGGGAAGGCTTCATCAGATGGAATGCGGGAAATTCTCATAAATAAAAGCTAGTATTTTCTTAAAAGATGGATCTTTGGGTGTCAGAAGTGGATATGTTCTGATTTAAGCCTAACCGTTGACTTGTCTTGATCTTACTGCTGTGATCATAGCTTGAGTTTATCCTTTCTTATTTTGCTAGAATAAAATAATAAAAGTCTGGCTTTTCCCATGGAAAACCAATGAGAATCGTTGGTCAACATTCTTTGCCCCTCATACCCATGATAATTGGAGAAAATCTGCACAGATTTTCCATCGGCTCAGTGACGATTAAAGACATTCAAGATTCTAAAGAATTTACAACAGAAAATAGTACATTTAAATCATTCTCCATTGAAATGGAAATGGTTGGAAAATGACCATTTCTTGCCATTGGAAGCCATCAAATGATTTCCAAAAGCAATTCTTATTTTTAAACAGAAATTGTACTGAAATATCAGTTTGATTTTTGTGAAATTCATAAGCCGATGGATAGATGGATGGATGGATGGATGGATGGATGGATGGATGGATGGGGGGCTGTTCCAGGCAGCACCTCCCTTCAGCGTGCGAACATGAGCGAGTTATGGGCTGCACATAAATGTGTATTCGGATTTGCAATACAGTTTCCGCCCTCTCGGGTCTCCGCTGTCATCAATGGCATTGGTTCGATTCGGCATGCCAGAGGCACGAGGCACGTGTCGCAATAAATTGCGTGCATAACACATAGTGCCAGGAAAGGGAGAGCAAAAGCAGGGCGGGCCAGCGGCAGGGGCAGGGGCAGGGGCAGGCTGGGCATTCGCAAATATGTAGCTATGTTGCACATTGCAAGGATCCTTGGGGGTGAGCTTGGTGGTGGAAATGCAACTGAATCCCTTACGGCTGGCTGGCTGGCTGGCTGGCTGGCCGGCTGGCACGTGCCAGGAACAACACCACGAGGGTTGTGCAGTTTTTTAATGCAATTTTTTCACCAATCAGGAGCTGTTTTTTATGGAAATGCTCGGGGGAATGGGGTTCTGGCGTGAGCCTATCAAAAGCCTGCTAAAAGATCCTCAAGTCGGCGCCTGATCTACGCACTTATACGCGTGTTTGAGTCATAGATACAAATACATCTAAGCGTGTCTACGGCTGGGGGTTCCGCATAGATAAGTTGTACACGCTCTCTCACGCATTATCTCTTATACTCGTACCCACTCCCTCTCTGCCTCTCTCTCGCTCTCTCCGGCTTGCCCCCCTCCCCTTTGTGGATCGGTTTGTGTAGAGAAAGAGTATCTGGCAGATACATTTGCTTACGTTCCATGCCCGCTCGCACGCTCAATCCGAGTCGCCTCGACTCGGCTCGACTCGACTCGACTCGATGTTTTTCCTCGCTCACACTCGCACACATGCCCGTATATATGTACACACACACACACACACATGCATCCACTCATGAATACGTATTTTGAAGATACAGCCAAAACATTTTTCGGGCCTATGGTGGCAGCGGTGGCAGCGACGGCGGCAGCAACGGCAACGGCAACGGCGGCGCAACCTTCCTAGAAATAGTCGAAAGGCAACGCGGAGTCAGTGTGACGAAGTGCGTCGTGCGCAGCGGCAGCGTTTTTTTTTCCCCCGCCTTGGAAAATAATCACACAGACCAAACGTAGAAGAAAACTCGTGTAACTGTGTAAGTGAGTGTGCGTGCTCGGTAAAAGATACAGATACAGATACATGGACAGCAACAACTACAACTACAACTACAGATACCTCGTACAACTGTATCTACACATGCAGGAAAAAAAAACCATGCATTTGAAGTGAAAATTGTAAGAGTCCAATTAACGAGAGAGTAAAACGAAACACACAGAAAAAAAAGAAACAAACTGAGGAAAACCCAAGGAATAACTGGAGGAAAACTAAAATGGAAAACATTCAAGAGGCAGAGGAGCTGAAAACCGATGCAGGAGGAGACCCGAGCAGCAGCAGCAGCGGCAGCGGCAGCAACAGCTCCACAACATCATCCCAGCCAGGTCTGTGCCCCCGATTTCCAGAATATGCCCCCCACCCTCCCATGCCAACTGCCCAGCACCACCCTCCCGAACTAGTTTCGTTGTTTTTAGATGTTTCGTCTATTTCCAAAATAAAACCAAAGCCAAAATTCAATACGAAATCTTATCAAACGCCTCGCTGATTGGCTATGATCGTTCGCTCTCATTCTCCCACTCGTGGTACTCTCTCTCTCTCTCTTTCTCTCTGTCTCTGTCTCTATCTCCTCTCTGTTGCTCTTTGTTTTTTATGTACTGCGCAGTTTCTTTATTCGTCGATTCGTGTTTTTACGTTTTTGTTGTGATTTTGCCATTCGCGGATTTCGATTTTTTTTTATTGGCAAATGCGGAAATTCTATGTACGGGGGGAAAGTGTCATTCAACCCCTCGGCAGATCGAACGTTGACCGACTTTTGCCGCAGAAACACCCTCTCCCCCTCCCCACCACCACTCCGCAGCTAGCGGCAATCAAGGACAAATACTCACCCTCCGCCAACCCTCCATCCCTACATCCTACCCCGCATCCTTTCTGCAGGCTTAGCCTATAAGCTTGAGTGAACTGGAGGGACAGAAAGAGATCTGTTCCGAAGATAGATTTGTGCCCGGAGGATGGGATGCCCTGCCTTGGGCATAGATTTCTTAAGATTTACTCCAAATTGAACCTAAAAAAACCAGTTTGTGGGATCACTGCCTATAAGAAAAGTGGGAATGGGAATGGGAATGGGAAAGGGAATCCATAAAAAGGATAATCAGCCATGTGGTGGTGGTGGTTTCCAAAGATTTCTCAACGATTTCTTATCAGAGGCAAAAGAATTACCATTAACCAAAGAATTCCGTTCACATGTGAGAGAAAATCTCTCCAGAAAAGCCAACAGCAACAACCCCAGAAATGCAGTAAGAGGAGGAGAGAGAGATGGAGAGAGAGAGAGAGAGAGAGAGAGTAGCTATTAGAATGGGAATGTGCATTGAGGAATGCGTATCTGTATCTGAAGAGGGGGGGCCCCCATCCCTATCCGGAAGATAAGCAACACAACACGAAATGGGAACACAACGAAGTAAATACCATTTATGAATGAATGAATGAACTCAAATGAATGGGTGTGTGAGTGCGTGAGTGCGTGAATGCGTGTGCGAGTGAGATGAGATGAGATGAGGGCATGCCTATGCCTTAGATAATGAAATGAATACGCGCGCGCTGCCGCTTCCAAATATTCCAAACGAAACCTGTTTTCTGAGAGGCAGAGACACAGATCCAAGCTGAACTTGCCTCGGGGCAAATGGGGCAAGGACACACGCACCACACACCACACACACACACACACACACACACACACACACACACACACACGGGTTCGGTTCCAAGCTCTTCAGCTGCCTCTTTGCTCGGTGGCTCATTTGAATAACAAAACCCATTGCGAAGGATTCCCAGACAGGATATCGAGTGCGAGAGTAGAAGAACTCAAGTTACCTATTCCTATAACATGTACATATACGTTCCTTTTCCATCCTTAGCGAATCCTGGCGAGGAATGCGGCTGTGTGCGCTTGGGCAAATGCAAATGGTTCAATGTGGCCAAGGGCTGGGGCTTCCTAACCCCCAACGATGGTGGCCAGGAGGTCTTCGTGCATCAGGTGGGTGTTCGTTTTCCCCCTCTAACATACATATATCAATATCGATAACTCTCTTTTATTCCCCTTTCCTTTGTGTAGAGTGTCATAAAGATGTCCGGATTTCGATCGCTCGGGGAGCAGGAGGAGGTGGAGTTCGAGTGCCATCGCACGGCCCGTGGCCTGGAGGCCACCAGGGTCTCGGGTCGCTCGGGGGACGAGTGCCACGGCAGCACCTATAGACCACGAATGTATGGCTCCTTTCTGCCATAAATTTTCAATGTTACCATAATCCCATGCCATATTTCATTCCGTTTTAGCAATCGTCGGACTCGCCGCATGCGCTGCTATAATTGCGGCGAATTCGCCAATCACATTGCCTCCGAGTGCGCTCTGGGGCCGCAGCCGAAGCGCTGCCATCGGTGCCGCGGCGAGGACCATCTCCATGCCGATTGCCCCCATCGGAATGTGGTGAGTCCTGCCGCGCTCGAAGCTCACGCCACATCCACATCTCTCTTGTCGCAGACACAAACCAGCAGCAGCAAAAGCCTCGAGGACACGGACCAAACCCCCGAAGGGTGAGAGGGAGGGAGAGCTTGGTAGGCCCTGGTGGGGTGTTACAGGAAGTTACAAACTTCTTTTGAAGAGTACAAACAAATGCACAAATGAGCAAGAAACTGGACGGAAAGGAAAGGTGAGGAGAGGAGAGCAGAGGAGAGGAGAGCACACAGAACGGGAGAAGCGCATCAAATCAAAGAAACCCAACGTACAACACACAACACACAAGGAAATCTATCTACACGTTTAAGTGCAGTAATTTTTTTTTTTTTCGTATGCGAATTTAGATAATATACGAGAAACGGGGGCTAGGAATCGGAATCGGAATCGGAGTCGGTATCGGAATCCTTGCCCCCAATCCTAAGCCTAAAACCTAATCCTAAACGTAACTGTATCTACCTCTAATTATCCTTTAAGCTTTTAGTTGCATAAGGTTTTCAATTAAACGAATTCTAGATCTAAACGGGAGAGCATTCGTTGGTCTACTCTCTGGGATTCTTTTCGTGTTTTGCAACCCCCCGAAAGCTCTGTGCGGGCCGTGATAAGAAAGCTCCATCGGCCTCGCAGGTTGGGGACGTCCCGTCCCTCCATGTCGTCACGTGGACGGGCGACAACATTGAAGCTTTTCCGGCAGCAACAAAATCTCCATGAAAACGCAGAATCATTGTAAGCTTCCATCCCTTTCCACCCCCTCCCATCCCATCCCATCCCTTCTGCTCCTCCCGCTCTCTCACTCTCTCCCTCACTGAAAGTGAAACATAGGGAGGAAGGGAGGCAACAACAACAAAAAGATTAGGCGAGGACATGGACATGGACAGGGACACGCACGCGAGAGGTGAAAGTTTCTCTCACTGAAGCTCTCTCTCTCGCTCTCTCACTCTCTCTTGTGTGTGTGGGCCCTTTGGCTGTTTTTGTTGAGGTTTGAACGGTTGTTGTTGCCGCAAAATCATTTTGCAACATTGTTGGGGCGCGCGTCCTTCGAAGGCAGCAGCAGAGCAGCAGAGGCGGAAGCCAGGACCTCCTCCACCCGAACCCGAACCCCACACAAAAAAGGATGCAACTGCTTATGCGAGGACTCTGGTCTCTGGTCTCTGGAATTTTTGTGGCCCAGTCTCAGTTGATCTCTGGCCGAGAATTGTTGTGTGCAACGCGGCGGATAAAACTATATATATACAAAAAATATATATTTAACTATACAAAAAACAGGAGCAGGCAATCTAAGCTCCTGCTGCTGCAAAACAACAAAAAAAACAACAACAAAAACATAACAAAAACAATAACTTCGACAACTAAAAGAATTTCAACAAAAGTTAACAAAGCGTTTCAGCAACAAATTTTCAACAAAACCCTCAAATAAAAATCACAAAAAAATCTCAAAAATATACGAAAAACAATTTGTAACATTTTTTTTTTTTGCATAAAATGAGTAGCTAAAATGCTAGAAAAAGTGGAAAACAAAAAGGAAAAAATCTCAACAAAAAAATGAAAAAATGGAAAACTAAAGAGGAAATCTCCACGAAAAAGCAAAGAGTTCAAGGTTAAAAATCAAACAAAAGAAACGATTTGGATTATGATTTTGTAATTGTTTTAAGAATCCAAAAAAAAGCCACTAAAATGCAATGAAAAGAACAATAACAATAGAAAGAAAGAAGCAAAAAAGAAAAAAAACACACAGAGAGGAAATAGCAGCATAGGAGAGCAAAGAGAGGAAACGAAAAGGGAAACAGCATCTAAACAATAACAAAAGCAACGTCAACGTCATCGCATATTCATTTGGGGCATGCCACACAATCAAACACACACAGGCGCAGAGGCACACAAACACACACTTAGACACACAGGCGCATAGAATTTACGACAAGATTTACATTGGGGGAGCGCCTGTTATGTAATATCCTCCTTCTGACGCTGTCTCCTGTCATGTTACAAGTTCTCGTTTTCTCTCTCTCTATCCTGGAACACGGGGAGGTGTGGCATGCACCTTGGCGGCTCCCGCTGCTAATTTGATTTAACACAAACACACACACAGTCACACACACACACACACACACACACAGAAATCGGGACACGCTGCATGGGCACGGCATTGAGACATTAACATGAAGGACACTCCACTCCACATCCACATCCACATCCAGCCATCGATAGATAGATGTTGTAGTAGGTAGCCCCATAAATAGGGGCACGGCACGGCTGGGCTGTGTGGCTGGCTGGCTGTCCTGGGGGCTGGGGAGTGGGGGGATGGCTTGGAATGGAATGTTGTGTGGCATGCAAATCGGGGCCACACAAAAATATTACGCATACGCCGCATATTCGATGAGCAATGATTTGCAGGGATATCTATTTATGCGGAGAGGCGAGGAGAGGAGGTGCCCTTTTTGGGGATGGGCTGGAACTGGGGCTGGGGCTGGGCCTGGGCCTAATTAACGAATGTGTGTCATAATGCGACAAGCGTTAGTAGGTCAAGTAGATTCGATGCTGGAGGTTGAGGGCGAAACTCTTTCGCCAGAAAGAAAGCTCTGTGCCAAAAGGGCAACACGAGGCAGCCGAGGACGAGGACTAGGACGAGGTGCGATGCCACGCGATGAGCAGAGATGAGTCGCATAGAGAGCACACGAGCGCGAGTGCGAGTGCGAGTCGAGTAAATAAATAGATGGGCGTTTCAGTAGCCTTTTCCATTTGGGTGTGGGCCAATCTTTTCTCATATTCTATGTTTTTATTTCAAATATTAATTTTGTTTTTCTTTAACGAATCTCAATGTTCCACGTCGTTTAACTATCTCTCTGTTTTATGCACTCGCCACTTTCACTTAACATTTGTTCGAATAATCCTTTACTCCTGCACAGGCATACGATTCACCCACTCTCTGTCTCTCTGGCATGGAAATCAATTTTTAAATTACCAAATTTAAAACAAAAACTACATCTCTAAACGGTTTAAAGTTCCAACAAGCTAAATTACACAATGTACAAAGTCTAAACAAAGTTACAAACTTAACTTAAAAGCAAAAGAACAACCTCAAGTTTCAAGTGCTCAAAGCAGACCACAGAAATCACATAAATCTATCAGGATCGACCGCAGGAAAGGTAAGAATTTCATTTAAAAATATAAATACGTATACTTTAAATTGGTTTATTCATAAAATCTCTAAATGTGTTTTACTATAACAAATTATTTATGCAATCTAATGCGCACCCTCTGAAGTAGTGGCTTGAGCAACGATTCTTTTACTCGTACTCGTACATAATTTTTTGATAATTTCCTAATTGATTGCCATACGAATTTAAACTAAAGGATTTAAAAGGGCATCGGCTCCACGTCCAGATTCCAGGCGGGCAGACCCCTACACACATAAATGCAGCAATTGTAGACATTCGGCTCGACCTTGCCCTGTTGCACCAGCGACAGAATGGAGCTCAAGCTCCCCAAATGGTACTTGGGCTGATCTGCCATGCAGGGCGGTGGTATCTGCCCATCGCCGTCGGCTGCGAAACCAAATAATATGTCTGTCAATCAATATCCATTTCAGCGCAGAAGTGTACAAGTGTCTCGTCAAACCTTTGATAATCCCCTTTTTGTGCCAGGACATTTTGTGGATGTGGGTCCAGGGCATCACTTGGCTATTTCCGGGACTCAGCCAAAGGCTGAGCACCGTCACAGAGACATTGTCCATATTGCCATCAAGTGCGGGCATCAGGGTGCCTACAACGGTGGGACACAGGGCGCCATGGTAATAATCATGGGCTCCATAAAGGGCGCTGTACAGACCAGTGCCCAGCATCCGAGTGGAATCGCAGCCAAAAAGAAAGACCACACTGCGGACACGGGCACGGCAAATAGCACGTCCATTGATGTACTGCAGACCAGAGCCATGGCCAGCATAACTATGGGGAGACGATTAGAATGGGGGCGACACAAGAGTTCAAGACTTTGTCGAATCTCACACAAAACAGTCGGCCTGGTAGGCCTGACGGAGCATCACCTCCTCGGTGGGTGCCGTCTCGAACAGATGCCTCCAGTGGGAGAGCCAGTACTCGAAGAAGGTCCTCAGTCTCCTCCCAGAGTTGGGTAAATCCGCTCCGGGATTGATTACGCACATGCCTCTCTTGATGCTGCTCGTGTAGTAGCCATGACAGATGTTCCCCTTGTGGTATTGATATAGCCGCCACAGGCAGTGCAACGATTTGACGCGGGAAAACTCCTGGGTAGTTGCCAGCTGCTCCCAATGCATGTGATCCAATCGCTGCGGGAACAGACCAGACCAGACCAGGCCAGGCCAGAAGGAACAGAACAGACAAAACAATTAATTGCAACCCAGATTAGATGGGGGGGGACAACAGACACAGACAAACCTCATCGACCACCAGAATGGTGGGAAAGCTCTTGGCCACCTGCACTTGGCGGTCTTCCAGCGGCTGCCATTCGCTGGCGAATACCCTGAGCATATCGTAGACCATCTGGATTTCATTCTCGTTGCTGGTCATTTCGTAGGCAATCAGTTTCATGTCCGTGGAGGTGAGGCGGTTGGCATGCAGCGACGCCTGGGAGAGCAGGACGCGCTGATGATTGCTCCACTGACGGTCCACGCAGAACTCGTCCACGCGGCCGTAGACAGCTTTGGTTTGCTTTGCGACGGCGGTGCAGTCGTAGCGTTTGCCCAGGAATACAAAGGAATAGGGCAACATGATGTCCCGAAGTTCGGAGAGAAGTTTCTGTGGAATAGAAGTCATGATTTCCGCCTCCGTTCTGTGGCCCGTTCTCTCCACGCACCTGTAGAAAGGCATCAAAGCCGTTTAGCTCGTCCCAATACTTCTGCTTGGCATCCCTGCTCTTCATATTCAGGAGATCCACGCTGACCACTCGCCTGAAACGCTCCACCAGGGTGCTGTACTGCTTGAAGACCTCCGCCAGGCCGCTGTTGTGGAAGCGCAGGCAGATGGGTCCCAGCTCGGGGCTCCGGCAGTGCCGCAGCAGGGACAAGTAGATGGAACCATCGGAGGCAAAGATCTCGTTGAAAACCGAGTAAGTGGTGGCCGAATTGAAGCTCTTGCAGAGATGCAGGACACACCATTCGCTGGGCAGGCCATTGCATATGTCGGTGATGCGCCTTAAGCCATCCACTGGATCATCCACATCCTCCAGGAAGTCCAGATGCTCGATGGGCTCTATCGAAGGCGGTGGCCTGGCTCTTTTCCTCTCCTTTTTCTGCAAATTTTTGATGATGTTCTGCAGGAATCGGTTGCTATTTAGCAGATGGATTAGCCAATAGCTTCTATGTAGTGCCTTTTGCAGATCCCCACCTTTTGTAGTCCTTTCTCTCCCTGTCACTGGCCTCACGCAGCAGATCCTGGGTGCTGGGCCGCTGATCCTCCAGATCCTCCGCCTCCGTTATGTATCGCAGATCCGTGGACTGGAACTGCGCCTTCACCTGGTAGTAGATAGAGTGCTCCACATTCCCATTGCGGTACTCCTCGTCTGCTCGCAGCAGATTATATTCTGTGCGGGAAAATATTCCAAAAGAAAGGCATGAAAGGCTGTACAAATAAAAAAATTCTGACTTACTCACCTTTCGCCTCGGGCCCCAGATTTGTGCTTGTGATTCCTCGCAGCACGTCTTCCTCCGCCTCCATCATAATCATAATAATGAAGTTTTTATTCCTTTGATTGTTTATTTAAATTTTTTTGGCGGCGTTCAGCGTCTGAATTCCACAAGTTGCACCGCGATAGTTCCGATAGTTGCGATAGTTACGATAGTAGCAACAGTGTCAGTGCTGTAAAGTTGCGGCTGGCTGCCTCTGCAACGCCTTGCAACACTTAAAAATACCAAACGGACCAGTATATTCTGGTGGTATTTTTTAGAACATTTTTCAAGCTGCCGCGCGAAGTCGTGTGCTGTGCTCCACAAATTAACAGAAAACGATAATTAATTGTTGATTAAGCATTGATTTCGTTGAAAAATGTGTGACTGGTGTAGCGGCTGCTGCTTACAGGTAATTTTTCATCAAATAACATGCAGTTCTGTGCATGTAACAAGCCTTTGGGGCTTGGGTCCCCTCCTCTGCTTGTTACTGGTGTTGTTGTTGCTGCTGCTGTGGGGCCTCGTGCGTTCATTCATAAAAAAGCAAGGTGCAGAAGAGATTGCAGGTGGCCAACAAACAGATGTTAGGGTTGCCAACACTCCAACGGGGGAGCAGAAGGCGAATTACAATTTTGGAGCAGCAAAACTGCGCATCAACCACACCCTCCGGTTGCCCTATAAAGCCTTACGCAACAACAAAAAAAAAAAATGCCACACACACACTCGAATAAAGAGATTGCCAATTATTGCAGAAAAAACAACAACAACAGCATCAGCGGCAGCAGTGGGAGCCATCTTTTGGCCATTTACCGTTTAACTTTTAGATGTTCCGCTTTGCTAGGACTCTTCTTATTCCGTGTTCCGTTATGCTATGGCTTGTCTGTTATTGTTCTTGTTGTTATTATAATGCATGTCGTGACGCGCCTTTTGGTCTGCTGACGCTGCTTCTGCTGCTGCTGCAGCCGCGTCGCTGCCAGCTGCAGTTTGTAATGACGTCTTTCGTGAGAGATAACGGCATGTTGGCGTTGGCGTTGGCGTTGGCGTTGGCTGCGTTTTCGGCGCGTGGGCAGGTTGCCGCTGCAAGACTTGCAAGTGGGTGCAGCCCACATAAACCCTGCTCCACCACTCCTCTCCCCCTTCCGCTTCCCCTTCCCCATCCCCGTCCCATCCTGCACAAAGACCTCTCCCCGATGGAACCGTTAGATAGAAAATTGTTTAAATATTTGATAATATTCTAATGCAAGCGGGATTAACAGTTATTGGTAGGTGGGGTGGGGTGG
>OZ018401.1:45563162-45901834 GCA_963969585.1 Drosophila helvetica | reverse complement strand
AAACATCCGTTATACAGCAACAGCAGTCAGTGACATCGTACGAGTCCCTAAAAAAGTCCAAATCACAAGGTGGGAGCACAACAGAGCACAGTGTTTACAACCTACAGCAAACAGCAAACAAACTACCGTTAACAGAGCACAATGTTGTTGTTGGCAGTAAGCCGCTAACAGCAAAACTACCGTTAACAGCCAGAACCACATGAACAACAACAACAACAACAAGCAACAACTACAGCAAACAGCAATACTGCAACAACAAATGCACCAACAAATCACAGAAACAACATGCGTCCCCTCTCTATCTCTCTGTCTCTCTCTTACACGGACACGGACACAGACACGCACACACCCACACACGTACACGTACACGTGTAGACCCTCAACCACCCACCCACCCACTGTCGGTGTCTGACTATCTCCGTCCCACTCTCGCGCGTACACACAGCACAGCACAGGTCTTACACACACACACACACACACTATCTCTCACTCTCTCTCTCTCTCTCTGTCTGTCTCGCTCGTACACTTTCTCTCTCTGGCTCTCTGTCACTCGACACGTTGCTTGTGTGGTTTGCCTTTCGCCAGACGCACGCCCGCCATCCCCCCCCCCCCCTCTCCCCCTCAGCCAGCCCCCAGCCTTTCAGCGGTGTGTACGTGTGCGCGTGTGTGTGTGCGGTGCTGTCTTTGAATTTGGATTTGAATTTGGATTTGAATTTTGATTTGAATTTTGGTTTTTTAATTGGTGCGCGGGGGGCGGTTGGAGTTGGAGCTCTATCTGTCTCTTTTTCTCACTCGTACGCTAGCTCGCTCGCTCTCTCTCTCTCTGTCTGTCTCTCTCTCTCTTTGTACCCCTAGATAATTCTAGATAAATATATAATTGCATATGAATATGTTCTCTCTCTCTCTCTCTCTATCTCTCTCTGTCTGTCGCTCGCTAGCTCGCTCGTTCGCTCTCTCTCTCTCTCTCTCTCTCTCTCTCTATCCTCGTTTCTCTATATATCTATCTGTCTCTCTCTCTCTTTGCTCTGTTTCTCTGTCTCTTACTGTACCTATATATCTTTCACTCTCTATTTCTCTGTCGGTATTTGTATTTGCATTTGGCACGCTTTGAAAATGAAATAATAATATAAACAAAAATCAAATAATAACGTTAACGATAACAGCAACAATTAAACCAAGATTAATACTAACTGGAATATACCACATGCTACCTACATATAGTATAGAGTACAAATCCCCAGATCGGAATTTGCATTGGCAAAAAAAACTCTCGACTTTTGCATAGTTCACACACACACACACACACACCCAGCCACCCGCGCGCACTAAAACTCACACCTTCACACACATACACATACACATACACATTTGTACATGCATAGAGCTGCACACAAATGCAAGCAAGATTTTGTTTGGTTTATATTTAGTCAGTCGCCTGCCGCTTAACCGATTGCACTCACTCAATCTCAATCTCAGTCCATAGAAAGCTTACCCAGCAAAAGATTACCACCTTAACCCCAAAACTCGTACACACTTATTCGTAGAAGGAAAACAAAACCCTAGAAGCGAAACCCCAGAGCGGTGACCCCGAACATAGGGTTTCTCAAAATCGCTTGGAAATTGTTTAATATTTGTATATTTTCATTTCACTTTGTGTGCCGTTCTAGGGTTAAACGGCCGACGCTTGTAGAGGTGTACTGTCCGTACAAGATGCCGTTAACTTTTCTTCCATTAAAGGAAAGAGGCGGCAGCATTAGCACACACAAACACACACTCACTCACCCAGGCACACCCACACACAAGCATAGAGCAAGAACCGCAATAATTAGGCAGCCTAGCGATTTGATAGTCTTGTGCAGACCAAAGCAAAGAAAAAACAAAGAAAAAAAAAACAAAAAATAATGCAAAAGTAACGCAAAAACTTTAATTCTAATTCGAATAGAAAATAAAATAAAAATTCGATTAAATATTTAAGCAAAACAAATTTGCCTACTACCGCCCGCCGCTTTTACTCTCTCTCTCTCTCTCTATTTATCACTCTATAAATATATATCTATTTCTCTATCTGCCTCTCTCTCTCTGTTTGACTTAATATTATCATAAAATATTTAATAATTTTGATGTTATTTTGTTTATTCTTTTGTCTTTTTTCTGTATCTGTATGCCATCATCAACTAAACAAATTTTGACCCTGAAAACAATGAAAAAAAAACAAACCCCAAAACTAAATTACAGATAAATTGGATGGAACTTTCTCAAGATCCAGATCATCGTCAATGTCCAGCATTGATATGTCTTCCTCTGAATCTGTTACCTGTTTAGCTTTTATCGAGAGTTATGCAAAAAGAAATGGTAAAGTAGAAACCGAACAAAATTCGAACAATCAGCATTAAGCTTTAATCTGTATTCTCTGTTCTTTATTCGGTATTCTGTATTAATTGTAGATATTTTGACACTTGTTCCTACTTTGTGGATTGGAACTAGTTTCGGTTCGATACTGACCTTGTTCATAACCATGCCGGAACGAGATGTGCGCAAATCTCAGCCAGTGTTGATCACAATAAATGGTAAGAATGAATGAATCAGGCATCAGGTATCATCTATCATGTTTTGAGTGCTGGCTCAAAGAGTTCCTTTCTATCGCGCCGTTGTAAATATAACCGGCTCAGAAGCTAATTGCCAATTGTTTTTCTAATCGATAAAGATATAAGCTATCGATTTAAGACAAAGTCCTTCAAGAAATGGATCGTACTATTTTTACGCTCAATTTCTGAAAATCTGATACGTAATAACTAAGAAATCCATCACATCACTGATCCCTGATCAAGGTTTGCTGATGAACGCGCCCAATATACTTGAATATCCCTGATCTTTTACCTACATCTACATATAATTTGTGCTGTTCTGTTCTTCCTGTTTTAGGCGGCCCCGTGGTTCGACTCAAAGGCTCCATAACTTCCATGTCTTTTTTAGACTCATACGGCTCGATCATACCCTATACATTTGAGACCTGGCGGGACGAGAAAAGGGACAAGACAGATCGTAATACATCCCATTCTATATATACTACACACATATACACTCAATACCATTGAATCTGTTGCAGGCACACCCACTAAGAGCAGCAGCCGCACCAGTCCCACTTTCACACCAACAACTGCCAATACAATATCAAACACTTCGGTCGCTGGAGGCGTGGCGGGTAGTGCTGGTGGCGGTGGCGGTGGCATTGGCAGTGGCATTGGCGGTGGTGGCAGCGGTGGAGCAGCCGCTGGAGCAGCAGGAACCGCTGGCGGTGCAGCTGGCAGCGGGGCTGTGGGCAGTGGCAGTGGTGCAGGTGGCGCCGGAGCAGGCAGCAGTGGCGCCGTCGGAGGCATGATCAGCAGCAGTGCCAGCCCCAGCAGCAGCGGCACCATCGGCAGCATCAGCACTGGCCTGGAAACACTCACCGATCGACAATATATCGTTATTGCAAGCGAGAAACAAACAAAAGTCTTCGATGTGGCCAATCAGTGCTGCATCAATCGCATACAATTATCGGAAATGGATTTTGCAGTCAAGGCAGAAACTATCACGATGAAGGGTACGTAAAGGAGTACAAAATATTTTACCTGTCCACCCCCATCTGGAATAAAATATTCTCTCCGTCTTTCTGTCCCTTTTCCAGATGGCTCTTGCTTAGCAACCTATCTTTCGAATGGCCATCTAATGGTACATAGTCTTCCTAGTCTAAAACTGTTATTGGATACTGATTTCTTACCGCTTATGGAGTTAAGGTGAGTGCAGAGCTCTGCTCCTCAAAGGAAGCCAAAGAAAGCATTTCGACTGCCATTTCTCTATCTCTCTCTCTGCAGTTTTCAAACAAAATGTAAACAGGGAATTGTGGATCCAATGCTTTCGATATGGGGTCAACAGATCATTGTTCATGAAGACACAACTCAGTAAGTTCTTGGAGCAATGGCCCAAGCCCCAGCAGACTGGATTAATTTCGTATACTCTTGTATGTATATCCCACACAGAATATCAAAAATATTTTGCTTTAGTCATAAAGGTCATGGATTGTACATGGCATCGCCCACCGAAATTCAAAAATTCACGATATCATCGGAATTCTGGTAAGCTACCAGCTTGCAGCCTTTGAATGGGACCCTTATCTCAATCGAATTTTTTGCAATTTTCAGTCAATTTATTTTGGAGATGATGGGTGAACTATATATGGTACACGAAATGCCGGAACAACCGAAGGAGGGTTTCTTTAAGGGTCTATTTGGCGGCGGGGCCAAACTCTTGGATCGCGAAGAGCTTTGTAAGTTTCCACAAGAGTCGAGTGGCTAAGAGATTCCCTTCAAAACAATGGGCTTCCGTCCCTTCGCATTTTTGTTTACAGTTGGCGAGCAGAGTGGGAAAGCAAATCGTTCGGTTGCACGGCATATACCCGGACCCAATTTGGAGCAGCTCGGCACACGTGCTTCCACAGCCGCATCGGAGATTAGTCGGGCGCACCAGCTGGCCATGGAGCGCGGCGAGAAGCTCAATATTTTGGAGGAGCGCGCCGAGCGTATGGCCAATACAGCTCAAGATTTCACCGGTACAGCGCATCAATTAATGCTTAAATATAAAGACAAAAAGTGGTATCAGTTGTAAAATATCTATTTTAGGAGCCAATTCTACCACAGTTATTGTAATATTGCTTTTATAACACTTTCTACTACATTACGAGTAAAGTACACTTATTTAATTTCTGTTTTCAAGTCGTCACGTTATTTAAAAAAACAAAAACAACCAAAAACAAAAACAAACAAAACAAAACCAACAAAAAAAGCTGTTTTTAATAAAAATATATAGACCAAAAAGGAAAATCGTCTTAATGCTGTGCATTTCCCTTTCGCAACATTTGGCCCATTCCACATAGACCTGGGCTTGGCAATATCAACATGCCAACATGCATGGCCAAATGTTGCTGGACAGTTTAGAGGAGACTGGGCATGAAATTAACAGGAAGGAGCAGGTCCGTTTGTCATGCCTTTCGGGGCAAGCATTTGAAATCTTCCGCAATTCGCGGACATTGATGTTTTCGTTTTTCAAATTATCGATTGTGGGAAAATTATTATTATCATTATTTAATTTATCATTATTTTATTTACCAGTTTTTAACTGTAATTTAGCTGTAAATAATAATAATAATAATAGCAGATTAAAAATCAAATTTTGGCGCGTAAAAATAATGGCGGAGGAAAAAAGTATATATAAAATCCTTAAAAAAAATACTTTAAAGCTCAAACTAATCATTGGATCAAACATTTTTTTAATTTAGTGGATTTATAAATTGTATAAAATATATTATCGCTATCACGATAGCTAACAACAGATGGCGGTTAAGTCTATTTTTCGTTTAGCTAATACATTTTTGATTTTCAAATTTTCGGTCTCTCTAATCTTGCTTCCCTTCATCACTTATTCCACTGAATTGCATTCATATCCTTGTCAAACTTTTCAGTTTCAAACAATCCCACTTTGGCGCGCAGCTCTAGCGATTATCCAGTCTATGGTATCGAAAGTCTGTTGTTGGGATTTGCTCCTCTCTTTCGTGGGCATTTATCCCTTTACATATTTACCTCATTTATTTTGTATACCCTTGGGGAAAAGGATATAGAATTGAGGAAATATTTGTCATCTAAGGCTCCAATTGATGCAGAAAATGTTGTAAAGCTATCTCGAAGAAAAATTGCAGCTTATGTCTTCTTACTGACGGGAGAGATATTTGTTTATGTACAGGAATTTAATTAAATTCTTGAATAGGTCCAAAATATGCCCATCTGTGAAAAAGACATTATAAAGGCACGGCCCCGGTTTTTACTTTTGCAAAAACGTTCCGATTTACTTCTGAAAACGGAATAATTAGTGCTCCCGTTTAGTGTCTTTCAAAACGGAAACATTTTCCTCTCCGAAATGAAAAGTAAACGACGAAACGAATCTTAATGACACCAGTATTAGAACAACTTAACTTGTGCCTCTTTTATAAATATTTTTTGTTCAACCCAACCTCAAATTTTCCTTTGAAATAATTTGTCTAATAGCCGTATGACATTAGACTTTTAAGCTGGCCTAGCTGAGCCTTTTATAAAAAAGCATGCAGTGAGAGCGAAAGAGGCTGTGTGCTTTGGAAAACATCATTTTGTTACAAATAGGGACTTAGTTATTCGACTGATAGCCGGGATTCGTGATTAGACGACTACAAACATTAATTTTACGTTTTGTCTATCATGCCATCTCTCTCTTGCCAGCAAATTTAGCAAAGTCTAATGTCATACCGTCATAACAGCTAACAGCTGACGCAGCCCGATTCGGTTATCGATACATCGGATTGGACCAAAACTCAAAATTAAGTGAAAATCGGAGCCTGCCTTATTAATTACGTTTGAAAGCAGCTTGGAAAACCGAGTTTAAACATTAATAAGAGGAAAAAGGCACAAAAATGTCATAGCTGAAAGCAGTTGACCAGCAACACTGACGGATTTCCAAATGCACTTACGTTTCATTCCGTACACTCTACATTTTATGCTTTGACCTTTTTTGGTTAAACCTTATTTTAGATAATAAATGAGTACCTTAAAATTAGCCTGCCTTGTAGAATATTGATTCATCAATTGGATAAAATTATATGCTCAGGACTGACGGTCCTGGCTGGCAATTAATATTCAACCGAATATCAAAATCGAGGAATGTGATGGAATATGAATACAAATAGTTCATCAGTATATTTGCGGTATATTATGAACATGAGACGGTATATTTCAGTATATTTTTGAGGGTCAGACCGTATATTTTATCGAACAATGCGCGGTCACACTGATATCATCCCTAGCAAAAGCATTTTTGCTGGAGTCTACCATTTTTATTTTAGTTAATAAAATATATATATTTCCTCTCCTTATTTCGGTTGTGCGCGTACATAAACTGCTAAAGAACTATCTTTCTAACGTTGTCCGGGTGTTGAAGAGCCAGCTTGCTGCGAGAAACGACCAATTTCCAACGCGATTTTCCCATTTCATTTTTTTTCCACCGTACAAAATTTTTTGTGAGTGAAGAGCCAACCTTGAGAAACACCCAGCACAGCAGTTCCAATAGTTTCGCTTGCTCAATTGCTCATCTGTGGTAAGATTTTTTCGGGCAAAAAATGTCAGCCAACGGTTTCCTCGCGGAATATCCATTTTCCATCCAGTAGAAATGCGTGCTAAGTGTGACTGTGTTGTGTGCGTGTCTGTGTAGCGCAGTGGTAGTATATGTGCGAGTGCCTCGCTCGAAATTTTCTTTTGTGTAAAACATTTGTAAGGTGCAACTGTGCATGCAGCTGTATGCGTATGCGGCTGTATTAGTGTGTCATCCGCATGTGTTGGTGGCCTGACTGCGGCTACGGCTGCTGCTTGTTGTCTTTGCTGTTGTTGTGCGTCATAGTGTTGATTGGATGAGAGTGTGTGGTGTGTAGAGTGTGTGTGTGTGTCTGTGGTTGAGTGTGTGTGCGCGTAATATGCATTCCAACGGGGTAAAATGAGGAAAAAGAAGAGGAAGAAGAAGCCTGTCCCGTCCCATCCCGTTCCGTCCCGTTTCTATGTGGCGCCCACCGACGCCTTGTTTATTTAGAAATCGTTCCATGACAAAACATGAAATAAAAATAATCATACATACACTCTCGTATTCCCCGCCAATAAACCCAAAACGGCCCGCCACCAATTGGTAAGAGAGGGCATAGGCCATAGGACCCCCGGGCCCTCTAGCGATCTTCTGTCTGTCCGTAAATCGATGATGAAATTCTATAGATTTAATGCTAACTTTGTTATGAAAATGCGCATTTCGGTTGTCAGTGGGGAAAACCAAAAACACCAAAACCCAGAGCGACAAAGGGAAAAGGGGGGCCGGGCCGCACAACCAGCGCCAAAGAGAAACGGGGCCAAAAAGAAAGTGACCGATGAGTGGAGATTAACGAGAGACCAGACCTAGACCTAACTCTCCTATAATACTTCCTGATATTACAGAAATCGTGCTCACGAACGAACATACTATATTGCTATATTGTTGAGTCGCCGCGGCCTGCAAGGAGAACGCCTCCATCATGGACAAGATGCGTATACTGAAGGAAAGCCGCCCCGAAATAATTGTCGGTGGCAAATATCGGGTCATACGCAAGATAGGTAAGTGCCTGTCCCAGATACAGGTTCAGATCCAGATCCACCTGCAGATGGCAGATAGAATCCAAATCTTATTCCCGAACCGACTAGTGCAAACCAAATACTTCTTCTTTTGTGCTCCTCAGGCAGCGGCTCTTTCGGTGACATCTATCTGGGCATGAGCATCCAGAGCGGCGAGGAGGTGGCCATCAAGATGGAGAGTGCCCATGCCCGCCATCCCCAGCTGTTGTACGAGGCCAAGCTGTACCGCATACTGAGCGGCGGCGTTGGCTTCCCACGCATCCGCCACCACGGCAAGGAGAAGAACTTCAATACGCTGGTGATGGACCTGCTGGGTCCCTCGCTGGAGGATCTGTTTAATTTCTGTACGCGCCACTTCACCATCAAGACGGTGCTGATGCTGGTCGACCAGATGATCGGTCGCCTTGAATATATCCATCTCAAGTGCTTTATCCATCGCGACATCAAGCCGGACAACTTCCTCATGGGCATCGGTCGGCACTGCAACAAGCTATTCCTGATCGACTTTGGTCTGGCCAAGAAGTACCGCGACCCCCACACGCGCCACCACATCTTGTACAGGGAGGACAAGAATTTGACGGGAACCGCCCGCTATGCCTCGATCAATGCCCATCTGGGCATCGAGCAGTCACGCCGCGACGACATGGAGTCCCTCGGCTATGTGATGATGTACTTCAATCGCGGCGTCCTGCCCTGGCAGGGCATGAAGGCCAACAACAAGCAGCAAAAGTACGAGAAAATCTCAGAGAAGAAGATGTCAACGCCCATCGAGGTGCTGTGCAAGGGTTCGCCGGCCGAGTTCTCCATGTACTTGAACTATTGCCGTAGCTTGCGTTTCGAGGAACAGCCGGACTACATGTACCTACGTCAATTGTTCCGGTATGTGCTCTCCCTCTCTCTCTCTCTCTCTGTCTGTCTGTCTGTCTCTCTCTATAGATCCTACGTTAATGTATAACTAATGTTAATCATGTTGTTTTCGTTTCTATTTTTGGCACGCAGCATACTGTTTAGGACGCTGAACCATCAGTATGACTACATCTACGACTGGACAATGCTGAAGCAGAAGACCCACCAGGGTCAGGCGAATCCTGCAATACTCCTGGAGCAATTGGACAAGGACAAGGAGAAGCAGAACGGCAAGCCGCTGATCGCGGACTAGGGCGATGACGGATGTCGCGGGCGGTTGTTGAATAAAAAATGAAAAAGGGGGGAAAACATACAAAAAAACACACACACACTATAAGAGAAATGAAAATGAAACGAAGAGAGTGAAGATTGGAGAGTGGAGAGTTGAGGAAGGAGCGGAATGGATAACGATAGAGAGAAATACACTGCGAAGCGAAATAAGAATGAAGAATCATAGAAAGAAAAGCAGAATCCGAAACAGAAAAGAGTAACAAAACAAAGAGGTGGAGAAATAAAGAAATACACATTCGGGAAATAGGATGTTTCGTAATTAACTAATTTAAATTCAATACTAAAAGAGTAAGGAACAAGCCAGACACACCCACACACACCCACACACCCACACATCCACACACCTACACAACTACACAAAAAAACACAACAATAATATCCCAGAAAAGATCAAGATCCAGCAGAGAGATGACGATGGTTCCGGAGAGTGAACCAACAGGCAGAAAAGGAGAGGAGAGAAGAGGATCGGATCCACAGATAACAGATCAGAAATCCATAAACACTCACGCATACGCATAAACCACCCACTCACCCACACACCCTACACACAACAACAACAAAAACAACAACAAACCACGAAAACACACTTAGTATAACAAATTTACCAGAATTAATGTAGAAGCGGAACAAAAAATCGTAAGCAATTTCGTGTATATACATATATATGTACATAGGCATATATGTAGACCAGATATGTGCTCATACAATATATATATATACATATATATATATATATATAACAATATATATATATATATATATATGTGTGTACATGTATGCAGGTAGACCCATTTTGAATTGTAATTGAAATTTGATTGATTTGATATCGAATTCTCTCTCGCACCATTGCTGCTTGTTGATTCAACAGAGATTGAAATCGCATCCAATCCCACATATACCATCCCATATATAGCATGCGATAAAGCGATAAAGCGATCATGCGATAGCGATATATCCCCGCATGTATATGGAAACGATACAATACGATATATATATATATATATATAAAAATATTTGAATTGATTTCAATCAATTTCCACGCCACTGCTTGATTATGGCTGCGAATCAGACTCAATAACTAATTGAAATCGCATCAATAAATAAGCAGAGAATAAACCAGAAAACAAAACAAAAAAGAAGGGAAATCAAACGATACAAAAATTCAAAAAAAAAAAAAAAACCTTCAAAAATAAACATAATAACAAAGAAAGTGAATCGCAGAGCAGAAGAGTTGCCAGGAAGCAGAAAGCAGAGCCAACTGAGACGACGAGGGGGGAAAAGCAGTAATAAATGCAGCAAGAAGAAGAAGAGATGAGTAAAAACAAAAAAAAACACAAGAAAAACATCAAATAATAATAATATAATAAATAAAAAAAGAAACAAACAAACAAACAAAAAAAAATCAAAAACAAAAACAAAAAACAATGAAAAAACCGAACGCAAAACTGCAAAGTAATTTTGCATAGTAAGCAGTAATAATTATAAACATAACTTATATTTAATTTTTTGAATTACATCAATAAATATGTTGAAATTATGTACACATCGCTCTGTCGATCGGATCGATGGGACGCCTGGACGCCCCGACGTCCCGGATTTCTGTAACCTAACCTAACGTAACGTAACGTAACGTCGCGACGTAACCTTCGAATGACACCACCACCTCGCTCGCCACTGAACAGACAGAGAGGGGTAGAGATGGTGCGAGGATAGAGAGGAGAACAGCCAGCAAGGAAGTCGATGCAGGATAACGATGCCAGGCACAGCCTTTAATCAATCGATCGTAGATCTATAGAACTATAGAGAATTACAATACCTACCTATATTATAAACAAATTTGAAATCTGAAAATCGTACAATTTCGAGGAAGAAACTTAACGACCCATCAATTTCCTTGAATTGTCTGAAAATATACATAATAGTAAATCCCAAACATCTATAAAGATTATCTATCAATCAGGCATCATCCCGCAACAGTCGTTCAATTGAAAATACATGCCACTTTCGAGGGTAGTAGGAGCGTTTCGATCGATCCTATAATCCTATAATTTGGCAAAATTTCAAACTCGTTTCCGCCTCTGGACCCATCGACTATTACGATATTATGTGCAGGGAGGGGCAGTGCAGTTCTTCTTTAGCAGGGAGACCAGTAAATGCCACAGACGACCGAGCATCCATTGCGTGCGTTCCTGTCTATTCTGGATGGAATTGTTGGATCAATCCACACTCAAGGATTGCTTTGCAGTGTCGCAACTTACATAAAACTGCCACAGGTAAAATGAAAATATATCTATTATACATTGCTTGACTATTAATTGCCGATTACACTTACAGACCGCCTCTCGAGACTGGATGGAAGCATGGCAGGATTATGATTTCAAGCACTAGCATTATGTATATTTAGATGGACCCTATAGCATGTAAATAGAGAAGAGGAGTCAATGCTATGCCTGTTGCATTATGTTCTCTTTCCAATTCACAGTGATTCACAGTGCACTTCATAAATATGAAGTTATCGTAGATTATTGGGCCCTGCCCTCCATTGGATGACGGCCCGTTTCGTTTGCCATTTACTCATACCTGTTAACTGATTAACGTTTTTGGAATTATTGCCTTTTGTTACTATCAATTTCGCCACTCTTTCGTTTCTTTGTTCTTCTCAATCTGAGCATGGATCTTGGAGGGAATGGAATGCCCATGATGATGGCTTATGAATTCTATATGTACATATTTATTTCCTTTTTTGTTCTACAACTAAAACTACCCCGGATGTCTCGGGTCCATATCACAATTTTGAATTTGGCCTTATCTGCTTATCTGTCGATCATATTTTCATCTTTGTTACGAAATTACATGGCATTTCATACAAAACTTTTTTCGTTTTCATTTGATTTACATTGGAATGCAGCCTGGGTGCTAAACAAAAAAACAGGACATAATTCATGAAGGCAAAAGCAATTGCAAATTTTAACATAAGAATAGATTTATTTAAAAAACCCGCGCCATGACACAAATGGAATGGATTGAATTGATAAATATAATTTCTAAAAGAATAGTTTCTATAGTTTCTGTGCGGCGCTTACCAGTACTAGCCTGCCACTTTTCGCGCTGAAAATTTGAAATTAGCAACAATGTGGGAACACGGCCCAGCAACATTACAAGCCACTACGAACCTCACCTCATCTTCTCTGGGCCTTGGTGCCTGTTGTACATACCTTGTTTTTGCCCTGACAGCTGACAGCGTAGTTGCTAGCAACATGAATCCGGCAGCAAACACAGAAAAAGAGAGCGAGATCGCTCAATTTTGCGTTGAGCGGAAAGAGGGAGAGAGACCATGATTTTCAAAAACAAGCCGCAACTGAGAAGAAGAAGAAAAAACTACAACAAACTTTGAACAGCGCTAGCTGTGCGCTTCCAAACGGTACATTCAAAATTTCAAAAACTGTCTCACTTACGTATTTTACCGTTGGCAGCATTAATTTGTATGGGCCAGCAACATGTTCCTCGAAATGAGCGACAATGTTCCGCAACATGAACACGTAATGAGCAACATTCTGCATACCCCTTGGAAAAAGTTATGATAGAATTTAGGATATGTTTGTCATCGCTCCCATGAATGCAGAAAATATCTCAACGAAATATTGTAGTTAATGATCTTCTTACAGAGAGCTAACCATAAAAATACTATATCGAGATCGGGATCGCGATATATATACAGGAAAAAAATCAATTGAATAAACAGATAAAAAAAATGTTGATTACGTTAATTACGTTGTTAATTACGTTTTAAAGCAGCTTTAAAAACACAATTTCAATATCAATTAAAGAAAAAAGGATATCCAAATGTCCACACCACCGGTTGACAGGCAACAAGTGTTCAAATGACGTGACATTCGACTCTCACTTACGTGCTGCGGTTGTTTAAGAAGTACCTTGTGCATATGACTACTGTGGTTTTAATGACACTCGGGATGCGCACAGGACATTCGTTCATACAACCGTATGCCAAACGAAGAGTGCAGAGCGAAAAACGCTTGCCATCTCTTTCTAGCGCTTGCCTCTCTGAGAGCAGAGAGAGCACCATGCCGTGGAGCACAACAGTATGAGTATGAGCTCATACTTTTCACGCAAAAATGAGCGAAAGATCGTAATTGAGTCGATTAGAGAGCCGATCGAGCCTCTCTTTGGTTTGATCGAACCATCGAACCGCTGGGCTATGAAAAGGTATGGTCAACATGTAAAAATGGGAGAGGGAAATTCCAAATCTCGTACGAACCCCACCTAGCCATCACTTTTCGACGATATACCGTGAGGACAGGCCTGTCCTCACGTCATGTTAGGCAGATGGGGTGGGTTTTACCTTGCAGCCTTAAATTTACTGGGGCAGTTTTCACTGTTGTCCAAACCCGCTCTTTTTCTTCACTTGCCCAGCAATTTCCCAGCGGGAAATTATTTAAACTTCCCTGACGTGGTTGGGTCGCTTCCCTCTGCTCTAGCGCGTGCATCTGTTTTTGGCGCTCGACAACGACACGACAAAATTTCAAAAACTGTCGTTGCCAACGGACGTGTTTGTGCTTGTATCTGCTGTTGTTTTGCCGGAAAACGGAAACACCAAGTGCAAAGTAGTGCCAGGATCTTTCTCGGCAACCGAAATCAAAGTAATTAAAAAGAAAAAGTCCAACCAACGTGCATGTGCCTATGTGTGTGCGTGCTGTGTGTCAGCCTGTGGTGTGTGCTTGCATTTTGTTGCATTTTCCACGTTTTTTTTATGTTACTGACGTTCAAGTGAGCGCGGGCCGTTTTGGTTGTTAAACAAAGCAGTGCAAATACGATTGCGTTTTTTGTTTGATTTTTTTGGCATTGTGTGGTGTGCGTGGTGTAAGTGCAAAGGTAGGTGCTGAACTAGCTGAACTAGTGTGTGGGGAGTGCATGATGCCTGAAAGCGAACAGAAACAGGATGAAATCAAAAGGGCAGACGGGAAGAATTGGAAGCACAGAATCTAAGGAAGCAAAGCAAAGTAGTGTAGTTGTAGTACTGGAAAGATGCCTAATCGGACATAGGAAAGGGCCGAAGAGGATCAAAAAAGAGAGAAAGAGACTCCCACAGGCACTCGCCGGCGCAGTCGACGCCGCAGTTGCCGTTGCCTGCTTGCGCAGCAATAAAATACAAATTTACCAACATGCACACACACTGAGGACACGGAGACACAGACATGTGATACGAGCTAAAACAACCACCAGTGGAGATCTCTCGCATACACAATACCAACTCACACACAACGAGCTCCGCTCCGAGTCACACTTGCGCTCTGACACTACGTACGGTACGGTGCTGAGTAGAAGAGGAAGGGGGGTCGGGTCGGTCGGACGAAGGGAGCTTATCTCTTGCTTGCTTTGAGAACGAAGACGATAAAAGCAAAGCAAACAACACACACACACACGTGGACACAATACAGAACAGACAGACGCACGGATGGGATGGATGGACAGGGACCCAATCGCCTGTTGCTGTTTTTGGGAAAAGAATAAAAGGAACAAAGCAAAGGCAAAGGAAAAGGCAAGAAACGTCAGTTTGCACTGGCTCTGCTGTGTGCTGTCTCTCTTCCTTTTGGCTCCTCATTCTGATCTGCCTATGGTTCTGTTCTCCTTTTCTGCTTCTACATCTACTTCTTCTTCGTTAAGTGACTTGCACATGTGCGTAAGGACACACACACACACACGCACGCACACACATAGAGTCCCAATTTGTAAACCAAGCGAGCGTGCGAGCGAGACAGACACAACACACAGGCGCATGAGCACTTTGTGAACCAAGCCGTTCGGTTCAGTTTGGTTCCGTTTGCACGTGTAACGGCGTTCCATCACCGAATCCCTTTTCATTCCTCTCCTAACCATCGTATCTTCACCTTCTTCCTCTTTTCAGCTGCCTTTTTTTTGTGTGTGAAATGCAATACGCGATAAATAGATAGCGCAACAATGAAAAAATAGTTCAAGTGCAAAAAAAAAAAACCAAATTTCCCCCTTCCACCCTAACACAACACAACAGTAACAATCAAAAGCAAAGATAATTCTGTCGTATATCTGTCGTCTTGTCCAGTGGAAACGAATCAGCAAGCCCGAAAACAACAAATCAAGTTCAATCAAAAGTCAGGGAGCAACAAAAAAAAAACCACAGAAACAAAACTATAGAAAAAATCAACAAGGAGAATTAAACAACTGGAGACGCAGCAGCGCAGACACCCAACAACAAAATGTCTGCCACAATAGTGCAGAAATCGACGGCAGGAGTCGGCAATTCGCATTACTTTGAATGCGGCGACATATTCCAGACGGTAAGTCCTTCTCCCCCCCACTCTAGTTAGAAATCAATCTCCTCCGCCCCACTCATCTTACCGAGTATTATTGCGAGCTACAAAGAATCAAAATCAGGTGTTTGCGCACCATATTCCAACGCATTAAATGAAGAGGAAAGACCTTTAAAAGTAATTCCAATCCATTGTAAAACTCGTGAAATTTCCCTTCTGTTTCAAAGCCCATTTTCCATTGAAAAACAATGGCAGTTTGCATTGATGCATGTGTGTGTGTTTGTGTGTTTTTTTCTTTACATTTTCTGTGAGTCAAGTCCAAGTGTTTTTCGAATGATTCAAATTGGGAGTACATAATTCTCCTACTACTTCTCCCAAATCATTGCAACAATACAAATTAGGTACGTGTACAGGTTCTCGTCTACTCTCACACTCAAGAGCAATCAAGAGAGATAGATGGATAGAGAGAGAGAGAGAGATTTCCACTAATCCTAATGCAATTCCTTAGTAAAAACCAACATCATTCTGTTACTGTATTTGTACTGTACAAATATTTGATTACGATACAAAATTGCAACCAAAGAGATTTTGGTGGATTTGTGCTGGGGTTTTGTACGGCAGGTGATGGGGAGGGGTTACGAGGGGGGCATGGCATTTGCTAACACCGGCGATTATTCTTTTTGCGCATTTCGTACGTTTCCGTTTCGTTACACGTTCCACCTGTGTGTGTGTGTGTGTGTGTGTGTGTGTGTGTGTGTGTGTGTGTCGGTGTGCGAGAGTTATTATTCGAAATATTTAGCTGATTCATAATTATTTTGGTTGGCAAACACTCACAATTTTGATGGCGACATCAAAATGCACAACCGACAGACACACCGACAACAACATTAACTGGAAAACGAACTAAATAAATTGTCTGATAAGGAGGAGCGCTTGTGTGGTTTGGAGGGGGGTTGGCGGCGGGGACGGCGGGACCTGCGAATATGATAAGTTCTTTGGGGGCACGGGCAGCAGAGAGAGCCAGTGCCAGTGCCAGAAAAGGGTGAGGTGAGGTGAGGTGTGGCGTCCATAACAGGTGGCACAGACAGACATCGATTTGATTCCGATCCGATTCGGAGGATTTGGAAGGATTGCAGAAGAATGGGAATGCCCTAACCTCATGAAAATGTACCTTGCCTTGAGCCCTTCTCCCCTCTCTGTCTGTCCAGCAATCGCCTGATCCGCTGTAACGTAACTGTAACTTTAAGGAGATGGCAACACAACGCAGCGCAACAATTGTCGTCATCAGGCAGAGACAGAGACAGCCAGGCAGGCAGGCAAGCAGCCAGAGCATCATTAGCAAATGATAATGATAATGTATAATGTGAGTGTGTGCGTGCGGAAAGTTAGTGGCTGCTGCTGGCTGGCTGCTGCTGGCTGGCTGGCTGCTGGCTGCGACTGAGACGTAAGCAGCAGTGGAAGCAGCAGCTGGTGATCGACAACAAATTCGATTTAAGTCAGTTCCGGGTTTTGGATTTTCGTGTTTTAGTGATTTTTGTGTATTTTGTTGCTTTTGGCTTTTGCTTTCAAGCGGCGGAGAGACGAAACTGCTGCCTCTCTGTACCACTCCACTCCACTCTTTCTCTCTCCCACTCCCACTCTTGGACGCTACGGTTACGTGCAAAGTTTGTCATTGACACGAGATTCGTGGCAGCGGAACGAAGGAACCGCAGTGGTAGTGGTATTGGAATTGGACTTAAACTGAAAAGTGGAGTGAATGGAAGGGACAGCCGAGTGACAGGGAGTGAATGGTTTCGAAATAGTTGGGCACAGGCCATACTATACCATATCTATGCCATAGCAATGGTATCCGTCATCGGAGAAAAGTCTAAAAAGTATAAAACTAGTAGCTTCCCGATCCCTGATCTCATCGTTCAATCTGCGACTTCAATAGCACTTCGAAAGCCTTTCCCTTTCCCCTTCCCATTCCCCTCCCCCTTCATCGCTTTGTTTTCCAGTTTGTTTTGGTTTGTGTCGGGGGGAATTTGCGTAAACTAAATGCAGGGCCATCGGGGGTCAAGTAGAACCCATCTACGAGTACAGGAGCAAAAACAACAAGAAACGCAGCGAACACGGCGAATAAGGCCAAGACCCATTTTGTCGTGCGGGGCGGGTTGATGTCCGATAATGTTGCGAAAACTTTACTCTGTATTTTCTGTGATTTTTTAACGAACTTTGCCTGCCTGCCAGACTGCCAGCCTGCCAGCCAGCCTGTTGTGTTATCGATTATCGGACGGAGCGACAGCAGCAGTAACAGCGATTGCAATCGAGATTGCGATTGCCATGGAAAATGAATTTGTTGTTTTTGGTTTTGGTTTTTTGTTTTTGTGTAATCGCCCCGTCATTACGCAGCATTTTTGCTCTCTTCTCCCTCCTTCTTCTTCTCGGCTACTGTTTTTTTTTTTTTTTGGCAGACCGCAGTAGCAGCAAAAGCAACAGCAACAGCAACAACAGTAAATTGGCTGCCGAAAGCGAAAGGGCGCACACACACACACACATACATGCACATGCGCAATAGGAACTGAACTGTTGCTGCAGCGATCGTTGCTGTCGTTTTGTCCGTTGTCTGCATGGTGCAGTGGCGCGCACAGGCGACTAAATTGTCGGAAACGAAATCTATACATATGGCTGGTTGGGGCTATCCAATCGATCCAACCCCACCGTACATTAGCAGCTTCAAACAATCTTCTTGTCAATGATTATTCATGGTAATTTCTCTGGGTCATTCTTTGCCCTAAAATCTATGGAATTAAACAATTGTTGACTTGTTTTTCAATCGATCAATAAACAAATATTATTTCCATAGATATCATGTAGATCAATCGCTGCATTGACCCATTAAAAAGGAAACTCGAGAAATGTCTGGCAATAAAAGAGAATAATAAAAAATTGTACACGAGTAAATATGCCCACTTTTTCTCTAAACAACGGACTTGCGCAAACATTCTACTGAGGGGGTGGAAATACTTTAATTCCCATAAAGATCGGGTGCATCAATGAAACTTTTCCGCCGAACAATTCTGTGACGGAGAGAGTAATTCTCTCCAGTATTTGTCTACTGTCTCCATTTTCATAATTCCCGGAGCTTCAGCTTGCTGTCTACTATTACTTGGCTTGTGGGTGGGATGTGGCTGCTCTTTGGCTGGCTCGTACATCGTACGTGGATATTTTTGTCGGGTGGATGTGGATGGAGATGGAAGATGTGGCCCGAATAGGAGGAGCATAGTTGGAATTATCTTTTCTCGCATAACTTTTATTTACATCGTTATGAAATACATAGATACAGACATGTGTGTGTGTGTGTAAGAGTCCAATGGAGTTGGGGGTCTTGGGGCCTGTTTTCTTGTGGTCTTCTCTCTTGCCTTTCCCGAAAATTAAAAACGCTTAGTTTTGGTTTTAACAAAAAAAAAAAAAAATAAAATAAAAATCCTGATGTGCCGCGTAATCATCGTATTACGTTTCAGCCTCCCCTCACTTGCCTCACATGCAGCGTATGCACATCTACTCTCCCCTCATTCTCCATCCCATCCCGCTGAGCCACTGGAGAGCGGAGAGTGAAGAAAGGAGAGGCTCACTTACAAACGACACAACGAGCGAGCGACTACATTTTTTCCGAATATAATTCCATTTCCTGCCAAGGCGATAACGCTGCCGCCGCCACGGTTCGTATGTGCGCGTGTGTGTGTGTGCATGTCCCGACGAGGCCGCCATTGCTTGAGCTGCTGCCTCTGCCTCTGCATCGGTGATCGGTGGTGGAGATGGACTAGGAGGAGGGGGAGGAGGAGAGCAGAGCACAGCGGAGTAGCGGGGGAGAGTCAGCGAGGCCGCTACCTACCTACAAATGGCCTGCCGCTGCCTGGGTCTTGCTGCGACCCGTCCAGGCAAAAAACCAACAACAACTCTTCAATCTCCGCTTTCCAAGCCTGTTGCAGCGATCCTACCTACCCCCTCCCCGTCACTCGCGCTCTGCATCGCTCCCTCAAGAGGCGAACGTCATTTCATTTCGATTCGATTCGACTCGACTCGATTAATATGCAGCGCAGGCCGCGCTGCGCACTCACCCACACATGCACACACACACACTGGCAAAGGAACAGGCAAAGGCACACACGCAGGCGCTGGCGCTGGCAGAGGCAAAGGCAAAGACACAGCCACAGCCACAGCCACAGCCACAGCCATGAGGACAAAAGAGGATGGGGTAGCTTCTAGAGTCGAGGCTTGGATACCCTCTCAAACCCCGCGTTCTTATGGCCGCTCTTTGAAATTAGTTGAAGGCACAGGTATCTACATCTAATGAATCCTTTGGTTTGAGAACTTTGATCGAATCAAGAATAAATAGTACCTATTCACATTTTTATGTACACACTTTGCAAACGTCTGGCCTAGCCCATAATATCCTGCCTGCAGAGGGTATCAGTAACAGATTGACTGGCGGCCTGACCCTAGCAAGGGGATTGAGAGGAGAGGGAAAAGATCGAGCGGTATACGACCCAACCGTGGCAACGTTTGATTGAAATTTTTGTTGAAAATGCTCAGCAAACATCATACATAGATACATACATACATAAATATGTATGTATGTACATATGTATGTATTTCCTATAATAAATTGCATTGGAAGCCCAAGCTCGACAGACAGCTCGAACTTAATTGTTCCTCAATTATTGCTTGCTTTTTGCATTTGTATTTCTTTACTACTCGTGTGTTTTTTTTGTTTTTTTGCAAAGTTAACAAAAATTTGAATTAAATATAAATTATTTTCGTGCAATGCAGCCGCTGCGCTTACTACTATTTTTATTATTAATAATATTATTAATATCTGTTATCGTTCGTTTGTTCAAAAAATAATGTACAGGCATCTGTACATACATTCATACATATGTATGAGATTGTTGTACCGTGTCCCTCCCGCTCTCTTTGCCTCATTCGGCTGGTGTGTGCACTCGCACTCGCCTTTGTGTGCGATGTATGTACATACATACATACATACATACATAGTTGTTGTCGTCGTCGTCGTTGGGCTCGCTATCTCCCACACCAGAGCCGAATGGAATGGCTCCCTCCCTCTCCACCGTTCGGCTCCACACCAGACAGCAGTCAAATGGGTACCGTACCGTACCTCCCTCGCGCTCCCTCACACCACATCGAAAACCAAGCGACTGCCTGCCTCCCCCCTCCACGCCTGAGCACCATCGTACTCTTGTTTAGCTGTTCGGCTTGCGCCTGAGACTGAGTGGGAGTGAGTGAGAGAGCAACTGAGCGAGTGATCAACGAGAAAGATGTGAACGTGGAGACGGAGGCGAAGGAGAAGGCGATTGCCTGCTGCCTGCTCTGGCACTTCATATTCTATTGTCACTGCTTGCTCGCTTGCTTGCTTGCTTATTGCTGTTGTTGTTGTTGCTGTTGTAATCTTGAAATTGTCTTCCATGTGAGTTTTTGTTGCTGCCTTTGCCTTTTGCTAATGGCCGCTCAATTGAGTGCCAAAGTACAAGCTATCCCATCCCATCCCATCCCCAACTGCCCTTCCCCTAAGTACTAAGTGTAAATGCTGTTCTGTGTTTGTGTGTGAGCTGTTTGCATTTTGTTGCGGTGGGGTCTCGTCTCGTCTTGTTTTGTTTTGTTTAGCCAGGGGTGTTGTGGTGGTTGTGGGGGGGTAGAGGGGATAAAATTAGAATCGATATTTACCCCAAGTCGTATTAAGAATAGAATTCTGGGAACGCAAAACCGGCAACTACTTAGTTTTGAGTTCGCAGAAAGCTACAACTTGGCATTCTCCAGCCATCCATTACCCTCTTAATATTTCCCTCCGTCACTGGCACTGGCTCGCTCGTTTCCTCCTTTTGCTCTCTCCCTTTTCGCTGCACTGCTTTCAAATTGAAACTGTAACTGTTCGTTCTCCTTCCTCTCTTGTGTGTTCGTTCGTTCGCTGGGTGTTTCGTCGCTTATTAATTTTTGTTAATAATGTTATGCTGGCGAACGAACGCCAACAATTGTTTATTCATGCGGGCCCGCCCTATTCCTTGCTTGCATCAATGTCTGAGAGCTGGTTAATGCTGCCGCTGCCGCTGCCAATCCCGATCCCAATCCTACGCCGCCAATCCCCCCCAAATCCCACAAAAATCCAATCGAATCTATTATATAATCGACAGTCGGCTATCGGTTTGACGCAGACGCTGGCAGAGCAGCGAGCAGTAGTAGATTTCCATTCACATTCACTGTCGCTTTTTGATTGTTGCTTTTGCTTTTGGTTTTACTTTTCTGTGCGGGTTTTGCCCCGTCCTCGTCCGTCCATCCGTCCGTCCGTTGCTGGTCGTCTCTCTCGCCAACTGGTTTTACAGGACAACAAAGATAACAGCAGCGCAGCGGCAACACATGTGAGACAGGGGAAAAAGTGTTGCTTCTAAGCAAAAGCAACCCTCGATCCGATATCTTATAATCGCTTCGCTTCTCCCTCCCCTCCCCTCCACTCCAATCCACTCTACCATCTCCTTCCCGCACCACATTTGATGTTGATTTGGTTTGCTGCTCACGATTTCGACAACGAGCCGAACTCGATCCGATCCGATCCCAGCCGATCCGATCCAAGCCTAGCCGACTCGAGCCAGACCACGTGTTCAACACATTCCCAGCATATTGCTCTCTGGATCTCTCTCTCTCCTTCTTGGGCATTGTATTCTCCCTCCCCTCCCCTTCCCTTCCCTTCCCTTCCCACTCTTTTCTAGCCGGGCATTTACTGGGCTGTTTACTACCACACCACTTTGTAATCTTGTTCTTTGATACCCTTGCCGAGGATATGATGGTTCTAAGCAAATGTTTGCAATGCAAAGAGGGACGAAGAATTTCCGATAATATTCCGATAATACGATATGTATTGATCAGGATCAATAGCAATGAATTGTGGCTGTTACACTGCCAAAGATGATAAAAACTGTTTTCGGTCGCAGATCACTTTATCTCACATACATACTTACATACATATGAATGAAGGGTAAAAGGGGACTTGGACGTCGATTTCATCCACCCTTCTTGTTGTTGTTGTTTCTTGGTCGTTGCTTTATTTTGTTTCTGCTGGTAATCAAATGGTTTTCGATGTATGTATGTATTTATTGGCGTTGGAAAACAGGTAGATATGTATGTGGTAGGAAGGAGGGAGGGAAAGGGAGGAAACCAAAAAGGGTAGCGCTGCAACCTGTGCAGCCATCTCTCCGCGTCCGTAGTTTGATTTATAGAGGGGTAGCGGGTACACGGGACTCTTTCTTTATGTACAGTCCTCCCCCACTCTTCTTTTGTCAATGATCTTCAACCCATTGTCAGCCTGTTTCTCTCTCTCTCTCTGTCTGTTTGCCTGGACTCCTATCTGCAGCTCCCCCTCTGCGTGTGTGCGTGTGTGTGCCTGGCCTATGTTCGTGTTTGTGTGTGCATTCCCGTTCCCAGTCCCTTCGCTTGCTAATTTCTATCAGCTCTGTTGCTGCCGCTGCCTCGGCCTCTGCCTCTCTGCTTATCGCTGCAGCAGCAGCAACAAAAAGAGCTGGAACAGCAGCAAAAGATTATTATTTTTATATGAACTAACTAACCCAATAATAAGTATTCTTATCACATTAAATCACACACAAACACAAACACAGGAACAAGCAAACGCACAGACACACGCACACACACACACACAGTCACGTCTGTCTTATGCGCGCGCGTGTGTGTCAACAAGGGGTCGCATCGCAAGCGATAGAGAGAGCGGGAGAGAACGAGCATGCACTGCCGATTGCCCCGGTTTTTCTGTTTTTTTCTGTTTTTATTTCGTTTTTTTCGTTTTATTTTATTCTGTTTTTTTTTCGACGTGCTCTTCCTGAACAGCGCGAGAGAAGGAGAAAAGGCACATACATGTGTGTTGATGATAGAGAGAGGGGATGATCGAATCGCACTGCCATGTGCTCGCTCGCAGGCACACACACACACACGTCTGCGCAGTGATAAGAGCGCCAAGAACGGTTCTGACTGATAAAGACAGTGTGTGAGTGAGAGAGAGAGCGCGAGAGCAAGTGGCTGAAGGAAGGCTCTCAGATATTGCACTCTGAGCAAGCTGGGCTCTGGAAAGGAATCGCTGCAATCGAAATGTGAATGGAATGGGGAACTGCATTTTGTGGTGGGGTGGGGGGGTGCCCCCGGGGTGGGGGGGTGCCCCCAAAAGTCAACTGCCAAGTACACGGCACCAGAGACGAGACCGAGACCGATCCGATCCGCCAGAACACACATTCTACCGATAAGGATTGATGTGTTTTGACACCCCTCGCCAACGACTGACTGACCGCGCTGATAGCCGAGTGGCTTGAAAGCATTTGGGAAGGGGAGGGGGTGGTCGATTGCGAGCGGAGTGGGAGAGTGGACTAGAACAGAGGTTGGGACAAGGGCAAAGGGTTCAAGCAGATAGGTAGGTCTCCTTGCGACTGTGCTACCCGCGACAGCGTTTGACATTGTTTCTCCTCTCCAACTCTCCGCTTTGCCCCCCGTCTAGACTGTTGTACCCCTTGGGAATACATACATATGTATGTGTAGTACTTCGATTCGGAAAAGATTCCAGTCGGAAAAACATTGTTCGATGGAATCTACAAGGGTATATTTTACATATAAATATTTTCTATTTCCATGTGTGTATACCCCTCTCTTATGTACATATGTATGGATATAGCTCTTTAAATTTGTATAATTGCCTATTCCCTATTCCCTTGACCCTCCTCTGATTGTTTCTCTTCCAGCGTGTCCCCCTTTAACTGGCTGTTGCCTGCTGCTCCACTGGGAGCGGATCCCATTTGCCAACTCTCAATTTCGATTGCATAACTCTCGTGTAATTTTGTGGCCATCTCGCCTGTATGCTCTTCCCGTCCCGTCCCGTCCCTTCCCGTCCCTCTCTCTCTCTGTTCCTCTCCCTTAACGCCTTTGTTTGTCTGGTTTACTTTTAAGCAAAACAAAAACGGCAATTGCAACATTTTATTTGGTTTGCCTTTTTCGCCTTTTTGCCTTTTCCTTCTCTTTTGCCTTTTGTTTTATTATTTATTGTTGTTGCTTTTGTGTGCTTTCGAGGGCAAAATGCGAAAACTGCGCAAACGCAACGTTAAAGCAAAAGCAAAAGCAACAATAACAGTGGCAGCGGCAGCGACTGCGACCGCATCACTTGGCGGGCATTGCGACAGATAGCGTGTGTGCGAGTGGGAGAGGCTAAGGGTGAGGGTGAGGGCGAGAGCGAGAGCGTGGGGGAGATGAGAAGCGCAGCATCACCAGAAGAAGAAATGAATCGAAACGAATTATTGTTATTATATTTTATTTATGTGTACTCACACACACACACACCCACATCCACACACAAAGGCTCATCGATGGAGACCCTTCGAATATTCGACTTCGAATTGGGGCTTTGTGTGTGTGGCTCTGGGATACTCTTCTTTGCGGTGGAAAGGGTATATTATGATTTTGTTCACATCTCTATTGTAAATTGCAATAAAAATCATATTTATTAATTTACATTATAATCGGATGATCCCTATATATAAAAGTAGCAATGTGGAAGCCACTGAATCGGCAGATATGAGGGTATCAATATCTTCAGGCATTCCTTTTGTTGATTTTTGTTTTTGTTGTTTGTTTTTGTGTGTTTTATGGCTCTTGTGCTCCGAATTTAGCAAGGCCAAGAGTTGTTGCTGCTGCTGCTGCTTTTGTTGCTATTTTTGCTTGGTTAATGCTTAATGTTGTGAAGTTTTCTTTTATTGTGTTTTATTATTATGTGATTTGGTCTGTGAGTTGGTTATGTGAGTGCGCGCCCTGAGCCCCGAACCCCGAGCGGAGCCAAGCCGAGCCGAGCCGGTTTCGAAGTCAGCGCTAAATCGAAAGAGGAAGCCACAAGACAAGGCAAGACGAGAGACAAGAGTGGACGGACATATATACAGACAGACAGACAGAGACAACGGACGATTGGCAATGAAACGAAACGAAACTGGCACGCCAGCAGCAGCAGCAGCGGCAGCGTGGCGTGTTGCGCATGCGTCGTCGGTCGTATCCCCCACCCGTACTCTTACACCTCCCTCTCGCCGTGGCGCGGGCAACACTCTCGCTGTCTATGGTTCAGTGTTTCTTCGTCGCTTACCAAATATTATTACCAACAACAACTAAAATAACAGCAGCAGCAGCAGCAAGAAGAGCGGACAGCGGACAGCGGACACCAACAACGGATGAACAATGAAAACGACACGAAAATGTGAAATGCTCCATTCGACCTAGACCCCAATCGATGGATGGCCCAAGCCCCAGCCCATGCCCATGCCCAAGCCCAAGCCCAAGTATTGCCAAGTCGCGTTCGTCGGATCGGTCGTAATGATGATCACGACGACGACGACGACGACGACGATGATGATTGGGCATTGTGTTTGTGTATTTGGGTTTTGAGTTTTCAGTTTTTGGGTTTGGGCCAGTCCCAGTGCCCAGTCGCAGTCCCAAATTCAGCCTTTGGCAACATTATGTAAATGCCGTTTTCGGGTTTTCCTTTTCTTTCGTTCGAAAGCAAAGAAATAAAACCAAAGAAAGAAAAGGTGATTCGAGGGCCGTCTGGGAGTTACATATGATATCATAATGTTATTTAAGTCTGGTTCAAATCGAGGTTGAGTTGTGCCTGCAGATTGGCATTAAAATGTCTATAATTTGCAATGTTTCGATGCAGTTTGGAAATGGAAATGGAGATGGATCTTTCCACAGGGAAAGGAAATGCTTTCCTACGTTGCGAAGCAATTCCATTCCGCTACCCCCATCTCGCGCCTTGCCCGAAATGTGCTTTGAAATGTGCATCTCCCCCTTCTCCTCTCAGTAAAGGCGATTGGTTAGTCGCCAGCAGAGCGGAGACAGAGGCGGAGGAATCAGTCAATCAGCAGAGTGAGAGTGGGACAGCACGATGACGCCTGCATTGGAAGTGGAGCTGCTGCGGCGGCGGCTGTGACTGCGGCTGCAGCTGGAACGGAATGGAATGGAATATAAGGGAATGGGAAGGGGGAATAAATAGGAATGTGCGCTCTTACTTCCAGTGCACTCTCCCTCTCCGTACACATCGAAATGAAATAAAATTAAATGCAGTGGCGTGTGTGCGGTGAGGGGTGGATGTGGAGGGGGAGGGGGAGGGGGGTTGGAGTGTGGGGGGGCCCGCTGCTAATTTCCAAGTCAAATATTCCTCGGCTTTGCCTTGCGACAATTAAAATCGATTCCGAGGCCTTGTTTTTATTTGCTCTCTTTTTTCTTCGTTGAAGCCTCTTTAGCCTCCTTTTCTTTGTGCTGTCTGTCCGGCTGGCAGTCCGTCCGTCCGCCCGTCCGTCTGTCTCTCCGTCTGCTTGAAAGGATTGTGCTGTGGGGTGGGGTGGGGTGGGGAGGGAGCTTTGATTCGATCTCGATCTCTGCTTGCTAATCAAATTGTTACCCAACAAAAAAAAAAAACAAAAACAAAAAAACAACGAATCAAATCAAATCGAATCGAATGGAATCGAAACAACAAAACACTGAAATCTCACACTTTGCATAGAAAATTTGAGGCTTACCTTGAACTTTGATTGAACTGAAACCTGGCGGCCATATTATACACGAATCTGGAACCCCGAATAGCAGATACCAGATAGCAGATACCAGATAGCAGATACCAGATAGCAGATAGCGTTGCTTTCCGAACATCACTAATTATCCATCGATCGATCTTCTTTGACAATCTGGAAGTGTGGAAGCCTGGAAGCTGGGGGATTAGCATCTCATACCATACCATACCCTCCCATCCCATCCCATGCCATCCCATGCCATCCCGTCCCATCCCCTCTTATGAATATGGATGGGAGAACGGCTTGTATAATCGCTAATGTTATTGTAATAGATTCATGGCTGTGTTCATTTTCATATTCGAATGTAGTGAAAATGCTTCCAAGTTCCCCTTCCACGCATACAATATGATCCATCAGAGATTTATTTAAAGCTACAAATATATATGCAACTGCGATTTTTGAGCAAATTAATCATTTTGAAACTCCAGAAATTTCGAAGAACTCTTCTTTGCATTTGATTCGCTGAGAATGATACGATGTAGGGCTTTGGTTTAGTGGTTTAGTACTCCCCGTTCAGATATATCAGATATATAGATATATACTGTTTAAATGTTGATTGTTTGCTATCAAAAATGTTTTTGTTTAATGTAAAAATTGTATGGGTTATACACATGTACGATATATATGGTAAATATATAATACAGATCCTTTTGGAACCTGCCACTAGCTTTGACTGTTGCACGTACTCCTGCTGCTCTCTCTGCTGTTTCTGCTCCTTTTGCTTCTTCGTTCACTGAAAGATCTAAGCGGCACACGCCCCCCTCCTCCCTTCCATGGATGTTGCCTTTTACTCCCTCACCTTTGCTTCCCGCCTGCTACTCTCGTGCCTTCCACGCTCTCCCAATTCTACTCTCTGTCCCCCCCTCCCCTCGCAACCCCCCGCACTGCTGTTGCTGCTGCTCCTCTGGTACCTGTTTTCTGCAGGTTGTTGCTTTTGCTGTTGTTGTTGTTGTTGTCGCAAGGCATTAAAAATAACACTCAATAATAATTTTTGTATTCATTTTCAATTCGCATATTGACGTCGACAGCGGCAGAGGCAGAGACAGAGACAGAACAGAGGCAGAGATCTGCCTGGTGTGTGTGTGTGTGTCTGTGCTTATGGAGTGTGTCTTTGTATTGGTGTTAGCTCATCGAGGTTATGGATATTGCGTCGTCGTCGTCGTCGTTTGTTATCGTCATCGTGTAGTTGTTGTTGTTGGGGGGCCTTTTGCTGTTGTTGTTGGTGTAGCTTTTAAAAAATAAAAACCAGTTAGTCAGAGTAGCAGGCAACAGGCAGCAGGTCTTCAGCATCTCACGCACACACCAGCAACAGAGAGCAGCCTGTGTGTGTGTGTGTGTGTGTTAACGTGTTTATGAGACACAAACAAGTAAGCGGAAAAAAAACCACACCAACACCAACACCAACAACAGCAAAAGCAACAACAATCACCACAAAATCTTACCTAACAGCCGGAGCCCCAGTCTCCGTCTCCATCTCCGTTCCCGTCCCCGTCTCCGTCTCCGTCTCCGTTTCAGCCAAAAGCCAGGCCAGGCCCCAGGTGCCCCAATCAAAAGCGTTGTACAGAAAAACAGACAATGTATATTGTATACAATGTACATAAGATACATACATACATACATAAATATGTACATGCGAGTATGTATAGTATATGATATGTGCGTGTGTGTGTATAAGATCCAATTTGTATGTTAAATAACTTAATAAATCTATAGAAGAAACACATACACCGACCCGAGTCCCCGACCCCTCCCTCCCCCCCAAGATATGGCATAACCATATCTACAGCCGCAGCAGCAGCAGCCGTCGCCTGCCTTTTGGATACGGACGGATTCAATGGTCTTCGAACCGGAACTTCAACTTCAGCCAAAAAACAAAAAACAAATAAAAACAAAAGCTGGCAAAAGCCCCAAGCTCCCCCCAAGGTCTCGCTCACTCGCTCACGCACTCTCTCTCTCTCTCCATCTGTGAGAGTGGGACCAGTGGATCAGGGAAGAGATCCCTAGGAAGATCTCTAGTTTTCAATTTCTTCTAGATCTTCCAATTGGTTGGAAGGGGTTCTGTCGGGTCGTCAATAGTCACTCAATTGCTTTGGTAGTATCTCTGGTCCATCTATTAGATCTACAACTGCAGATGTAGTGGAAGGGAGAAAGGATATAGGCCCCAACGAAAGATGGGGAAAACGAAGCCAAAACAGAGGAAGAGCATGAAAGGAACAGCAACCACAAAGAAGTGGCAGCAAGAAGCACGGAAGAAGGAGATGAGAAATCATAATAGAGATAAGGAGAAGACAGAAACAACAACAACAACAGCCACAAGACAAGTGGCCAAAGAAAACGGCCAAGAGCAAGACCAAAAGCAAGAGCATGACTGGAAGGAAAAGTAAACTTTTCATTTCAAATGAAAGGGAAATTCTCACCTAGATAAGAGAGAGAGAGAGAGAGAAGCATACACAGACACAAGACACAAGGCAGAGACTTAAACAGAGCTTAAGACAGTGACGGAGATTGGCCCACAGAGAGATAGAGAGAGAGAGCGAATGATGGCAAAGCAGTGCAAAAAGCAAAAGCAAAAGCAAAACAAGAAAAACAAAGAACCAAAACACTAGAACGTGCGAAACCGAAGCTTTTGATACCCTTTCCACCGTTTTCTGCCACCCAGGGCTGCCCGAATCCACATCCCATGGATTTTCGAAACTTCAATTTCGAATATTCCACAGAAACAACAAGAAAATGGAGTGTCTGGAGAACGGAAAGGGTATCCTATCCGTACAACCAGACTCTGGTCTGGGCTCAGATCTAGCTCTAGCTGTCCCCCTCCCTCCGCCTCTTACTCTCTCTCCGCTCGCCACTCTCCTCTTTCGATGCTCCACGCTCCATGGTACACTCCTGTCTTAATCTCGTTTTCACACACACACACACACACATACGGAAACCAAAATCCAGTCACAGAAGGGAGGATCGGAGCAGAGCAGAGCGGAGAGGAAGGCAATGAGCAAGCGAGCGAGCGAGCGAGCGATATTGTGGCGTTCGCCAACTTAAAGTTGTTTTCGAACACGTTTAAACGTTTCGAGAGACACATCGTACCACAGCGAACAGAGCAGCCCCTCCGCACACCCCCGCACCGCACACTCCACCCTCAGCCGCTCTGCCACTCTGCCGCTCTGTGTGGTACTTTATGCATGCTAAAGCTTAAGCTTAAGCAGCAGCAGGAGCCAGCGTATCCGCAGTCGCAGCCTCAGTCGCAGTCTCTGCCGCAGTCTCTGCCGCTGTCGCTGTCGTGGCGATGCCGTAAGCGTCAAAGTTGGTCAAAGCAGTCGTAAAAGGTTTGCTAAAACTTGTTGCCGTTGTTGCCCCTCTGCCCGTTGCCTCTGCTACCGCTAGCGATCTGCACAGAGTTACACAGCCGCCGCACAGCTGTACAGGGTTGCCAGGCTGTTGGGAAATATCAGCTGTGATCTGCGGATCTCTGTTGTGGGGCCGACCTTTGATGGTGAAGCTGTAATCTCTGTGGCTAAATGTGCTTTACGCTTTTCCGTGCCTTTCCTTTCATGGGAAAGCCCATGCCCTTTAACTCCTTTCAAGGTCACAAATTGAAACGAAATTAAATTGTAATCGAAACTGAAATAATAACAATAGAAATTGGAATACAAATTTAGACTCGATTCAAATGGTCCGCAGCGATAAGATAGATAGATAGAGCCCCCCGAACCAGAGACGACCAGGCGAAAAAATAAAACAGAATTTGTGTTCTGTTCTGTTCCTCTGCGAACAGGCAAATGAATTAATTTAATGTGGAAATGTTTTTGTTTTTCCATTGGTACTGAAAATCAGAGCACAGATAACCCAAACTCAATCTCGATTTAAATGGGTTATTTGTTTGTTGTTTTGCCACCGATTTATGGGTTTTAATGCGTCCAATTTGTTGGCTAACTTATCAGAGATTCGTGTGACGAAAACTATTCGAATACGGCGTATATTTTTGAATTATTCGTTTATTTTGTATTCGTATTATTCCCATTGCCACTGCCCCATTGCATTATTATTATTTGTTGAAATAAATGACTTGAGTTACTCCGTGCAGCGATAAGGGGCGGGGCGCTGGCTGGCTGCGCTCTGTAAGTGGGGTAAGTGGCAGCTGTAATCTGTAATCTGTAAACTGTAATCTCTCTCTCTCTCTCTCCCTCTCTCTCGGTCTTTGGTAGGAAAGTATATTGCATTTTTTATTGTATTTTGTAAGCTCCTTTTCCTGCTTCCTCAATATCGCTCCACTTGCACTGCGCCGGACAGTCTGGCAACTCTGTCGCTGTCGCTGTCACTGTCGTTGCGCATGCGTTCGTCGTTCGTCTCTCTTCTCTCTTCTCTCGCACTTGTTGAGCAACCGCAGTCAACCGGTTTTCGCTGCCCAGCGACAGGGAGAGAGGGAGACAGAGAGAGGTGGGCGCTGCTGCTGCTGCTGGGCCCCAAAATGTTGTTGTTGGCTTCGGCTGCGCGGCTGCGCGTCTGCGTCTGCTGCTGCGGCTGCGGCTGTGGCGGCTTTTAGCTCCGGCTTCAACTGTTCAACTGGTTGATGGGTGGGAAAGAGAGAGTGAGAGAGAGAGGGGGGAGGGGGAGTGGGCTTTTCGTGTTGTTGGCTTGAACTTGAGCTCCATACATATGTAATTGGCTCTTGGCTGGCAGCTGTTGCTGCTGCTGCTGCTGCTGCTGCGAGAGTAGTTTTGGCCACGCTCGGAGTGGCACGGCATGGAGTGGGCTGCCTTTCAGCCAGAGAGTGTGCTGGGCTGGTCTGGTCTGTGTGTGTGTGTGTGTTAACTGGTTGCATAACATGTTACAGCATCGCACGAAACGAAAACGAACCAAGCGACGGCGTTCCCCAAAAAGAAATAAAACCGAAACTGATGACGACACGAGCAGAAAAGAGGGTGTAGGGTGTGGAGTGTGGGGTGTGGGGAGAGTCGAGGAAAAGGGAGCGCGGCGGTTAAGAGTGCTGAGGGGAGAAGGTGGGGAGAGTGGGTAGTAGGGATTATGGATTGCTGGATTGCTGGAGAGAGGGATGGCGTGCAATGATTAATTGTACGAGTGGGGATACCCTTGCACTCTGGGTGGGTATTCCTGACCAGATGGATCTTTGGGTAAATGCCGATGGGAGAAGATATGCAAAGAATCCACAGATACAGCAGTATAGTCGTAGTCGTAGTCGGTAATCGGATCACTCGGGAATATCACTCAGAAATATTCGATTTCGATTTCGGAATCGGACTAGACTCGGATCAAGTAGGTATTCCATATCCATCACAGTGACAAATTAGAATTTCATTTTCACATTCGATTCTGATCAAAAAATGTAAGGATAAAGAACAAGAAAAATTCAAGTAAGTCCCATTCCCAAGCTCAAGAGTTCCTCCATTCGATCCGAAATCGAATTCGAATTTGGAATTGCTTTTGCAGGGCTATAGGGCACGGAGCACCCCCCTCCACCCGCACCCGCACCCGACCCGACCCGACCCGACCCGACCCTTTTCTTCTTTTGGCCAGCAGAGCGGTATGCGAGTGTATTGGTGTTTCTGTGTCCGTGTCCGTGTGTCGTCGGTTAATGTGTGGAAAATTATAAGCATTTGTGACTTTTGCAATATCCCCACACACTGCAAGTGCTGCGCTGTCGCTGCCTCTGCCCCAGCCCCAGCCTCTGCCCCAGCCTCAGTCGCTGCTTACCAAAATAGCGCTGCTGCTGCAGCAGTCGCTGCCGCTAGACCAATGTCTGTGTGTGCGTGTGTGTGTGTGTGGGTTTTTGCTTATAGGTCAAGTTAAAAGTAAAAGTATCCAACACCATTTGAGCCGTGTCTTTGCTGCCCTCTTTGCCTCTCTCTTTATCATTCCATCCCTTTTGAGTTTTTTTAATTTTTGCGAAACATTCGCGTTACGTATCCCCCCCCCCCCCCCCCCCAAACAAGCAGCAATGGAAATTGATTTCAACGTGTCTCTCCCATTCGCAGGTGGCCAGCGATCATCACCAGCCGCAGCCGCACCAGCAGCAGCAGCACCAGCACCAGCAGCAGACAGCGGATCAGCTCGTCCTGGACATCAACATGGAGCAGTCACACAACATACAGCAGCACCGCCTCCACGGTGCCCTCACACGCACCATCTCACAGCCGGCTCAACAGCGCCACCCTCTGCACCAGCAGCAGCAGCAGATCCAACAGCATCATCAGCAGCAGCAACAGCAGCAGCAGCAGCAGCAACAGCAACAGCAGTCGCAGCAGGGTGTTGCCTCCCTGGTGACCATCATTGAGAATCTGGGGAACATGAATCTGCATCGCAAACTCGAGCGCACACAGTCGGAGCCGCTGCCCCAACAGCCCATGAACATATCTCGGTGAGTGCCCGTGCCTGTGCCCCCTAGTCCCTAATCTCATCCAGATCTTACTTACTTACTTTCCCCTCGTTTCTGTGTGTGTTGCAGCTACAAGACGGAGCTGTGCCGCCCGTTCGAGGAGGCCGGCGAGTGCAAGTACGGAGAGAAGTGCCAGTTCGCGCACGGATTCCACGAGCTGCGCAACCTGCAGCGCCACCCCAAGTACAAGACCGAGTACTGCCGCACCTTCCACAGCGTCGGCTTCTGCCCCTACGGGCCGCGCTGCCACTTTGTGCACAACGCGGACGAGGCCCGGGCTCAGCAGCAGGCCGCAGCCCAGGCGGCCAAGTCGGGACAGCAGCAGCAGCAGCAGTCGTCGGGACAACAGCAGCAGCAGCAGCAGCCGCAGCAGGGACAGGGACAGGGACAGCAGAGCTTCCAGAAGCCAGCACAGCTCGGAAGCCAGACAAGCATCAGCCAGAGCATCAGCATCAGCCAGAGCCCCTTCTTCATGCCGCTGAGCCCGCCGCTGAGCATGAGCACCGGCTCGGACCGCGAGTCGCCCACCGGATCGCTGTCGCTCAGTCCCACCAACTCGCTGACGAGCTTCCCGTTCCACGATGCCATGCCGCTGCAGCACAACGGCTACCTCTGCATGGCCGTGGGCTCCCCTGGGGGCAAGCACGGCAACGGTGGCGGCAGCTCCGCCTCGTCCACATCCTCTGCCTCGGGCCTCGGACTGGGTCTGGGCATGGCCATGGCCATGGGCCCGGCCACGCCGCCAGAGAGCCCCAATGTGCCCATCTCGCCGGTGCACACTCCACCGCCGTACGAGCCCAGCACTCCGAGCAGCAGCAGCAGCAGCTGCAGCAGCAGCATGAGCGGCGCAAGCGGAAGCGGAATGGGAATGGGAGGACAGGCCAAGCAGATGCTACAGAAGAGCATGAGCACGCCGATGCAGCAGGAGGAGATGCCGCGTCTGCCCGTCTTCAACCGTCTGAGCTCAGCGGTAGAGGACTATCAGCAGAAGCTGCAGTCCAGCCAGCTCTCCTAAGCAACTCCAGCATCAACATTAGTCGGGCCACACCTCACCCTCGCCCACACACGCACACTGTCCCGCATCCCTCCAGCATACAGTCACACAATCAGCCACCGACAACAACCTTGACAAAATCTCAACAACGACTACTCCGTACCACTGTAGACTTGATAGCTTCGATCAACGATCAACGATCTTGATCTTGACCAACCGACAGCACTCTTCTTCCACAACGGAAACAGAACAGAACAGAACAGACAAGCAACAGCAACTGCAACTGCAACAGAATGCAGGATGCAGGATGCAGAATGAGAGTGTTGCTCAACGCACAAAAATAATTGAAACGAAATCTGATCTTGAACACAATGATACTTGTATGCATGCGCGCGACTGTATCGGACAGATCGGATACAGATCGGATACAGATCATCGGTGTCTAGCATTTATAGGACCCGTTCGCGGACCCGCACACCCACTAGAACCCCCCGGGCACTTTTGCTCTTGGTTAATAATATTTATGCAAACATTTGACTTGTAATTGCATGCGATCGATCGTATTGAGGATCGATTATCAGTCGATTCGATCAATGTATCAAAATCCAATCCAAAACATGTACATATATGCAAAATATATGTACAAACATACATATATTCGATGAATATATATAAATATATATATATATATTTATATATAATTGATATATAACGTTGGACCGTAACGTTGTCTTCCAATCCAATCCAATCCAATCCAGAACGGATCGCCGAGAGCCGAAAAGGTTCTTTAATTTATTATCCTGCTAAATTATGTAGTAGCAACGTTGTGTACATATTGCGATATGAGTTGATATTTTTTGATAAACTTTTATATAAATTATTCATACTTACGATTACGAGACTACGATAATGATAACGATAACGATAGCAATGGCGATAGCGATGGCGCCAATGCCAATGCCAATGGCAATCCACTGGCGATCGCTATTAACGATGATATACCTCTTGCAGTCCTCTGCAATGCAACAAAACAAAACAAAACAGAAACAAAAACAAAAACAGAAACAGAAACAAAAAGACCCAATCACACAATTATAACAAAAGAACACAAAACAGATTGTTGTCGATTGTTCATCAGAAGACTATCGATATCGAACGAACACCACTAGATTCTGGATTCGATTCTTGTTAATGATATGTTATTGATAAATTTTTGTGAGACAAACGGAAATGCTGATTTATTAGACACAAAATATAATTTATTTTCACATAAATATACATACCAGATATTTTATATGCGATTAATGTTAATAATTTATGAAACCAACCCGCTCACGCATACAGATATACACTCAGACACACACACACACACATACACACATACACAGACACACACCCATGAACACACATGCACACACACATATTTTGACCATTGATAATTTTATGTTTTTTTTTATATGGTATATTCAAGAAGAATAATTTTGTTTATTATATATTTTTATTTAACTTAATTTATTTTACATTTTTTTCTTGATTTCTTATTTCGGGTGCAGTTATATAATTATAATTGTTAGTGTTACGCGAGAAGAGAAGAGCAGCCCCTATTTGTACGAGACCGCAGCCCCCACAGCCATAAAGCCCAATTTCCTGCCAGGGAATCCCCCCAGAAAAAAACACCAAACTATATTTTATTATATTATATTCGGGGGGATCTTTGGTTGATCTTTGGTGTTTGTGGGAGGCGTGGCGAGGCGAGGCGGTCAGGTCAACACACAGCACACATAAAACTGAGCACAGTGTTAGCGATGTATAATTAAGCGAAACGGAGCAACAAATACAAAATAGCGAGCGACAACTTAATGGAAATATTTAAATTATTTATGTACACACACGCAGACAGACAGACACGCGACAGAACCCTCTATATACATTTTTGTATATTTATAACTGAATTGATAGATATTTTGGAATCCTTATTTTTTGTTGTCATTGTCCTATACAAAATCAATCGCAATCCAATATTTAACTATTTATATTTATTAGATTGATTTCACAATGGCAGTGCTATTATATTTATGTACAATTTGCAACAATAGCAACGGAATAATTCGAAAAAATTCAAAAAAGTATACAGACAGACAGACAGAGAGAGAGAGAGAGAGAGAGAGAGAGAAGCGCGCTCGTTGATCAATAAAATGTGGGGGTATATAATTCTCAAAGTGCCTTATCATTAATATATTATATATGAATATGAAACAAATACAGAAAACACACAAATTATGTATAGTCTTGAGAAAGAGTGAAAAAAAAACAAAACAACAAAAAAAAGGCATATTAATTATTTATTTGTATTTAATTACTATCTACCCAATCAATCCCCACTTGTTACGGCAGAGTGCAAAGGTCTACCACGTAATGATACTATGTAAACAAATCAATATAAATTACTGTTTTTTTTGCTGTATTTATACTTAAACTTAGACGTAAATCCCCAGCTTTTGGTTATTATTATAAAATAATTCTTTATACAAAAACATGCTCTTCCCTTTGTACAACAAACAAGCAAAGAAACACAAACAAAATCCTACGAACGTCAATATGTGGCCTTATCAAATGGAACCCTTTACTTTACGCCTTACGCCTTACGCCCCACATCGTCTTCCCTTTTCAGTAAAAATGAATACTAAATTAATCGGAAACCAGAGAGATAGAGAGAGAGAGCGAGAGAGAAAACTCTGGAATGACCCACATATTCGATATCAGAGAGGAACATGAAAGAGTTTTTGAATGCCAGTTGAATTATTCATTATTTATACAATATACTTATTATATACTACAATGCCTTGTTCGTTATTTATGTAACCATACTATCTATAAACCATGATAATTCATTGATTTCTTTCGCACAAAAGACAGCAACGAAAAGAGACAACGACCGTTCGGGATCGAACACAACTGTACATGAATTTTGTTACATTCTGAAACATGCCTATTTATGCTTCCACTGCAACACAACTGTGTGTATTTTTATATAGTAAATTACATTTTTATGAAGTGAAAACCATTTAGTTTATGGCGAATTTTAGGTTATCTAGCAATTAAATGAAAGCGTTACAAAATAAATGAAACAAACAAAAAACAAACTTGTTTCGATTCCATTTACCCAACAACCCAACAGCAATGGGGCCGCCGCTCTCTATGGCGGGGGGTTATCGCCAATCTCTCTTCCAGTGACGTTGCGCTATCGGTCCGGCGGAGAGACCGTCCGGCACACCGATTGTTGATTGTTGTTTGTTGTTATTTCCGCAGCTATTCCCATTCAATTCCTGTCATAAGGCAGGTGGAAAAAATTGAACATGCCGAATCCTACCAACCTGAACGATCAGAGAGGATCTTGAGACGGCATCGAAACGCCACAATTGACCGTCTGGGAAAGTTACTTCCTTACTTACTTCGTTTAAAAACTCTGGCACGAAAGGTCCAATTATCAGCAGGTTTAAGCAGCTTCAATTTCTTTATATTCATAGCTGCCATTTTACATAGTTTCATAGCCGTCAGCGCCCAGAGTGTCATAGCACCCAAGGCGAATGGTTTCATAGCCAGCACCTTAATAGTTTCATAGCAGCCACTTTAAGAGTGGACTTATTTAGAAATTATGGCATATTTTCAGGCTGTTTTGCAAGTAACGAAAATGTAATATTTTTTTTATTCAGGTGCCAATTTTTATTTATTTATTTTTTTAATTTTTTTCGGGTTTTCCAAATAATCTTACAGTTCTGAAAAATAACGGTTTTTGTATTAAAATTCGAACTTTGAAAATTCCAACCGTTTTTTGTTTTTGGGTCCTATTTATAGCTGTACTTATCAGCTTTTCAGAATTGAAAGCTTCAGTGCAATCAGATGTAAGATCCTTATGTTAGGTGTAAAAAAGCGCTACATCTGAAAAAAACATTAACAAAATACCATATTTAAAAAAAAAAACACCACGCCATTAAAAAACCCTTAATTCATTACAAAAATTGTAAAGTCCCAAATCTATCAGAAAAAGTCTGTTTGGTTCGCAGCTTAAATATGGTGCTGAATAGTGTTATCGATGCAAGAGGAAAGCCATATAATCCAAAACGAAACAGAATCAGAAAAATGTTGTTATACACTTCTTTTTTTTATTTGTTTGTATTTCTTTTTATTTATATTTTGTTTTTTTTTTTGTGGTTTTTAGCTTTTTAATATGTTGTATTTAATTTTATATTATTACTTGTAAGCTTACAACTTAAGGCATAAGGTTACAAACTAAAACTTAGGTGCTAAACATCATTATCATGCTATCGATCATAATCAGCTCTAGCTCTGCGTCTCGTCGCACATTATATGCATACTCCCCCACACAATATGCCATCTATCCCTCCATCTGTTTCCATCTTGTTTCATAAATATTGGTTTATTGTTATCGATGTTGTGTTCAAAAACTGTTTTTGTTCACCATATTTCTTGTTTACCATATAATATATATTTTTTGTATTGTTCCAACAACAGAATAGATCCAAAACAATAGAAAGTTCCTCCAATATAGCGAATTTCCATTTGTGGCTTGCAAAGCGCTTTTCCTTGTTTTACATACATCCATCGACTGGCGCTTTCGCACAGCTTTAAAATTCGGTTATTTTTGTTCATACATATATTTATCTGTTTACTGTTTTTATATATTTATATGTATAGAAAGTGCTCTCTATCGAGGATCGAATCGATTCGGAATCGGAATCGGAATAGGAATTGGGTCAGGATCGGGTGGAGTGATCGAGTGGGGGCAACGGAAAGCTGTTTCGTTGTGTTGTCGGCTCTGTTTCAGGCCAAGCATAAGTCCATCAGTCTGTCCGTCCTCGTCCCAGTCCTCGTTCCGGCTCCGCTCGCCCCACATCACCACAGCCCAACCCTATCCTCAACCCCAACCCCAAAACACAACCCAACCATGACCGCCCACCAGACTGGGGCCCCGGACGCCGTTCAATTTGTTAGTTATAACTTTTTGCCGTTTTACATACATTTATTCATATATATATATATATTTGTATATATATATATATATATTTGTAAAATTGGTTTCTGTATATATAGAATTTGTTTCATTATTTAATTTGTTATATATATATATATATATTTATAAAAAAAAATACGCGTTATGCTCTTAACTAAAACGTTGCTTCTGCTCTGACGCCCAGAGTTGCGTTACATGTTTCTTATAGCATTTTCATTTCCGTTTCCGCTTCAATGCATATCTTTATTTTTATCTTTATCGGTATCGTTACCGTTAGCTTTTAAATTCACATACATATCTATATATTTATCATTTTCCGTTAATATTTTACAGTTTTCTGTTTTGTTGAATAAGTCTTAGCGTTTGTTGTTTACTTTATAATATATTCTATATATACTCGTATATATATGTGTATATATATATATATATATATATATATATATATGTTTTTGTTTTTAGTTTCATTATGTATTAAAAATATTGAATTATTTTGTTTTGTGGTTTTTCAATTGGTTTCATTCTTGTTTTTGCGTTTGCATGTAAAAAAAAAATAAGTTAAAAAAAAAACGAATTAAACAGTAAAATAGCTAAACACTAAACTGTTTTGTAAGACATAGGGTTTATATAAAAAAATATGCATATGTATATCCCAAATATATTCACGTATACATACATACATTCATACGTACATACATACATCCATCAATATATATTGTATATATATGTATAATGCTCTTGCCATCAACTATCATAGATGCATGCCCATACAGCCATACAGGTGCGGGTTGCCGTTGCCTCCTGTTCTCATCTTGCGCAAATGTAACTCTAGGTATTACATGTGCATCGTATGTACCATTTTGTATGGGGTTTTCTCTTCTCTTCTTTTCTCTTCTCTTCTTTTCTTTTCTTTTCTTTTCTTTTCGTTTCTTTATTTGACTTACATGCGACATTTCATTAGCTTAGCAATAAAAGTAGTACATAATCATAATCCAATAATAGCGTTCGCTTACAGTGGATGCAACACACAAAAATCCATCGTAAATTAATTTTGCGTTTATAAAATTGAAAAAAATATAATATATGTATATGTATAAACGAATAATAATCGTAATCGTAATCGTAAGGGGGTATACGTATAGATAAGATCGATTGAAACGATGCTCACGCGCTAAACTGAAGCGCAGTTTTTCTCTTTTTTCTTTTATGAAATTTACAAAAAGTCGTTTAAATAATGTGTGTTTGTTGGGAGGGGGCGGGGCGGGGAGAAGTTACAGCTACAGGTTAAAATAATAAATTTACTTCCTTCTCTATGTTCCTCTTCCTCCTTTATGTTTAGATCTTTTTTCTCTTTTCTAAGAACAGCCCAACAGTGTGTGTTTCTCTATATATTTTTCCTCTTGATTTACTCTTAACTATACGTTTACGGTGTGTGTGTGTATATATATATATATATATATGTATATATTTATATGTATATTGTGTGTGTGTGGTGTGTGTGTGTGGTTTCTTGTTATACATACATTTATGTGGTTTATATATATATATAGTTATTTAGTCACTACCATTCATAATGTTCTACCGACTGGGGGTGGGGGAGGGGAAAGAAAGCTAACACTTGTTGCACGACAGCAAATGGACACCGAACACAAAGTACACTTCTACACACACATACGGGAACAGTACAAAGGACATTGATGGAGCCCAAGGGCTCTGTCACATTGGAGGGGCGGACGAGCAGGGGGGAGCTAAAGGGTGCATGTGTGTGTGCGCCATCTAAGAGAGAGAGAGAGAGCGTCGAGTGGAGTGGAGTCGAGTCGAGTCGAGTGGAGTCGAGAGTGGGACCCGAGAGTTGCAGGAGCAGCAGCAGCAGCAGGTCTGCTTCTGTCCCTCAAGGGGTAACAGGGGTAAGTGGGGTGGGGTGGGGCGGGAGGTATGTATGTACATATGTACCAGTCCAATAAAAAACAATTTCTTTTTTAATTTCGTCTAATCTAAGCTTCAGGCTTAAATAGCTGTCCAATAGATTTCCGATTTCCAATAGCCGTTGGCCGATTTTCAGCTCAAATCCTTTTCCTTTTTTGCTCTCTTCCTTTTGTGCCAGTCCTAACTACACTAACAATGGGTGTGTGCATGTGTGTGTGTGTCTGTTGGTGTGGTGTGTATGTGTGTGGGAGGGAGGAGAAGGAGTGCAAAGAATTTGGGCATCAGTTAACTATCTCCCTCTAGCTCACTCACTCACTCACTCACTCACTCACTCACTCTCTCTCGCTCTCTCTGTGCTTACTTTTGCCTCTTCACTCTTAAAGCCTATCGCCTATCGCCTATGGCCTATGCCAACGCGATTCTCTCTTCTGTGTTTTGCTTTTTACATTTTCTCTCTCTTAGTTTTTAGATATATCTCTATCTGTATCTGTATCTGTATCTATATCTGCATATATATACGTATAGTTGCTGGTGCATCATTTCGCTCTTTACATACGATCCTGATCCCGATCCTGCTGATATCAGTAGTAGCCCGGATTACCGCCGGCAGCGCTGCCACCGCCGCTGGCCGTATAATGCTCGCTCGCATAGTACAGGGCCCTCTGCTGCGCCGCCCGCTGCTGCGCCACCTCCTGTGCCGCCAGATGCGCTTGCTGATGCGCTCGCTGCGCCGCCTCTTGCGCCGCCTGCTGCTGCTGCTGCTGTTGCTGGTGATGGTGGTGCTGCTGCTGCTGCGACTGCAGGGGCGGGGGCAGTGCCGTCGGCTGGTAGTGGTGCCGCGGCGAGTGCTGCTGATGCGTCGTTAGCGATAGCGGCAGCGGGAGCTGCTGGGCATGTGGATGCGAGTGCTGGTGTGTGAGCGGAAGCGGGAGCGGCAGCGCGTGCGGATGGGAGTGCGCTGGCTGCACGGACGGATGGTGCCGTCGATAGCCGTAGCCATAGACCAGGCTCAGCGGGCTGAGTGGGTTGTTGACTGCTGCTGCTGCTGCCGCTGCTGCTGCCGCTGCTGCTGATGCTGATGCTGCTGCTGGAGGCGCCGTCGCTGCTGCCGTCAGATGTCGTAGACCCGACGACGACGCCTGCAGTCACAACTAATCTTCGTCGCTCAGTGCCTCGTACTTGGACGACAGCAGAGGCTTTGGCTCGCTGGCCGCTGCTGCCGCTGCTGCTGCCGCCGCAGCGGCCGCCGATACGCTGGAACTCAGAGAGCCACCCCCCTGTCCGACGCCGCCACCACTTCCGGGGCCGCCGACGCCACCGGGTCCGAGGCCGGCTCCGCCGCCGCCCACCACTAGACTAACGCCGCCGCCCGCGCCCCCAAGATCGCTCAGGGCATGTGCCGCCTTGGTCTTGGCGCTCAGGTGGCTGGGCGGCGCTGGCTGGTGCGCCAGCTGCATGGCCTGCGGCGGCGGCGGCAGCCCGCCCGCAGCGCTCGGCACGGTAAGTGCGCTGAACGGGTAGGTGTAGGTGCTGGCGGCGAAGGCCGGCGGTGGCGGGTGGTAGGCCGACGGGTGGTGGCTGTTCGAGCTGGCGCCACCCGAGCGACGGCCGCTGGCGTCGACCACCTCGTACTGGTTGGGCGTCTTCCGGGACACGCTGATCTCGTGCGACTGTGGCGGCTGTTGAGGATCCTTGCTGCGGTGCTGCTGCTGTTGCTGCTGTTGCTGCTGTTGCTGCTGCTGCTGCTGCTGCTGGTGCTCCAGGGCGGCTGCGTGGGCCGCGTGGGCCACGTGGGCGGCGTGCGCTGCTGCGGCTGCGTGCGACTGGGCAACTAGGTCGCCGGGATCGTCATCCGAGCGCACCTCCACGATGCGGTTCTTGGCATAGCCGATGTCGTCACGCATCACCTCCGCGATGCGGTTCTTCACGTAGTTGTCGATGGTGGTCACGGATCCGCCTGCGCCACCTCCGCCCGGCACACGCTGATCAGGGGGCGGAGGAACACCCACGCGACCCACTACCGACCCGGGCAGGAAGTAGTGGCCGGCCTCTCCGCCAGCGGCAGCCACCACAGCCGCCTGGTGGAGCATCAGCTCGTGGGCGTACTTGCGGGGGCTGACCGCCTGGGGCATGCGAATGATGTTGCGTCCATCCTCGGGCGTGTTTGCCCTGCCGCCGGGTGGACCTCCGGAGGAGCCTGGTCCCACACTGGGACCGCCGCCAGGACCCTGCTGCTGCTGGTGGTGCTGCTGCTGCTGTTGCTGGTGCTGCTGCTGCTGCTGCTGGTGGTGGTGCTGCTGCTGCTGCTGCTGCTGCGCCTGGTGCTTGGCCTCGTCGGCCTTGTGCTGCATGCGTCGGTTCTGCTTCCAGCGGTCTGGTGGCAGCATCGCCTGCGGCGGCCCCTCCATGTAGGTCATGAAGGGGGGCGTGGGCCGCATGTGCGGATTGGAGACGTAGTCGTTGGTGATGATCGAGTCGGTGAGCTCTCCGAAGGTTATGCTCTTGGTGTGGATCTGCTGGGGACTGGGCGCCGGTCCGGGGCCCTGCGCCTGGGATGTGGGCGTATGCGGCTGGCCGCGCATCGATCCGTGAATGGAACGCGACTGGCTCGACTGCTGCTGTGGCGGAGGACCCTGCTGCTGCTGCTGTTGCTGCTGCTGCTGGATGGCGGCCGTTGCCGCGGCGGCTGCGGCGGAGAGGCGCTCCTGGTCCAGGTCAATGTTGATGACGTTCGGGGACTGGGAGTTGGCCTTGCCGTTGTTCTCCGCCGACAGCTCCATCGGCTGTCGATGGTACTGCTGAGGGACGGGAGGGAGATGGGGCGTGGGAAGGAGAAGGAGAATTAGTTAGTTCGGGATGCCCACACAGCTTGGATGCTTTCAGCTCTAGATGACTTACGAATGAGGGTCGCGGGAACTCGCGCCCGGTAGCGCCGGTGGCGTCGTTGGTGCGACTTATCTCGTGCTTGATGATGGCATCGATCAGGCTCTGGGCGCTCAGCTGGCCGGGGGTGTCCTCAGTCGGCTGGCTGGCATGTTGCGGACGATAGTATCTGAGGAGGATGAAGTGGCGATTAACTTACGACTTTCAAAAGGTTTCTAATGGTTTCAATCAAAATGTTAACATAGTAGGTCTTCCGTTTGAGGCTAGGAAGAAGGATTCCTATTTAGAAGCTTTTCTCTTATCAGAAATTAGTTTTGGATGCCAATAGCTATCGTACGAGTACATTTCAGAGAGGATCCAATGAGACCTTCGATCCACGAATACCTCGAGACAAAGCATCACTGAGGGAAGCACTTGATGCATATGTATGTATATTTTCACCATATACATACATATATTAGGGCGTGTCAACTTGTATGGAGTAAAAGAAACGTGGAAAGCATCCACCAGAATCGGAATCTACGAGGGAAACCGGGCCAAACCCGAGGCAATATCTCTGCGAGTCTGTGACTAATTTTATAATTTATAATCTCTTTTAAGTCTCCGTGGACCTTGCACGGAAACGCCCATCCATAGGTATGTATGTACACATGTATTATCGGAATCAGCAGACACTTGCGGTGGACAAGGCCTGCATCCCGCCTGCTCCCGCATTTACCCTCTGTAATCTGTGGTACGAGTAGTTGATCTCAGGTTGTACTTACTCTCGCTCGCGATCGGGTATGGAGCGCGGCGGTCCTGTCTCGGGAACTGGGGCGCGTATGTAGTGTCCTGGCGGTGGCGGGCCGCCGGGTCCGGCTGCCGTCACCACGCCGCCGGCGAAAATGCGATCCCGCTCCATGCGGCGCTCCCGCTCTTCGGCCACCACGCGACGCTCCCTGTCCTGCTCGCGACGCTCTCGCTCTCGCTCCCGTTCACGCTCCCGCTCCCGTTCGCGCTCCCTCTCCCGCTCGCGCTCTCGTTCACGCTCCCGTTCGCGCTCCCGCTCGCGGTCCCTTTCACGCTGCATCCGCTCCTGGTTCTGGAGGAGCTCGCGGTCGCGCTCAATGACATGGTTGTGCTGCAGCTGCTGGCGCTGGTCGCGCGCGCTCCGCTGCAGCTGCATGGCGTTCAGGTGCTGGCGGTACTGCTGCTGCTGCTGGACGAGCTGGTGCTGGTGCACGGCCACCGCTGCGGCCATTTGCTGGTGGTGCATGGCCAGCTCCCTGTACCGCATGTCGTGATGGGCCGCCGGCGGTACCTGCGACACGGCCACGGCATGTGGCGGCGGGGCCGGTGGTCCTGGTGGTCCTCCTCCGCCCGGCTGCGAAGAGCCCGGCGACTTGTCGCCCTTCTGCGACGGCACCGGCAGCTGTGGCTGCTGCACGGCCACGTCCACGAACGAGGCCAATGCATCGTGGCCAGCTGTGGAGTAGAGTGATACAAGTGGATAGTGGATTCGATTAGTCTCCAGTGTGGCTCAGAAGGGGGCTCAGAAGGGGCGGACAGCTCACCTGGTGGATACTGATAGGGCGTCACGATGTGCATGCGGCTCGGCGGCGGAGCAGCGGGCGAGGGTGGCTTGGAGCCTGTATTGTGGCGTTGGATCACGCCCTGGCGTTGCGGCGGCGGCGTGCGATGTGGACTGGGTGTGCTGTGGAGGGATGGAGGCGGAGATTAGTTGCACATTCCGGTTCAGAGGTGGCAGAAGTGCACAAGTTGGACTCACCTGTTGGCATGGTCCGCCGGGGAGGCGCGGCTCGAGTACTCGGGCCGGCCACGTGGCGCCGGCTCCTTGTCGTAGGCAAAGCCGCCGCTGCTGCTGCCGACGCTGTTGCGTGGCGAGGGCGACTCCTTGTCCTTGTCGCTGGCGCTGCCGCGGGACACGTTGCGCTGCTGCTGCTGGCCCTGCATCTGCTGCGACGTTATGTAGTCGTGCATCACAATTTGCCGCGTGCTCAGCACCGGCGCCTGCTCCACAACGCTGCCGAAGGGGGAGCGGGCGTAGGGAGAGCCCACGCCCACCCCCACGCCCACGCCGACGCCGTATCCCTGCGGGGGCGGCGCCTGGGGCGACGATTGCTGCGGCGGTGGCGGCAGCTGGCCAGGAACGGGCCCACCCGGCCCGGAGCCGGGCCCCGCCTGGGCGGGACTGTGGCGCTGCGAGCTCTTGTAGAAGTCGTACGCCCGCTTGCTCTCCAGATGGTGCTGGGGCAGGTGGAGGGGCGTGCCCTGCGTAATGGAGCCGTGCTTGCCGCTGTCCGGCGGACACACGACTCCGGGCGGTGTCTGACGCACCATGCTCTCGAACTTGGGGCTGAGCATCGACGAGGAGGTCGCCGCGTGCACGATTATCTGCTGCTGCTGCTGCTGCTGGGCGCTGTTCGCCGGCGTTCCGTGCGTGATGGAGCCGCTCTTCACCAGCAGCTGCTGCTGCTGCTGCTGTTGTTGCTGCTGCTGCTGCTGGGAGGGCGATGCGTGCTGCGAGGGGTGCGACGGGTGCGACGGGTGCGACGGATGCGACGGATGCGACGGGTGTGAGGGATGGTGCGACGGATGGGGGCCGTGCTGGTGGGCCGGATGCAGGTGGTGCGCCTGCTGGGGACTGAGCTTCGGCTGCACCTTGGAGGACACGCGTCCACCCGACGGCGGCGGTGGCTGGTGCTGGGGCTGGGCCGGCGGCGGTTGGCTGGAGCGCGGCGGCATCTGGCCCTGGCCAATGGAGATGGGTACAGGTACTTGTACTGGCTGGACGTAGATCGAGCCACCCGGCCCGGGCCCGGCTCCGGCCAGAGGTCCCACTCCGGGACCGCCCGTCACCTTGAGCGGGCCGTGCGGCTGCTGGTACATGTAGGAGCCGGCTGTCGCCAGCGTCGGCACGGAGACGGCCTCTCCGCGATACATGGCCGTGGAGCGGACGATGTGCTTCATGGCGCTGGACATGGAGGAGGGCGGCACATGGTGCCGATCCGCTCCCCCGGGACCAGATCCACCCGATCCGCCAGGTCCCGTGTGGGGCGAGTGGCCATCCCTGTCCCTCGGCGGCTTCTTGATGCTCAGGTCGAGGGTCTGCGGTTCCGAGTCCGACACCTGCTGGCTCGGGGGCGGCACTCCCCGCTGCGGATGGGTGGGTGGCGGTCCGTGACTGGTCGGGACATTGTAGATGATCGTCTCGGTGCCGAGTGGCGGCGGTGCCGAGTGGCTGGACGGGAGCCCGCCCTTGGAGGAGCCAGGACCTAGTCCGGTCTTTACAACGGGCGTAATGGTGGCCTTGTCGCCGACACTGGCCCCCACGCCCACGCCCACTCCCACGGAGGTGGCGGCCGGATGGCCTATAAGTCCGGGATGCGTTAGCGGACCCACGCCCACACCGCCCACGCCGACTCCCCCTAGATGGGAGTTGACGACTGAGAGGGTGGCCAGGTTGCCGTCGCTGCTGCTGCTGCTGCTGCTGGCTCCGTTGCCGCTGCCGCCGCTGGAGGATGACGGCGGTGGCACGGCCGCTGGACGCGACGGCAGCTTTTGCACGGAGGTGCCGTGCGGCAGGCCGCTGGGCGGTAGCGGTCCAGCTCCCGCCTGCTGTTGATGCTGCTGCTGCTGCTTGAGGAGAGTGGCATTCCCGTCCTGCCGGTACTCCCGGACAATGGTGAGCTCCTTGCGCTCCAGGTTGTTCGGATGCTGGGAGGGTGGCGGCTGCTGCTGCTGCTGCTGCTGCTGCTGAGAGGCGGTCTGGTTGGGGGGCATCCCTCCGGCAGAGGAGGACTGCTGCGACGACTGCTTGCGCTCCGGTCCCTTGTGCTTCAGCGACCGCTCGATCACGGAGAAGACGCAGTCCTGCACATTGTTGACCGCCTCGCGGCGCATGCTGATGGGACCGTTCATCGGTTGCGGCTGCTGTGGCTGCTGCTGCTGTTGCTGCTGTTGCTGCTGTCCAACTCCCATTCCGGTACCCATTCCGGGCGGCACTCCCCCCATTCCGGCTCCTCCCATTACCACACCCACTCCGACTCCCACTCCCACTCCCACTCCTGCGGCGTTCGGTGGCTGAAGTCCGCCCACATTGTTGCTGCCGTGACTGTGTCCATGTCCGAGTCCGTGTCCGTGGGCATGCGGATGGCCGTGTCCGTGGGCATGCGGATGGCCGTGTCCATGTCCGTGTCCGTGTGCGTGTCCGTGGCCATGACCGTGCCCGTGGGCGTGGACCGCGTTGAAGAGCACCTTGGGGCTCTGGCGGTTGGCCGGCGAGTTCTCGTTCTCCTCGTCGGCCGTCTCCGTGGCCGAGGAGTCGTACTCCTCGCTGGTCTTCTGCTTCTTGGGCGCCTGTCCGGCGGCCGGGGGCAGCAGACGCTCGTTGTCCGGCCCCGCCGATGTCTTGGAGCTCATCCGCGTGGGGGTGATGATGAGCGGCAGCTCGGCCATGCCGCGCAGTCCCGCGCCCACTGGGGTGGGCTTCTGTTGCTGCTGTTGCTGCTGGTGCTGCTGGTGCTGGTGCAGGTGCTGCTGCTGCTGCTGCTGATGCGGATGCTGCTGGGGCACTGGTGGAGGCGGCTGGGGCAACTGGATGCCCAGCTGATGCTGATGCTGCTGATGCTGTTGCTGATGCTGCTGCTGCTTGGTCAGGGTGAGGGGCTTGTGGCGCTGCAGATTCTCGGGACTCTCCACGGAGGCGGTGTCGGAGCCGCCAGGCTCTCGCTCGTCGCAGGACGAGGTGCTGACATCCGTCTCGTCGCCGCCGCTGCCCCCGCCGCCGGCGCCGTCCGTGAGATTCAGCTGAGGGTCGAGCTTGCGCCGGATGCGCATCAAGCAGGCGGAGCAGCAGCGCGTCGCATGCGGCGGTATCTGGAACTCCGCCATCACGGGATCACGCACCTCGGGCGCCAGCTCGAACAGCCGCGACGGTATGTTGCGCAGCCGCTGGGCCCGATCCTTCGGATTGGGGCACGTCGAGAGGGGACAGTTCGGGTAGCGGTTCCGCACCGACTTGCACTGGCAGCTGTTGCACACCCGCGCCCCCGCCGGTATCGACTCATCCGGTATGCCGTACTGCTGGCCGCGTCCTTTCTTCAGGGGTCGTGTCCTTGGACATGCCTCCGCCTTGCACACGAAGCAGTTGGCCAGCTTGTCTGCAACAAAAGAGATGGAAAGAGAGAGAGAGTGAGTGAGTGAGTGCGAGAGCGGAGCAGGAGGCGGAGGAGGGTAAGCAAAAGTTATGCAAACACATTAAAAAATGCGATTTAATTAAAGACAAATGGTCAGAAGAGGGTGGGGGGCGGGGAGGAGTGGCAGTGGGGGAGGGTGGGGAGAGGGGAGTGGGGAGAGGGGAGTGGGAGACGCTTTCATTAAGCCACTTAACAAATAATGAGCAGCAGCAGCAGCGGCCAATTGAATATTTTAAAACGCCCGCCCAAAGTGGAGGAAAATGGCTGGAGGAGGGTGGTGGCGGAGGATGAACCGATTCACATGGGGATGAACGAATGAATGCGATGGATGAATGGATAGATGGATAGATGGACTGCTGGATGGATCTGGAGTGGATTGCGGACACCGCACACTGCGGTCGGGCAATCAAACTTCATTGAACTCCCCTGCACGAGGAGTCATCCCAAGGAAAAACCAGCATTTGAAAAGGAAAGTGTGAAACAAGTGGACAACAGAATCCGTGGAACGAGTGAAACAGTTGGGAAACAGAATCCGTGGAACGAGCGAAACAATTGGGAAACAGAATCCCTGGAAGGAGTGAAACAATTGGGAAACAGAATCCATGGAACGAGTGAAACAGTTGGGAAACAGAATCCATCGACAGAACAATGGAAAGAGTGAAACAAGTGGGAAAAAGAACAGCGGAACTACGGAACAACGGAACAACGGAACAATTTAAACTTATTTTGAATGGAACAAAACAAAACTATCCAAAATTGTGCTACATGTATCCAAGAGTGATCTCTTTTCAAATTACAAAATATCAATCAACTCTGATTGAATTTCGATTGGAACAAGTGAAAGGAAATACATTAGATATCATCCCAAAAGATGTTGATTGAACAAGCAGGCTTCAAAGCTAAAATGCTTGTAGATAGATGGATAGATGGATAGATGGATAGATAGATGGATAGATGGATAGATAGATAGATAGATAGATAGATAGATAGATAGATAGATATATGGATAAATAGGTGGATAGATAGATATATTGTACATATGTACGAGTAAATATGGAGATCCCAATTCGAATGATTACTTCAGAACACTGCAATTTCGTTCCATTCCAATATTTCGTTTTACGAATGATATAGAATTACGAATTTTCCGTCTAGCGAAATAGAAGTTCGCGTTATGGTAGTTCCACTCCGATATTGCCCGACGGATTTACATTTAGTGCTCGTATTCCCTGCCCCTCCCAACAATTCCAATTCCATATCCCATAGGAGGGAGATTCGACGAAATTTGATTATTGTTTCCTTCATTTATCCGAGAATTCAAATTCGGAATTTGCATTCGGGTAGGAATCATCATCGGCGGAGGAAATCTCCAATCCTGACTGAGTGCCAGCAGATTTGTGTTTGTCTTAGTTTTTGTTTTGCCATTTTACTTGTAATCATTTTACAATTTTAATGATGTGCAAATAGAGCGAGAGAGAGGGGGAGAGAGAGTGAGGGGATGAGAACAATTGCGGCATTTAAGCAAAATCAATGTAATTAAAAGGGGACTTTCGGGAGGAATGGAATGGAATGGAATGGAGGAGTCTGACTCTGATTCTGACTCTGACTCTGACTATAAATAAAATCAATCAGCGTTTCAAAATGTCAGAGATACAACGATGAATGCTGAATGCTGACCAAACAGAGGAGAGAGATGGAGAGGCAGAGGGGAAGAGAGAGAGAGAGAGCTCTTCTGCCACTGCCACTCTCTGCCATTTTCCTGCCTCTCCTGCCCCACTTTCCCCACTCATTGCGTGGCTCGCGAATCTCAGCGGAATACGAAAATACATCAAAGTAGCCAACCCACACACACCAGCCCCCACCAGCCCACGCCACCCCACAACCAGCCCACAACCAGCCCACACCACCCACTCAGTGGTCCACTCTCTCTCCCGCTCGTTGACCAAGCAGAAAGCGAAAAATAAACGCAAGTAAAAATGCTTTTTGAGCGTTAAAATTTTAATAAGCCACTCATTTTAATTTTGATTGTTGCGCGGAGCGGAGAGAGCAGGGGCCAAAGAGGCAAGGAAAAAAGAAAGGGGGAAAACCAAGCGAAAAACGATTTCATTTTTGCGAGAAAAAAGGAACCCAAACTACAGAAAAGTTGGAAACCCTGGCAGGCTGTGGGCAGAGAGAGAGAGAGTACAACAAGTAGGCAACACTTTTTGCTTGCACTTTAAGAGGAGCAGGAGCAGGAGCAGGAGGAGCAGGAGGAGGAGCCTCAATCCAATTGCAATTAAGAGTCTACGAGTCGAGTATAGATTGCAAATTAAATAAAAATCACAAAATAAATATTTAATATTAATAACAGTAACACAACCGAACCGAACCCAACCGAACCGAAAAGAGATCAACAAAAAGTGTTTTAAACCGAAATGAAGGCAACAAAAGTGGAATGTAAGCAATCAATTGGGGAAAAAGAGTACATGATTCCGATTGACTGGGCCGGAGACCGGCTACAGGCTACAGACCGATGCCTGGACTGGCAGATACCCTCGCAGGAACACACACACACGCACACGCAATTACTGGGAAGGAACTCTAAATGGAGATTACAGTCTTGGGTCTATGGATGGTACATGGAGGGACCCAGACCCAACAGTAGAAGGAATATTCAACTCTGAGGCGATCTGGAGCCTGTTCCTTCCTTCCTTCCGCGTGCACGTGCATACCCCACGTGCAGCAGGGTGTCCATAAAAATTAAAATAATATTCGTAATAAAAATGAATTGAAATGCCAGGACATCGGCATATATCGACATATATCGGCGTGTGGGGCAGGCAACAAGACCAACAAGAGAAACACCAAATAAATTAATTAATAAAAAGGCCATGTAGCTATAGCTATTGGTCGCTTGATTGGGCTCCCATTGGGGAGCCATTGGGGAGCCATTGGGGAGCCATTGGGGGTGGGTGGTCGGTGGTTGGGTGGTTGGGCGTTGGGTGTTCCGGTTTGGGGTTCGTTTTTTTTTATTATTTAATTTGGATTTTAAAATATTCTGTAAATATTTCATGCACTTTGGAGATGGCCGAGCAGAAAAAAAGAGAAACGAAACAGGACACGGAATGATGAGGACAGGACAAAGCCGGACAGACCGCGGTGCGAAATATATAGTCGGGAAACCTTAAGTTTCCTTATTTGTTTTTATAATATTCATTTGTAATATCAAAATTAATATATTAATATTTTAATTTTAATAATAGAAATCAGAAAATGAATTTGTATTTAATATTGGAATTGGCGAAAGGCGGGGGGCTGCCACTTACTCCCCGATTTAGTTATCATTGAGTTGTTTTTTTTGTTAAATAAATCCCTTAGTCTGCGAGTAAGTCAGAGCTCGCAGGACGAGTGTGAAATGTGACAGAGTTCTGTGAAACATTTGTCGCCTGGTCAAATGTCAGATAAAATAGATATCCCTCGAGGGAGAGAGAGAGAGAGAGAGAGAGAGGGAGTCCTGCTTAGGACAGGGTAATTAATTGTAATTAATGCATACGTATTTCAATGGAAATTCGTGTTAATTAAATGTGACCTACAGCAGTCACAGCTACGGCACAGGACATTCCTGCGGAACAGCATTCTACTAGCCTCCGTTCCCTACTTATTTGGGGGGGGGGGCCTCCCCCAACCAGCCATTTAAAGGCAATTCAATCAAATAATAACCAAAAAAGAAACGAGCAAAAAATGTTATATAAATTTCCGCTTTTCCGCTTTTTGTTGACCAGCATCGTCATCGTCATCGGCTCGACTCGATTCGAATCTCTTTGCATTTCGATCAATTTTATTAATAATTCAATCAGTCAAAAAATTATTTGAAACGCCCCAAAGGAAAACAAAAAAGTTTTCCTCAACTGGCGATGCTGACAGAAGCAGCAGAAGCAGAGTGGGGCAGTGGCAGTGGCAGAGCCAGGAATGCGCTTCTTCTTGGGTTTCCTCTGGTACCGAGGGGGGCATGGCATGGCATGGGGTTTCCCATAGTATCTTTCTCTGGTTTTTTCCTTGATTTCTGCTTTGATTTGTGCGGGGCTAGGGGACAGGGTATCAGGGTACCAGGGTACCAGGGTGCCAGGGTACACGGGGAAAAGATGAAACGCAGCCGGGGAAAAAGTCGTCGCCAGTCGAAAGTGGAACATGGACGGGGAACGGGGAACGTGGAACGTGGTGGAACACTGCGCTATTTGCACAGCAAATGCCGGAGAAAAATCACCGGAAGAAGCCAGTCCCATGGACGATACTTCGACTAATGGATGCCCATTATTTGGATTATTTCTCCCATAGAAAATCAAATGAATAATCCAGACATTTTCAGATCTTTTGGGCGATCGTTTCGATGGAATGTTCATGCAGGGCTCTAATCTAAATTTATCATATTATTTATATACCTATACCTATATATAGATAATATCATTTACGAATACGGAATACGGAATACCCGAACGAGTGCGGGGTATACTCGTAAAAAGGAGAAGGGAAAAAAATCAAAAACCAAAAGTAAATCAAAACGACAAACAAAACAAAACGAGACGCATACCCTCCCGCCGATTCCTCGCAACCCACCACCACCCCCACCATCCATCTCCCACTCCCCCTCTCTGCCTCTTCTTGTCCTGGACTCTCTCTCTGGGCTGCCCTCCACCCCACCCCCAAAAATGAAATAATTCCATTAGTACAATTTCTTTTGCAAGTACAAAGAGTAAATATTGAGGCGGTCTCTATGCGTGGAATGTGAATGTGGGATGGAAATGGAGAAGGTACCAGGGGAGTGGGAATGGGAGTGGGAGTGGGAGAGGGAGGAGAGACGCATGTGAATGGGTGGTAGGAGGCTCTTCTGCTGTTCCCCTCTGACCCAATAAGTAATACTCCAATTATGGTTGACCGAAAGATCAACCCAACCCCATCATCGCTTCTCATTTGCATTTGTTGGGTAATAATCACAGTATGAGAATGCAATGCTCGTAATTGTGCAATTAAATTGCAGACCATTTGGTAAATAGTTTTGGCACCCGGCAAATATCAACAGACAGAAATTAACCTGGTCTCCGCCGCTCACTCTGCTGCTGTGGCATCTTCCACCCCCCAGCATTCCCACAGGACTCTCTTGCGGCACTCTGCTGCAGCAGCACAAAATTTCTGCACAAGTTACCAAAAATTTATTTAACTTTCAATTAGACAATTGAAAGCAACAACAACAACAACAACAGCAGCAGCAGCAGCAGCAGCAGGAGCAGCAGGAAGGAGGTGGCTGAAGGTTGCGGAAGATTGTGGGCAATGGGAAACAGGTTGCCAGTTCACTCGCTCCATCCGAAGCTGAACTGGAACTGGTTCATTGCAGGCACTGACTCTGCTTTTTGGAATACTCCCAGCGGAGATCGGAGCTAAGATCGGAGAGCCCTAACAAGAGCAACGATCGGTCCTCAAAAGCTTTGCAAGGAGTCGTCTTGGACCACAAGACAAAGGTAGCAAGGATTTCTTTTGTTTTTGTATCCTGGAGCTATGCCAAAACTAGAAACAATTCACCAATCGATCCCCCAAGATATATTGCATGAACTGGATCTGGATCCGAAACTAGAGCTCGAGCTGGAACTGGAACTGGAGCTGGAGCAAACAATAACGGAGTATACATTGCACTCTGCGGCCCTCTCCGATTCGCTGGCGGCACATGCCACGTGCGCACCTACCGCGCGGTTGCGTCTCCCACTCAATTCCATTGGCAGCAAGAGCCAACACACAACAAGCCGCTAAAAAGGAAAACGAAAAGCGGAAATTCAATCAAATCTGCCATAAAACAACATTCAATTTAGAGATAACGGGGAATACAAAAAGAGGAGAGAGCGAGAGGCGAGAGGCGAGAGACGAGAGACGTTAGAGCGAGAGCGAGAGGCGAGGGGCGAGAGCAATAGCAACGATTGGCGTGCGCCCAATTAAAAAATATACGCGAGACTGTACGTACACACAAAAGTACGACGCAGCAGCAGCAGGAGCAGCAGGAGCAGCACAGCAGCAGCACTGGACGAAGGACTAAGGACGGAGGACAACCGCTAATTAGCACCATGGGGAATTTGTTGTTGGCAGAGAAGAGAAGAACTTGCGTAAGCGAAAGCAGTGCCCTGCCTGCCCTGCCCTGCCCGCTGGCAGTAGCGGCAGCAGCATTGCCAGGCGGCAGCAGCCAACGGAAGATGCTGCCAACTTGTGCAAACATCAAAGAGCAGGCGAATTCAGAAGGAGACGGCAGCGGCAGTGGGAAGCGGCAAGCGGCATGTGATTGAGAGGGCGGACAGAACAGGACAGGAGGGAAGGATGGAAGGATGGATGGAAAGCAATGGCTGGGAATTATGGTACGAGTATGCATAAATATGCCATCCATGACGACGAGGGCTAGAGGAGAGACACACACACGAGACACACGATGCAAGCCCAACAAAGAGACACAGAGTGAGAGAGTGAGAGAGAGAGAGAGGAAGAAGCTTGGTGAGCGCCATATAATTGTAAATACAGTTAATATGAACGGCAGCAACGGCGACGGCGACAGCGACAGCGGAAAACGCTTTGCTCTGGCACTTTTAATTTACGAAATGGTGTTGATTTAACGGCAAAGACAGCGACGGCCGCGGCGGCAGCAGCAGGACTCCAGGGGGCAAAACGGAGAGCGGACCACACAAGCGGGTCCAGCGTGGGAGCGCAACACAAAAGAAAATTGAAGGAAAAAAAAAAAAACACAACAGAAAGAAAGAAAAAAAAAAAAGTATATTTCGGGCAATTGCGGCCGTCATTTCACTGGCTTTTCGGGGTTTCATCTTTCACTCGATTGTGGAAGCCCTCAGCAGTATGCTCTTGGGAACGTGTGCACTGTTGTTATAGGGTATGTCGGCCTTGTGTCGTTTTCAGGTGGCGAGACAGGCAGGAACGAACGAAGGAAGGATAGAGCTAACAGAGAGCTACAGAGAGCTGCGAGTACTCTAGCCGAAATCCTTGCGATTGGAATATGGAGATCTATGCAGAAGATCTCTGAATTGGGAGAACCTTCTATCGATATGGAAGCAACTTTCCCTAATGGTATATATTCGTATGATATTATGTAAATGTATTATGTAAAGGGTATTCCATAGTCCGTATTGGAGTAGGATATATTATGTGCGTTTCTGTTTCTGTGTTCATATACGAACTCTTCTGTTTTTTTTTGGGAAACGATTTTCTCTGATTAATAAAAGTTACACATACACACACTGAGCCAGAGAGAGAGAGAAAGAGAGAGAGAGAGAGAGGGAGAGGGAGAGGGAGGGGGAGAGAAGGAATACAAACTGTACGCCAGCGATAATCAAAAGGGTGTGCAATTTTAATTGAGCAATTTAATTACATATGTAAGCAAAAGCCAAGCCGCAGCAAAGGAGCGAAAGGAGCAGACCAGCAGAGAGAGAGAGAGAGAGAGACAGACAGAGAGAGAGAGATGGCAGAAAGAGAGCGAGCCAAGTCGGAGCGAAGAGTGAAGAGAGTGAGGAGCGGAGCGGAGCGGAGCGGAGCGGTAGGCACACACATAATTAGCAAGCAAGCAAATGCCTTTTCTCTCTTCGTTCTCTCTCTCTCTCTCTCACTCTCTCGTTGTGTGGGTGTGCGTGCACGTGTGTGTGGGTGTGTGTGTGTGTTGACTCTTTGGCTTCTGCTTTGCTGCTTTTTAGGCTCCTTTTTTTGTGTGTGTTTCCCCGTTCCCGCTCCTTCGCCCCACATCGGTGGCGCGCTAGTCATTTTCGGCAGTTTAAGTTTGTAATTAGTTTGTCGGCGCCTCTCTCACTTCTTCATACCCCTGCAGAGAGGATATGCATCAAGGATTTGAGGCTGAAACCCAAGCAACACACCCAAACCGATGGGAGGGGAATGGAATCAATTTAGATCAAGAGAAAGTGAGCGGAAAATGGTTCCCCAGCACAGCTTGATCAGCGATCAGTGATCAGTGCATTGATCATGTCTTAAGAGCTGGTTAACATCTCTCATATGGAGCGTACTAGTTTTGGGCTACATGTGATCCATGAATTTATGCCAAAATTGTATCATAAAGATCACTGATCAGTGATAACTGATCAAGTTCTATCTATCTCCCTTGTATGACAAATAGTATAAGTTTGCCATTGCATTAACTACACCCTCACATACCAAGTGCTGTCCGATTGAAACCCAAAACCAACTGCAAGATCTTTTGCCTTGCGAGTCCATCAAAAGCTTTGCAAAAATTACACATCCGATTAATAAGCGATTCCCTTTCAATTGTGACAAATGTAAGCCACAGAGCCCGTGTGTCCGTGTTTCCGTGTGTCCGTGCATCCGCGTAGCCGTGTCCACTCCCGAGAAATTGAGAGTTAATATTCTCTCTGTGGGCATCCCAACACCCAACACCCCCAAACCCACACCCACACCCATACTCGTACCCATACCCGTACCCACTCCTCGATTCGATGCTGGCAATTAGAAAAACGCGCTTTCCGAGGGGCTCTTCTATGGCACTAAAGTTGACACATTGATCGCTGCCAGGGGGAGGGTGCAGGGGGTTGTGTGTGTGTGTGTTACCTCCTGAGGGGAATGGCAATGGGAATGGGGCACCCCTTTCTTTTTTTTTTTTTGGGATGGACTGATGGATTGGATTGGAAATTGTTACTGCTTTGCGCGTGGCTCTGCTCTCGTGAGGGGAGAGGGGTGAGGGTGGGGGTGTGTCCAGTATCCAGTGTCCAGGTCCACATTCAGAGTGGTCGAAAAGCTTACAAATCGTGAAATGCGAGTGAGTAATTATGATTTACTAATTAGCAAACAGACACCCGGACGGACAGGCACACACACACCGGACACTGGGCGGGCTGGGGGGGAGGCGGGTGGCTGGTGGCTGCATGTGGATAAAGGGATGCGGCGGATACGGGTATACGATTGCATAGGCGCAGTCAGAGACAGAGACAGAGGCGGATACGGGTACTGCGAATTGGCGGACTAATGCGATGGACAAACAACGAATGCACGGACTACGGACTACGGAGTACACGGAGAGCCGTAGGAGAGCCTGAGACCCATGGACACCGGACAAAAGTCTATTAATTAGCTGCACCAACAAGCGGAGGGAGTGGGGTTGCTGCATTGCCACCACCACACCACCCCCACCCCCTCCCCCACCACACGCACCATCGCTGCCGCGCGTGTAACGGGGATTTGCTCATCAAATTCGCTAATTGTTTTTGTTTCTGTTTCTGCTTTTGCTTTTGCACCTGCACCTGTGCCCTCCCCCCCACCCCCACCCCCACTTCCCACAAAATTTGGCTCCGTCAGGCTGGAGGGGTCGGGGGGCGGGTGGTGATATGCCAGAGGTAAGGGGTAAGCGCGAGTACAGTCCAAACAATTAGCGTAATTTCAATTTTGTTCAAAATTTCATAAACAGCACACGGGATGGGGTGGGGGGATGGCGGTGGGGACAGCCTTTCCCCACTACCAAACACAAGCACCGCAGTGACACCACCACTCCTCCTCCTCCTCCTCCCCTTGCCACACAGAGAGCAAAGGCAGGGGCAGAGGGCAGTGGGCAGTGAGCAGTGGGGGAGCCCTTTGGTGCAGCACTGCGGACAGTTAAGCCGCTTGCACTGCCGTTGCATACTTTGGTGCGCTTTTTGACAGCATCCTGCTCCCAAAAAAAAAAAAAGGAAAACCATCAAATTTTTGCTCTCTCTCCTGCTCTCTCTCTCTGTCGCTGCTGTTCTGCTTCTTATTTCGTTTACTTTCCATCAGCATAATGCAGCAAAAAGGCGCGAAGAGGGTGTGTGTGTGTGTGTGTGTGTGTGTGGCAGGAGGTACAGGTAATGGGCCCAGTCTGTGGCAAGTCCAGGACAGGAGACCGCCAAAGAGCGGAGAAAGGGGGCACGGGACCAAGTGAGAGGCTTACGGCGCTATTACGTTATTCTGCCATCACTTAAACATCCAATAAACAAATTAATAAACAACAAAAACAGCAGCCCACACACACACACCCACACACACACACACATATATACATATGGAGAGTGTCAACCCGTTTAATTGCCTCAGGAGAGGGCAAGGCACGTGAACGTGTTCGTGTTCGTGTTCGTGTATCCCCTTCTCTCCCTATCACACTCTTCAGCTTCCAATGAAGCTTTCAAATTTAGTTTTTGGCGCTTGCCACTTCTCTCCCACTCCACTCCACTCCCCTTCTCTCTCTCTCTCTCCCTCACACTCTCTTCTTCGCTATTTTTTGGCTGCGCTTTTCGTATACCGTTACACGTTTTTCTGTGATTTTGTTTGTTTTGGCTTTGGTTTTGTTTCTTGTTTCTTGTTTTTTTTGCGGCACAAAAACACAAAAAGAATTTTTAACTAACGGCAAAAGGGCTCCTTGTTCCCCACTCTCCCTCTCTTTCGCACACACACACACACACACACAGGCACACACACACCTGCTGAATGCTGAAGGGAAGAGTCGGATTAGGGCGGCGTACCCATTCCTTTCCGGAAAGTTCAATTGGAATCAAGAGGCACAACAACGACATATGTACATGCATATATATCTCAGATAACTCTCATTAAATGCCACTGCACCTAGAGGACTGCCAGATACCCTGTCCTCAGGCTCATCTATTGTTGTATCGAACAGAGGATCAGGTTCATCCAGATGAAAAATATATCATTAATTATATCTCCTACAAATTTTAACGAAAATGTGCGTGTGAGCATGTCGCGAATGCGTGAAAATCTCAATCACAAGAGCCACGAGATGTACGAAATCAACAACAACAATTGGCACGAAGACCAGTGAGTCGGTACGTAATAGACACAGACAAAATGGCGTATTAGAAAGACTTTTTATGAATTTATCACCAGGTTTGTGCTTAAAAAACTACCTTAAATATGGGTGTGTTTCTTTTTATTATGCCATTTTCATCTGAGTATATGTTATCCAACTAATCGTAAATATTATATAGGTAGCTATCCTACAGCTTAAATTGTATGCTAATACGTGGGCCTGCAGTGTATAGTCCCCGAATTATAGTCAAGAACAGGCCAAAACTATACGAGTAGTAGCTCGAGCGCTGCTCGCATGTTTTCTTGCAGTGTATATTGTAGCGGAGCTCATTGCCGCTTATCCTTTCGTGTCTTTCCCCTTAATGTGACTTTTGTTCTCTGTTGTCGTTGCTCTGTTGCTCTGTAAATGTATCTGTATCTGTATCTGTATATCTCTGTATCTACATCTGTATCTGTGGCTGTGGCTGTTGCTGTTGCTGTTCTTTGTTTTTTTCTTCCTGTTGTTGTTTTCGGTGTGCGTTTGGTTTATTAATGTTGACCGTCAATTATGTTTTAATTGTCATAAAAGGTTTGTCCCTTTTGACTCCCCATTTCTCCCTCTCTCTCTCTCTCTTTCTCTCCACACATGCAGAGAGGCAAGGAGCGGAGACAGGGAGAGAGGCACATATGCACACAATAAATCCAGTTGGGATAAGCTTCAGCTCGACACAAGAGCAGGGAGGCGGGAAAAAGGAGAGGGGAGCACAACGAACAGAAGTTGCTTGTCATCATGGCCAAAAGCATTTCCCCCCCCTCACAACCAGCAACTGTAAATCCTGTGCATGTGTCGTCTGTGCAGGGTCGTGCAAAGCCTTCCACTTCCTTCCTTTCACTTGACAGTTGAGTGTGTGGGTGTGTGTGTGTGTGTGTGCAGCTGCTTCCTGGTATCCTCCTCTGGTTTCCGCTTCGATTTGGTTTGGTTTTACAGTTGTCAGGCAATTTGCACATCAACTTATACTGCAAAGATCAGCACAAAGTGTACCAACACACTCACACACACACACACACACACACACACACAGAGCGAGAGAGAGAGAGGAAGGGTAAAGTCAACTGCTCCCCCCCCGCAGTAGACTCTTTTTTCGTTTCAACCTTTCATTAATCAAATTGAATTCCGTGTCGCACTGTCCTGCACAAGGCAGAGGGGCAGAGTGGCAGAGGGGCAGAGAGGCAGAGGTGTTATGCAGCGTGTTATCAATGACTCGAAACGAATATCACACAATTTCCGATTGGTTATCGATAAGAATCTTGATCTCAAGTAGCTTAAGAAAAGGCAGCAAATAGAACAACTATCGATTATAGATATCGATAACAGATATACAACGATTATTTATGGAGCAAGGACGAAAATGTGTATTGATTACAGGATGAAGCTGTGATCGATACATATCGCTCATGGATAGCCCGAAAGAATGGCTAATGATGGGCGGTCGTAATGGCAGACCGAACAACTCGTTGAAACAATTATAAAAAAACGAAAAACCAGAGAAGAACAAATTCAACAAAGAATACACATACACACGCACACACACACACACACACACAGACAGAGAGACAGACAGTCAGACAGACAGTTCTCGTGTCCTGGATCGAACAGGATGCTGGACAGGGGATTAATGCAACGTTTAAAACGTTGCCAGATTGACGACGTCAATCTCTCTCTTTCACTCACTCTCTTGCATCTTCTCTCTCATGCTCTCGCTCTCGCTCTCTCTCCCTCTCCTCACTGTGTCCTGTTTCTTTTTTTGCTGTTGCTGTTGCTGGCTGCCAATTTATGAAATTTATTTTTTGCCTACGTTGTGATTATTTATTCAAAAAGTTGGCCTCGACCCAGCGTCTGGTCCAGGATCCCGGACCCCGGACCCCGGACTCCGGACTCCGGTTGTAATTGCAATTGTTGTCAGTGTGGCATGTGGCAGGTGGCAGATGGCAGATGGCAGGTGGGAAATGGGGCATGGGGCATGCATGCTAAATAAATTAATAACACAATTTATGCATGACGCACATTTATAATTACATTTGGAAATAATTTAATTAAAATTGTTAACGCATGATTGAAGTTAAATCGAATTGAACAAGACAGACGACATACGACAGACAGATACTGAGAGAGAGAGAGATAGCGACAGTTCTTCGGCACTCGATACTCGCTCCTCGGTCCTTGGGCCTCCACAAAAGCCAACTTAATTAAATTAGCCTATCAATAAGGGACATAATACTCGTCAAAAGCCAACAAACTGACCAATTGCCATGCCACAACAGCCATCCATCCATCCATCCATCCATATCGGGCCACCAGAATCTATAGGACAAATGTCACTTCTTTGCTTCTGCTTCTGCTTCTGCCTCTGCCCCCCTTGATTTGGGGCTGAGGTTGTACAAATAAACCGATTCGCTGTAGCGGTAATTAAAAGGCAACCAAATGACCAAATAAGCCACAAGCACACAGGAAATAGGAAGAAAAAATGAATCGAATTTGTATGCTGATTGAAATCTTAGAGAAATAGCAAGCAGGCGCGGCCACGAAGCAAGTGCTACCCTGCAAATGTAGAGGGATAACGACTCCAGGGATCTCACAGTTGTGTGTGAACTGGAATCGAAAGCAAGGTAAACCCCTCAATCAAAGGGTTAGCCAGCCATCATACCCTTCCCTTATCCAGGGTATGTTCAGGGTAAACGCTAATAGCTGATTGAGAATACGAATGCGAGAACCGCATACACACACACAGACAGACAGACAGGCAGACATTCGGGACAAGTAGATAAGGCAGGCCCCAAAGTACACACTCACACACACACACACACAGCCAAATACGAGTAAGCGGTAAATCAACATGAGAACACACACAGCTAGGGACATGCACCGCATGTAAATATGTATTGGTTATGCCCACAAATCAATTAAGTCGATTGAGAGGCAACAACATTTTCGGCACAACACACAAACACACACACGCACACCCAACAGAATGGAATGACGGAGAGAAAGAGAGTGAAGGACGAATGCAAAGAGTTGTTAAGCGCCCAAATGACACATGCAAGACGATGCCAGCAACGAGCAGGCACGACAGAGCGAGGGGCAGGGGAAGCCAAGCCAACTCTTGCCGTTCAAAAGAACCGCGCGCAAAATGCCAACCGACTGTGCCCTCAAATGTAGGCAACACATTTCCCCGACTGGCATCTGACATTCCCATTCCCCCGCGCAAAAGTAGGCAATGCCTTTTTGGCAGCTGCCCCAAAATGTAGGCAACTATTTGCGAGTTTCGCCTGTTCTAAGCTGCTAAGAGCTGTGGGTGCGCGAGTGGGGGGTGTGGTGTGGGGGGTGGTATAATCTTAAATATTTGTTAATTTGCTAAAAATTCCACACTGCCACACACACACACTGACAAAACCGAATCAAAATCCCATACACACACACACACAAACACAAACCAATTAAACAGCAACAAACACGGTAAAAACGCTGCCTTCTGCTCTGCTCTGCTCTGCTGCTGTGCTGTGCTGCTGGCAACCGCACAAAACGAAATTGAAGCCGAAGTCCAAACGAAAGCAAAGCAAAGCCGAAACCAAAGCGCACCCGAACGCATCAGCCGTAGCATCCCCGACCGACACCGAGAGACAGACTGCCTGCATGTGTCCTGGCTGTCCTGGCTGGCCTGGCTAGCCTGGCTATAAATAACCGAGACATGCCGCGTGCCAACATCAGTCCTGACCGGGTTGCACACTTGACGGGTCGTCGCCGGGTGTCATCGTCGTCGTTTGTCGCTCCTCTGATGCTTTTGCTTTTGCTGGCTGCTTGTTGCTTCCTCCACCAGCGTCCTCGTCTGGCGTTCCCGTTCTTCCGCTGTTATCCGTCGTCTTAGAGGATATTCTGGGGCATTTGGGATCTATTTTTGTTGAGTGCATTGGTTGCCATTCTCGTTGTCGTTGTCGTTGTTTTTGCAACATGTTTACGAATTGGTTAACGGGAAGCAGTGGCACAGCACCGCGGGGCATCGGCATCGGCATCACTGCGCCACCGTTGGTCGCCACCGCCACCGCCGCTGCACCACTGTCCGTCGGAATCGGCAGCGGTGGCGGCATTATGAGCACTCCGCCGGATGTCATCCTGGAGGTGGGTCCCGCACCGAGCAACGTGCGCTTTGTGGCGCACGCTCTGGTCCTGGGCATGCACAGCGGATACCTTCGCTCGGCCATCCGCATGGATGAGAGTGCCGCCGCCACAGGAGCAGGCTCCAACAGCAGCAGCAGCGGCGGCGCCCAAGGAGCCAGGGGAGGAGAGCTGCTGCTCTACTTGGGCAACGTGACGGCGGAGCAGTTTGCCCCGCTCCTCACGTACATGTACACGGGCTATCTGGACTTGAATGTGGACAATATCTTCGCTGTGCTCCTCGCCACGCACGTGCTGCACATGCCCCGTGCTCTGGAGATCTGTCGGTGGGTTGCCACCTCCCCACCTTCCACCCTTCCACCCTGCCTCCCTCCTGCGCTTTTTTAAGGCTCAATTTCGGTCTCTGTTTTATTTTACTTTGTAGATCCTTTCTGGCCCGGGCCCAGACCGAGGGCTATCTCAATGGCAGTGGCAGTGGCAGTGTCAATGGCAGCAATCCCCCCCCACAGCTGTGTCCGACGGCCCCAGTCAGCGCCAAGATCATCCGGCCCATTCCGAGCAAGGCGACGCTGCCGAATTTCGGCTTTATGCCTGTGCCCCTGCCACTGGCTCCTCCTCCGCTGCCAGCGGCGGCGCCACCGCCGCATCCTCCTCCTGTCCTGCCCCCCTCCTCCTATGCGAGTGCCGCTTCCCTGCTGCAAGTAGAGCCCGATTATCCCGGACTGGATGTGGCCCTGGATGAGGACGAGGAGGAGGATGTCGAGGTATTCATCGACAGCAACACTGTCACCGACAACGAAAACGAAAACGAAGACATGGAGACCGAGGACTGCAATGTCTCGGTCGTCAGTTCATTGGCCAGCAGCAGCGCGGGCAGCCTTAACATCGAGCGTCTGGACGCAAAGCCACCCACACCCACACCCACCCCCACCCGCACACACACACCCACAGCCACAGCCACACACACACTTAGACACACACTTACACCGACTCCCAAGCCGCAAGCCGCACCAAGCAGGACCAAGAAGGAGCCCCCAGCAGCAGTCATGCAAAGGGGCTCCCGCTCGACACGCTCCGGCAAGGCAGGCAGGAGGGCCAATGCGACCGGGCTCCAGGTGGCCAAAGCCCCGGTGCCGGCCGCCCAACTGGAGACGGCCACGGCGGCGATGCCCTCGAAGTTCATCATCGACGTGGCCAGCTGTGACGGACCCGTGCGTTTCCGTCGCATCCTGAACACCGCCTACGGCCACAAGCCGGAGAGCCTGGACGGTTCCGGAGCAGAGCAGGGCGAGCAGCAGCGGACCCAGCAGAGCGTCAGCTACTCGTTCCACCAGCAAATGGCTAGGGCCATTAGCAGCCAGCAGCGGCAGCAATTCCACCAGCAACAGCAGCAGCAGCACCAGGAGGAAAGCGAGAACAGTGGCGATGCCACAGGAGGATCAGCGGGAGCACCAGCCAACAGTCGAAGGCAGGCGAATGCAGGAGCCTCCTCCTCGGCAACGACCGCCCCCAGCGGCAGCGGCAGCACCAGCAGCAGCATCGGAGGAGCTCCAGGAGCCTCCAGCCAGGAGCTGTATGTGTGCGTGTACTGCAAGCACACGTTCAAGTCGCAGTACTGCTACCAGAAGCACGCCAAGCGGCACCTCAATCCTCTGAGCCTGGCCAGTGCCGAGAAGAAGCTGGTGGCCAGCGCCGACCTGGAATCCAGCAGCAATGCACAGGACAACAGTCAGTCGCAGGAGGCCACAGCAACGGCAGCAGCAGCGGCAACAGCAGCAGGAGGAGCAGGAGGAGCTGGAGCAGCAGCTGCCACATCCACGGCCACAACAGGCGCTCTAATGAGGCGCGAGGTGCGTCCCTTGGACATGAATGTCCAGTACTATCCCTGCAAGACATGCGGCAGCAAGTTTCCCAGCTACTACTTCGTCCACAAGCATCGCAAGATGTGCCATGCCGATGAGATCGAGGCGGCGGCAGCGGCTGCGGCTGCGACAGCGGCAGCCACCAGCAACACGAGTAGCTCCTCCAGTGGAGCCGCCCCAGGAGGAGGCACTGGCACGGGCACAGCCACTGGCACTGGCACTGGCACTTCCTCTAAAAGAGAGACGACGGTTGCAGCTGTGAAGGAACCTTCAGAGGATCAGCAGAAGCCGTAAGGCATGCAACGAATCTTGTGGAATACTCAACAAAAAAATCAAAACAAACTAAATCTACGAATTTACGCGTACACTGTACACCAACACCAACATACACATACAACTGTACACTCTCCTGCAGACACACACACACACACAATCGCTGAATGTTTTTTTTTTTTTGTCGCTCTAGAATTTCAATAAAAGCAAAAAACTATTAATATCATTCAAACAGAGGAAAAGAGCAGACCAAAAATTGGTAACAATCGTTAATCGATGATTCCACACGAAAAAATCGATAGATCCAACAGGCAGAAGAGTGCAGAAAAGCTGATGGGATCAGTCAATCGGCGAAAGTCCCAGTCCGAGTCCAAGTTGTGTGTCTTACAACTTTAAGCACAATCAAATTGTATCGATTGTAATTTGCAATCGTTATGGAGATGATAGAAGGCAAAAGTCGATCAAATATGATAGCTCTCAAACGATGTACGATTAACGATCGTTTTGGATCGATATTTATTGGAGCTGTTTAATATCCATAATACTTCAATATATCACTGGCATATCGATTTGGATTTGATCGATAACAATCGATTGTGATAAACAATTCACATTTATGGAATTATTTTCTGATTTTGTGACTAGTAATCGCTATCGATGGATGATTCGAGCTATCGTTTAGATATATAGGGATTATCGCATTCGATCATTTCAGCCATATTTCCACAGTTTTGGGCCCCACTGTGATCCACTTAGCCACTCAGCCCCCTTCGCAGGCAGAACCCTCTCTCTCTCCACAAATGGAATATGTATAGTAGCGATGGGAGTGGATTGGTTGGTGGGTGGGGGGGCGGTTGGGTGGCAGATGGGCTGAGCAAACAATCCTTGCCGCAATTTAATAATTAAATTAAATCACTTGCATAATAAAAAAGACGTTTACGGGAAAAAAAATATAATTTAATTGAGTTTAATTAACTCGCCAGGGAGATGACGACAGCCAACAAGGCCGCAAAGATGATGATGAAGATTGTGGCACAGTGGGTGGCACAGTGGGTGGCACAGTGGGTGCCGCAGTGGGCGGTGCAAACAAAACCGCAAGCGACCAAAAATGTGAGAGACAACCATCTCTATCTCCATCTGCACCCCATCCCTACTTTTCAACCCTCCTGCTGCTGCTGCTGCTACTCCTGCTCCTGGCTGTGTGCCTCCTCCCACTGTTAACTCTTTGGACCAGGACCTGGACCTGCCCCTGGAGCTGGAGCTGGAACTTGCGGCAATTCCGAGCCAAGGTTCTCTTTATTTTTTTGCTTTTTTGATAAAATATTTATCGACAACGCAAACAGAAATGGAGACAGAGACAGGACTGAGACAGAGACAGAGACTGGGAGAGACTGGGAGAAACGGAGAGATACGACAAATTTGATTGGGTCGAAGCAGGGAGGGCGCGCTGAGCGGCTGAGGGGCCGAGCGGGGAGGAAGGCTTTTGATTAAACAGGACAAAAGGATACGACGCAATGCAGTTGTCAATGAAATGTCGGAAAATGCATTTTTGATGCAAAAACGAACCAAAGGACCCCAACGGACACTCGCCCATAACGGACACCCGCTTCGAACACGCGGCAAAAGGATGGAAGCTCCACTCCAATCGGTGTAGGGCAAAGCTTTGCTGAGCTTTCGCCATGAAAGCGCTCGTTTGAGGGCGAAAGAGGACAGAAAGCCATTGAAAGCTTGCACATTCATGGAGCTTTTAACAAGCTTTAAAGGCAAAAGCTCTTCCCTTCGAAGCTCAGAGCGAACTTTGGAAATTCTCTGAAGAAGTAAACTGCTTTAAGAATCCTTAAAGCTTGAAATGTTCACGCTTTCACCGTTGTGAAAGCTCAAAAGCTGTACACTGACAGAAATCCCCTTTATGTCTCCCCTCGGTATCGAAAACTCTTTCAAACAGAGAGGTATCGGGAGGTGCAATATCTCCAACTAAACTTTGCTGCTTGGATCTCCTTCACGAATATTAGGAAGAACGAGGGTTCCCGATTATCTGGGACATTCAGATCAATTCGGACCCATAGATAGTTCGTAGGTTCGTATATGAGATACGTATATGAATCGCTTCGGCACTTACCTTTGCCATCCAGGGCGAGGCCATCCAGGTTGTTGGATACATTGCCACTGCCACTGCCGTCGGCGGATGCCATCTGCATGGCCATCGATGTGGTTGCCGATGTGGACGATGCGGCCGATGTGGTAAGGGTACCGCTTGACGCTGACGTGGACATAATGGAGGTGACGGCGGAGATCAGCAGGGCGGAGGTCGAGGTGGCCGTTGACGAATTGACCATGGATCCAGCAGTTGCTGCCGCCGATCCAGTCGCCGTCGATGATGAGGATGGGATCTTGTTGATGTCCTTGGCATTTGCATTCGCATTGGCATTGGCATTGGCATTGGCATTGGCCTTAATGTTGTTGCTGTTGCTGTTGCTGTGGTGATGATGGACTTCGTTGGGTGTCATCTCGTTATAGCGCTTTCTCTTGGAATCACTGAAAAATGCATTGGCATTGGGATTGGGATTAGGATTCGACTCGTTCGACTCGTTCGACTCTTTCGACTCACCTGGCTTCGGAGAGCAGATCGTTGCCGGCACCCAGGCCCTCCACCTGAGCTGCCTTCAGCTTCTGTCCAAGATAGTTGCCCGCCGTGGTGGCCGTCGTCAATGTGGGCACTCCCGTGTGCTGCTCCGTCGAGGCCGTCGAGCTGGGGGGCAGGGCAAAGCCGCCGCTGGCTGCAGTCGATGCTGGCGCTTGCTTGACGCCGATTTTATCGCCGCCCGTTGCATTCGTCGCCGATACGCCAGGGGCACCGGCTCCAGATGCAGATCCAGATCCAGTTCCAGTTCCTGTACCTGTTCCAGATCCTCCTCCAGCTGCTGCTTCCTCGCTGCTGCTGCTGATGCCGCCGGCAGAGGAGGCCTTCACGTTGGCCATCACTACGCTCTGGTAGCCGGGCTTAAAGCCATTCAGTGTCACGCCCACTGGCGGTGCAGCAGCAGCCGCAGCCGCAGCAGCTGTTGTGGCTCCTGTGGCACCTGCTGTGGCTGCTGTTGCTGGATTGTTGGCGCGTTCTCCGGTTGCTGATAATGGAATGGAAGGGGAAAACGATTAATGATCGATTACATTGAGAGATATATCGATTTAAAGCTATATCCATAGGAATCTCCACAACAAAGAGCTCTTACGTGGAATTAAATCTGTGTTTGCGATTAAAGATTAATCTGTCGATTATTTGGTCGCCTCTTTTCATATTATCGATTCTCCTTGAACCAATCGCCATCGATAAATAATTACTGATCGACTAAAATTGAAAATCTTTCAATTTTCCATATCTTTCAATCGAAAAAGTATCCCCTATAATCCTGTAACCCCTTTTTAACTAACTCAACTATCGATTGGAGACTCAATAACTCTATTGATAGCTATTGAGTTCGGCTGCTGACACTTGCAACATTTTATGAGTCAACCACATGGTTAAAATTATTGATTTAATGATAAAACTAGTTTAAAGTATTCTCTTTAAGTATCATCTGGATATGTGCCCCTTTTCCCTCAGCCATAACTTTTACGAGCCTAAATTTGAACTTCGATCTGCTGGTTTTTGCTGTTACTAGTGGATATAGTTCACATGATCGCCAGAACAGGGCTGAAATATTCGGAAAATCGAACTCAACTGTTTGCCACCATGTAAAAAACTCGAGTTTTGCCCTAGACTCAATAAATCAATAACTCAACCTATAATATTCATGTTGATATAGCTTGGCAATCGATCAATCGATCAATCGATCATCTGTAATACCCACCATTGTAGACCTCGGGCTTTGTGGCCTTCTGGCTTGCCTTGGCCTGCGGATCGGAGGCGGCTCCTCCAGCGCCAGCGCCAGTGGTCGTTTCCGCCTTCGCCTTGGACGCGGCGGCTCCCGCCACCGCTGCAGTCGGCGCCATGGCCTTGATTGTGCTTGTGGATGTAGTCGCAGGGACTGTTTCCACAGCTCCAGGAGTGGCCCCAGACGTGGCTCCTTTTGCTGGCTTCGTTGACGCTGACGCTGATGCTGATGCTGATGATGATGCGGAGGAGGTGGCTGAAGATGTAGAGGATGCTGCTGCTGCTGCTGCTGGAGTTGTTGCTGCTGCCGATGCTGGGGCACCCTCTGTGGCTGCTTTGGCTTTGGCCTCACTGCTGCTGCTGCTGCTGTTGCTGGAGCTGCTGCTCGTACTCGTGCTGGTGCTGCTGCCCGATGAGATCTCTGATGCGGTGGCTGCTGCGGCTGCGGCTGCTGCTGCTTTGGCGGCATTCTTCTCGCTGCTGCTGCTGCTGCTGGTGGCCTTGGCCGCCAACTCCGCCTTTTCGGCGGCTGCCAATGCTGCTACTGCTGCTGCTGCCAATGACGTGGAGGGCATCGCCGTAATAGCAGCAGCGGCGGCGGCAGCAGCGGCAGCGGCTGCCTTGGCCACCTTCTCGCTGACGACAATGGCCTCGACCGCCTTGGTGACGGCGCTGGCCTTCTCAGCGGCGCTTTCGGCCGCCTTGGCGGCATCGGCGGCAGCCTTCTCGGCGACACGCTCCCGCTCGGCGGCCCGTTCGGCCCGCTCGCGCTCCGCAATGGCCGAGGAGCGACCGCCGGACTTCTGCTGCTGCTCGCGCTGCAGGCGGGTGGTGACGCCCGTCGTCAGCGAGTCGATGATGCACTGGGGCTGGGCGGCCTGGGCCTTGGCCGGGTTGCGGGAGCTGCGCGTGCGCTGGCGGGACTTGCGGAGGAGCTGCTTGTAGTTCTCCTGCTTCTTGCTGAGGTAGTAGTAGCGGACGCAGTCCTGCGGGGACTTGCGATCGAGGCTGGCGGCAATTACCCCAAAGTTCTTGGGGTGCTGCAGATATTTCTCCTTGAAGGTCTCCTTCTCGCCGGCGGTCCACAGGTTGACGGCATTGTGCTGCTTGTAGACGGTGGACATGTCCTCGATGAGGCCGTTCTCGTTGTGGTAAGCGCAGTGCCGCTGGCGGGCATCGTGCATGAGGGGCGGGATGACCGCGTAGGAGCGCATCTTCTTGTCCTCGAGGGCCTGCTCCTGCAGCCCGTCCATGATCTCCTCGAGATCCGCCTCCGACTTGATGCGCGACCCGACGCGGTTGAAGCGCTCCTTGTCCTCCCGCTGCTTGCGCAGCTCCGTGAACACCTTCTCGAAGAACTCGCGATTCTTGGCCTCGCGCGCCTTCCGCTTGGCACTGGCCTCCGCCCGCTCGCAGCGCCGCTGCCAGTCCGCCTGATCCTTGGCGTACTTGTCGACCAGCGTCTGCTGGTGCTGGCATCGCTCCGCCTTTATCTTTCTTATGTGCTGCAGGAGGGGTGCCTTCACGTGGCTGTGGTGCTGCTTTATCAGCAGCGCCAGCGACTCCACGTCCAGCGGTTGATTGTAGAGTGGCATATAGGGCGGCTGCTGCTGCTGCTGCTGTTGCTGTTGCTGTTGCTGCTGCTGCGGCTCCTCGCTCTCGGCTGCCGCCTCTCTCGCTTCGAGAGCGAAAGGGAATCCAGCGGCCCGCTGCACCATGGAATGTCGATCTTGGGCCGTCGCTCGGTTCGCGGCATAGATCTTCTCGGCCAACATTTGGCTGCGCATCGACAGATCCACCACCTCCACCTCGACAACGCCCCCATCGTCCGTGTCCTTGTTGTTGTTGTCCTTGTTGCTGTTATTGTTGTTGTTGTTGTTGTTGGCAGCAGAAGCAGAAGTGCTGGCCACAACGGAAGGCGGCGGCGGCGGCAGTTGAGCCTTCTTCTGCTTGGAATGGGCCGCCCACTCCATGAGGGTCTTCTCCTTCTTGCGCAGCGCCTCCATGCCGGTCTCCGCGGACTTGATCTCGTTGTCCACCTTCTGGATCTGCATGAGGAGGTCCTCCTTGGCGGTGATCCGGCCACGTTCATCGATGGCATTGTCGCTGGGCAGCGTGGGGGAAATGGCCTCCACCTGGAAGAGAGGGAATACGAGAGGGGGAAGTGTTTGTAAGTACTGGCTATCCTGGGGGGGGGGAAATCTTTCTCTCACTCACCTGTGGATGGTAGGCCTCAGTACTGCTGGCAGCGGCTGCTGCTGCTGCTGCTGCCGCTGCAGAGGTGGACGGTCCCGCGGATCCTGCTGTGGCATGGCCACTGCTGATGCCACTGCTGATGCTGCTGCTGATGCTGCTCGGCACTGCTGTGGACACCGTCACCGTGCTCATGCCGTGCATTCCCGTGGCCATGGTGGTGGTGCTGGACGAGGGCGGTACACGTGGCGTGTGCGGCGACGCCGAGGACATCTGCGGCGGTATCGTCTCCACCTTTAGCTGCATTCCCATCGGCCCCCCGGACATCACAGAGCCAGCCGCTCCACCTGCACTGCCGCCTGCTCCTGCTGCCATTTGGCGGTGGAGCTCGTGGTTGCTCTGCCGCTGGCTGCTGTTCATCTGCGCCTGCATCTGCGCCGGCGAGGCTCGCTGTTGCTGATGCTGCTGCTGCTGCTGCTGCTGTTGCTGGTGGTGGTGCTGCTGCTGCTGCTGGTGGTGGTGTTGCTGCGCCTGGTGGTGTTGTTGCTGCTGCTGCTGCTGCTGGTGGTGCTGCTGCTGTTGATGCTGCTGCTGCTGGTGGGGAGGTGGCAGGTGATTCATACCACTGGGATTGCCATCGCTCAGCCGCTGCTTCTTGTACGGCTGTTGGCTGCCACCTCCGCCTCCAGCCCCAAAGGGTTCCGGCTGCTGCTGCTGCTGGTGCTGCTGCTGCTGACGCTGGTTGGTCTGTACCGCTGCCACGGCCGCTGCTGTGGCATTGGTTAGGTATTCGCTTGTATACTGCAGCGCCTGAGAGTGGGGCATGAGGATGCGGCCTAGATTTCCCACCATTATGCTGCCTCCGCCGCTCCCAGCCCCACCTGCACCCGCTCCGGGACCTCCGCCGCCTCCTTGCTGCTGCTGCTGCTGCTGCTGTTGCTGTTGTTGGCTGGCAACGGAGGATCCTGGCTGATTGGGATAGTGGGACATGGCCTCCATGACCAGCACTCCGCCGGACGGCACCTGGACCACTCCGCCACCGCCGCTAGAATTGGAGCCGCTGCTCGAGCTCTGTCCTGGACCCGGCTTGCAGCCAGCGCCGGCAGCCACTGCTGCCACCGCCGCCCGGGCCGCCCGCTGGTACTCCGGCATGGCGGCCTGCTGCTGCTGCTGTTGCTGCTGCTGCTGCATTTGGGTGAGGCGTGTGTAGGGATTCTCGCGGTAGGTGGGCGCCGGGGCGATACTGAATGCCTGCGGCTGCGGGATGAACCGATGCTGGGGCGGGGGCGGCGCCTCGCCAAACTTTGTGTAATTGTTGACGGCCGCCGCCGCCGCAGCAGCCGCCGCTGCCGCACTGCTGTTCCCCCCAGGGGGACCCGATCGGGGCGGCGACAGTGGACTGGCCGCGGTGCGCGAGGACTGCTGCTGCTGCTGCTGCTGGTGGTGATGCTGTTGTTGTTGCTGCTGCTGCTGCTGCTGTTGCTGCTGCTGATGGTGGTGCATCTGCTGCTGCTGCTGGGAAGTGGGTGGCTGCTGCTGTTGCTGCTGGGGGGCGTGGTGCGACTGCTGCTGCTGCTGCAGGTGTCCCAGACTCTTGGCATACTGCTGCGACTGCTCCAAGGCCCTGTACGACCAGTGGGGGCGAAAGAAGAGGAAAGAAAAAACAGATTATTAAATTTATGCTTATACAAATTTCCCAAACAGAGAGGGGAGAATCCTTGCGTTTCCTGCTTCTGACACTGCTTCTGCCAACAGGCAGGCATCCATCTATCATCTAGCTATGTTCATTATACCCGGTACTCGAAGAGTATGCATATATACCCCTATATTAGATTTGTGGAGATAACGGTTGTGCGTAACACCCAGAAGGAGGCGTTTCCGACCCCATAAAGTATATATATTCTTGATCAGCATCAATGGCCGAGTCGATATAGCCATGTCTGTCTTCATCAGCGCCTATAGCTCAGAGACTGTAAAAGCTAGAGCAATCTAACTTTGCATCCAGACTCCTGTCCTTTCACACTGTTACAAGTGTATTTCAAAAGTCAAAAGTCGTAGTAAAGACGTATGTAGATGTGGAAATGTAGAGAAGACAGATGTAAAAAACAAATGCAAACAAAAATGGATAGGGTTCGACTTAATTTTTGTTTTCTTTTTTGGCTAAAATTCAATTTGTTCCTTTTGCGAACTTGTAATTAATTACATATATCGTAAAGTAGAGCCGCGGCCGTAGACGAGGCTCACAACGTTCGCCCTCGTTATTATATATTTTTATTATTTCTTGCAGATAAAAAAGACCATCGAGACCAAGACTAAGCTTGATAAATACTAGATTAGATGGGGCCTTGAACCATCGATTTCAATGGTAAAAAAGTGATCTCTACAGCCGAAAACAATTTCAAAAATGTTCGTAACTGTGGATGAAACGTGGATCAGCCAAAAAACACCAGAGACCGAACAGCACTCAAAGCAGAACACAGAAGACCAAGCCAAGATGTGTTTGTTAGCCAATGAAGGCATGACGATCGCTTTTTTGGTATGCAGTCGGCATTATATCAAAAGGAAAAGGATAAAATGGATGGCGAATATTATTTGCCATTCGTCACAAGTTATTCTGGTGCTATATATTTTCTCAACAAAATACAAAGAATTAAAAGTTCATTGCCATTGAAAACAGCTGTTTTAAAACTGCAAATCAGCTGTTTTCTCCTTTCCACTGAAGTGCAAAGTGCAGATCACGTGTGAACGTAGTAACATGGCAATAATGAAAGCAATTGCTAAAAGATTATGTACCATCCTGAGCATGAGATCCGATCCGATCCGGTCCCCAGACACACATTCTGATCTCAGACACAGAAAAAGCAAGCGAAATATAACCTAAACTAAGGCTTGACCCCATTTTTGGTGGCAATCTAAGATAATAGGATGATCGTATTATGGAATCAAGCATATGTACATATATGTATCTGCCCCTTCCCCTTGGAAAACACGTGCCCCTCTCGGTTTTAGCGGTTAAATTGAGTGACGCGCCGCATTAGCGCGGCCCGCGTTAATGGAACGGCGCTTATTGGGGACACAAACCCCGGCCGGCAGCACACATGCTGCAGGTGTGTGCAAGCGAGAGGTGCGTCATTGCTGTCCTTGTCGTTTTCGTGCTTGGAACATGTTTGCTTCGAGCCGCTAGCTAGCCGCTCCAACATGCTGGGGCGCACACATGCTGGCAGTCGAGCATGTTCGAACGCTGCAAGCGCTTCGGCAGCGGCGCAGGCAGCAGCGTTCGTTGTTCTCAGGCAATTTTCGTCATTATTTAAATTTTTGTCTTGCATTGTTGCTGTTTGTTTTGTTTTAAAGCTAGACCCTGGGAGGGGGAAACCCGTTGCAACGACGCGTTTGACGCGAGAGCGTGATTAACGTGCGACGGGTTTGACCCGTACACCGTCGTCGTCGCCGCAGCGTCTCGACCTCATGCATCAGCCACCACCACCACCACCTCCAGCAGCAGCAGCAGCAGCAGCAGGCGTTGACGTCGGCGTCGACGTCGCCGTTGGCAGAGTGCGACGTCATGCACGCATTCTACCCGCACGCACACAGACAGCCGTCAGCCGTTCTCGCTCTCACTTATTAATTCATCAAATATTAAAGACACCCGCTGTGTACTGCGGGGGGTGTGTGGTGCGTGGTGTGGGAGGATTACTTGAGTCCTCTGCAGCGTTGCCAAACTTCTCTGCTTAGAAACGATGGTAGGCATCTGCCACTCTGTCTCGCTCTTTCGCTTGGTCAGTGTGTCCATTAACCCTTGAATGACTCCGTGTCCTTGGTATGGCCGAAACATGTTGCCAAACTTCACTAGAAACATCATTTGTTACCTGCTATGCCTCTCTCTCTCTATCTCTCTCTACCTCTCTCTACCAGCGTGTGCGTTAACCCTCGAATGGCTCTATCATTAGTTTTCATTGAAAATTCAACTTTTCAACTTGCCGGGCCATTCAGAACCCCAAGAAAAATACTCCAAAAAGAAAATGTGGGCTTACTGGCGACCGCACAGCGTTGCCAAACTTCACTAGCACAGCGCACATTTGCCTGCTGGGGACAGGGGTCTGTCTGGATCTCCCTTTAACACCATGAAGGAAAAAACGTTGCCAAACTGCAATGGGAAAAGGAAAAACCGCTGCTGGGACACCATTACAGTGGACATTGAAAATCAAATGAATGGCATTTACAAATGCCAGAAGGTGGTGGTGCTGGTGTCTGAGAGTGCCTTCTAGGGTTAACCACGAAAAACTGAGAGAAATACAGAGATACAAAAAATAGAAATGAGCCAATCATCAATCATGAATGACCAAGCAAACTTCAGGCCCAGGGCCAGAAGCATTAGCCGGCGGAACAGCCAACATTTTGAGTCATGGATAATGAGTTGGCCAAAAAAACATTCTTCCAAAAGAAGAATTTGTTTTTGCTTTTGCTTTGGCTTTGGCTTCATCAGCCTCCACTCTGCTTCTTCCACTGCTTGTCGCGCTGCTTATTCTACTGCTTTATTTATTTTCAATTTTTTTTCGTTCTTTGCTATTCCTCATCGCCTTAAAGCTCTCTTATTTTTATCACTTGTATTCCCCATATGCCCTTCTTCAAATGGGAAAGCCTTCTTCCTCCTGCACCTCCTCCTTCTTCGTTTTCGTGTTCGTGTAGATGTTTTACCTGGAAAGAGAGAGAGAGAGGTAGAAATTAGCAAATGTTTAACAGAAAAAAAAAAAGAGTTTAAATTTCCTAATAAAATGAAAGGAGAATGCTAATGGATATAGGAATATGATGTTGCAAAAGTGTGATAATCATTCCATCCCAAAGGAATACTATTATGAATAACTACTTTATCTACATATATTTAAAAAATATGCTTTTGGACGGTAGATTCTTTGAACGATTTCCTATTTCTTCTTTTATTAATTTTCCTTAAGATTAAATTCTCTTTCCCTCCGGCGCTGTCTCTCTCCCTCTATCGCTCTGCTAAGAAAACTTTAAGCTGGCAAATAATTAAAACTTGAAGAATACTTTTTGCTGCAACTGTAACTGTGCTTGTGTGCGTGTGTGTGTGTGTTTAAACAAGTTGAAAACATTTGGCTGCTTTAGCAGAATAAGAGAGAGTGAGAGACACAAAGAGAAGAGAGCGAGAGAGAGGCGTCCTGACTTAAAGGTTATTCAAAGATAAGGATGGTCGGAGAGCGGCAGAGGGAGAGGGAGAGGCAGAATAGAAGAGCAAAGAAGGAAGAACGAGCATGAGAGCACTCGAGCAAGCAATGGCCGGGCCTGGCTCCCTCCCTATGTACCGTTATGTGCTCAGCAGCACACACACACACACACACACGCACATACGCTATATTGTATATGTACATATGTATGTGTGTATGCATATGTATGCAAGTATTTGGCAGCACATGTGTTTGTTCAGCATCATCCTAATCCATTCCCTATTCTGTACCATGCTCCACTCTCTGCTCTCTCTCTCTCTCTCTGCCGCTCTGCCTGCCTGCCTCCCCATGCCCCATAGCAGCCACGCCTTGTGTCTGCCACGTCAGTTCGTTTGGCATACATAAAAACATAGAAGAAATAAGAGAAAAACCCAAAAAGCAGCGGCAGAGCAGCAGAAAGAGGAGAACTCGCAATAACAATAACAAAAAACAAAGAATGAAATGAGAGGAAGGAACAGAAAGATAATGAGCAGAAGCAAAACAACAAAAGAGCTTTAGTAATAAAGGAATATGGGAATAAGAGAAGAAGTAACAGAACAAAGACGAAAGAAAAACACAAAAACCAGAAGGAGCAGAAGGAGCTGAGAAAGAAAGCCCCAGAGCAGCAGAAGCAGCAGCGAAAGAAGACGAAGAAGAAGAAGGAGCAGCAGAGGCACAAAGACGCAGAAGGAGAAGCAAGGGAACAGGAACAGCAGAAGAACAGAAGAAAAAGAGTCCGAGTCGAAATAGTTGTCTGTTCTGTCTCCTACTTTACCATCTTTATCTCTCTGTATCTCTCTGCCTGCAGGTCACACTACACTTTCCATCTCCCTCCCTCGCACACTCTCTCGCACTCCCACACTTTCCACGTTTTTCTCCACTATCTTCCACCTTCTACTTCTTCTTCTTCTCACCAAATGCAGCAATGCAGAAAAAAAAGCACAACTTTTTTTATTATCGATTTTCGTTGTGTGTGTTTTTGGCCTTTTTGCAGGGCGCTGCCTTAAGGGCCTTGACAGGGTAAGGGGCGCGGTGTTAGAAGAGCGAACGGCGGAGTGGGGTAACAGCCTTGTTATAACCGAAAATGGGAAGACAGTAGGGGGTGGGGGGTGGTAAGGGAAGGGAAGGGAAGGGAAGGGAGACCGAGACAGTCGCATTTAGTATGCCGTCGTCGTCGTCTCTCGGTTCCCTATTCCCTATTTCCTTCCGCTACTCCCCTCTTCGTGCAAGCTCTTTCATATCCCCTTCTCTACACACACACACACACACACACAGACACAGACACACACATATTCCTTCGTTTCCTTTCCTTTCCCTTCCACATTCTCGTTCTCTTGCGCTTCATCTTTCACTCTACGCTCCCATTTTGTAAGCCAGCTTTTAGGCGCACAAACTTTTTACCAGGACGATGATGACGAGGACATTGAAAAGGATGGAGAGAGACAGAGATAGAGATAGAGAGAGAGGGAAAGATAGGAAGAGGGACGGGGCCAGGGAGGGAAGTTTAAAAACAAACTTTTGCCATTTCTCTATGTCTCTCTCTCTTTCTCTCTCTGTGTCGCTTTCTGTCTCTCCTTCTCTCTCCGTCTGGATGTGTCTGTGTGCCATTAAATTTGCAATGTCCCCGCGCGTCGGTGGAAATTTAATTTGTGCTTTCTGTGGGAGCAGGACACAACCTAAAGAGAGCGAGGGAGGGGAGATATTTAGAAGCAAGGAGAGAAAGAGAGGGAGAGCGGGGGGTGGGGGGATAACAAACATTTGTCCCGTGGATCAGCTGTTTTCGCGACGCGTAAAACTTTTTCCCAGGCAAAAGGCAGAAGAGAGAGAACTCTTGAGAGTTTTCAATTTCAGGCCACTCGAAAATGCTGTACTTCAAAAACTTTCGCAGGGGATGGGATGGTATGGGTATGGGTATGGGATGGGTCCCGTTTCGTTGCGTTTCGTTTCAGATAAATCAAGGTTAGAATTGTAAATTTGTTAAATAATTCACAAAAAAGTCCAGCCCCCCAACCCCTCCCCAGTCCCTAGAGAACAGTTAAAGTGTTAAAGGAAGATGTCTCCCATTGAATCGTTTGCCAAACTTTTAAAGAGGGTTGGGTTGCTCCTAAATCATTAGAGTAAGGATCTGTCGCCAATAAAGAGATCTTACAGTTTCAATTCTAATGGGACTACTGCGCGAGTTTAACACAAAAAACCACTCTCATAAGACCCTCAAGAAGAGCTCCTACACAGCTATGGAAAGTGAAAAGCTTCCCCTAGAAAATCGTGCAGGGAGATTGCGTTTCTTCGCAAGACAGTCCTGTCTTAGTAAAAGCTTAAAGGATTCCTTTTATCAAGTCAAGTTATCCATACCGAAATGATGTCGATTTCTGTATAGATTTCTGGGGATTTCCCCAGATTTCCCTCTCCAAATAATTAGCGTATAAATTAATTATAGGCAAACAAAATTAATTACCAGCAAAAAATCGTGACCAGAAACGGAAAACCTTGGTGACATAATAATTGTATTATTTTTTCGATGGATGACGATTGGGGGAGTGGGGGGGTCCTTCTTCTCCCACAAGGGAGATTTATCGAGTATGTCGTGTACGGAAAATGATAAGGGAATGCAATTCAAGTAGCGCTCTTTATAAGGGACCTTGATTTTCCTTGCAAGGCCGCACAACACTGGACACTGGACACTGGCCACTGAACGTGGGTGTGGAGACTGACTGGACATTCATTTGGGAGGCCAAATCAAATCAGAAATCAGAAATCAGTTGCAATCAATGTATCCATTGTGGAATGTTCGTGTGTATCCAATCCAGGGCCATGCCGGTGCCATGTGTTTGTATTTCCTCGAGCCTCCGCACTCCGCACTCCGCACCACTTCCACGCGAATATTAATGAGGTAAAAATTGCATTCCGCTCACGCACACACACACACACACATACACACACACACACCATGTTCATTTGCATTTTCCCATTCGCCCCATCCCCCATCGAGTATTTTGAATGGCAATCCAATGAGAGCCATTCGAGTGTTTGTCCAGCACATTCCCATCGATAGACGATAGTAAACTATACTAAATTATAGCAACACAAAACAAACAACCAACCAATCGTTGCGGTACGCTGGGATACCCTCTACTGTCTACGATTCTGCAATTTCCGAGTTTTCTCTCGCATCTTCGGAATGTTCAGATTTGGTAGCTCTAGTTCTTATAGTTTCTGAGATCATCAGAAAAGCTGAAGCTGATCTATACATTAGGAGATCGTAAACGCTTCCTTCTGGCTGTTGCATACACCTACACGGATCTAATATGCCCCCCCACCTCTTTGGGTACTTATTGAGTACCGCGCATAAATGAAATACTCATTGCAGGGGGAAAAACAGCGGTGGGGTGGGGTGGGGTGGGGGAAATACAACAATCCGAACACCTTAAAAACAAAAACACAACGCAGAAAATGATTCATCGAAGCAGCAGCAGCGGCAGCAGCAGCGGCAGACCAGACTTCGACTATGACTATGACTATGACTATTATTATAATGACGATGGGCGTATGCACACACAGTGCACAGTGCACAGTGGAGGGCAAGTAAATAGCACAATGAACGATCCACCATTCGGAAATAGACCTTTTGGGGCTGGCTAAGCCCCCAGAAATTCCACACAGAAACGTGGCTAAGACCATCATTTTCGCATACTAAGATTCAACTTGGAAATCGAATGACATCGAATGACATTCGATGCTCTCTTATACTCCTAGAAATTTCCAAACAGAAGACTGTCTTCTGGTAGGGTTTTCCCATTTTTCTTTCTCATTCTCATTAGTTGCTTATTCTGTTACTATTATTGCGACCACAACTGTGTTCGAAAGGCAATTTGCATACAAAAATAGCGAGCCAGCGAGCCAGCGAGCGTTTTTCCCCGTCTCTAATTACTTTTCAAAAGCTATTAAAAAACAAAAAAGAAGAAAAACCTCTGCCCCAGTCAAGGAGTGTGAATAATGCAAGGAAAGGCTTTAGCATTAGCAGGCAACGAGGCATTCCAGGATTCATTATGGAGTACCTATTAATGGGAGTTTAATTGTAATTATTAATCGATATTTCATTTTATTCGAGCTAAAGTAATCAAGTTTTTCTGGAAGAAAAGTCTCTGCCCAACTAGACAGAAACATGGATACAGATTATGTTGAGTTTTGTGTCCGCTCTTTCTTTTCCCCATCTCTCCTCTTTTGTGTGCTCTTCTTTCCACTCCCTCTTTAACATTCTCGTGCTATGTTTGGCCTTCTGTTTCTCTGCCGTCACTCTTCATCAGTGGATCGCTGGTCGAACCGACCGACCGACGGACCGACCGCCCGACCTCTTCCACATATTTTTGTGTGCGTTGGTCCGCCATCTATCCCCATCTCCATACCCATCCCCATCCCCTTCCTCCGCTTCAACATCACCCATCTCTCTCTCTCAATCGAGTGTTTTCGCAGTTCCATGTCAAAATTAGCATCTTGTGAGTGGGACTCTTCCTTGCCCCTCCATCCACCATCCATCCATCCATCCATCCAATCTTTGGGATCGTAGAGAGAGGAAATATGCAAAATATACCCTGACAAATTGCTCTCTCCCTCTCTCTCTCTCTCTCGCTCTCTCTCTCCTGTGTCTTTCCCTTGTAATTAGAGTAAATTTTGTTTGTAATTTTCTATTCTCCTTGTTTTCCCCTCCCTCCACCCCCACCATCATTATCACACATTTTTAAGAGTGCAAATGTGAAATATAAAACCAAAAAAAAAAAAAAAAAAACGAGAACAAAGCAAATTGCTGACTACCGTTATAGAACGAACAGCTGTAAAAACAGAAAAAGAAACCGCGGGGGGGGGGGGGTATAATGAAAGAGAAGAGCCTCCAAACAGAGAGTGAAAGAACCGTAAGGGCCAGCTGTGGGGGGAGAGAGGGGGCGCTGTTCCACGGTAAAGGGACAGACAGTAATTTTAATGCTGTTTGCAATTTTCTGATGATTGCCACGTGAAATGCGACACGGCCAAAAGTGGTTTGTTTTTTGCCGCCACTCCACGGCCCCACAGCTCCACGGCTCCACACTCTAACCGTAAATCACTCTGGCTCTGCCGCTAGCTCTGCCGCTGGCTCTGCCTCTGCCGCTGAAAACTGATCTGCGTGCAACCCGCGAATGGAAATTATCCAAGCAACGATTATTTAAGCAAATATTTAAATAAATATTGCAATGCAGCAGAGAAATTTATTGCTTCCGCTGAGATCACAGATTTTTCGATAAATAAATGCACCCAACCCTACACCTTGCGAGGGTGGAGCAATAGGGAAAACAAAAACAGACTCAAGCAAGAGAGAAAGCAAGTGAGAGAGAGAGGGAGGAAGGACAGGCGGGTGAAGAGAAGAGCAGGACAGCGTAGGACAGCGTAAATAGTGGCATAGAACAAAGCTGAGGATGAGCAAAGATCGCGACAGCCGATAAGCAGCAAAAAGCAACAAAGGAGGGGAAATACATAAAGAAGATCGAGTACGAGTCTGAGAGAGCAAGACAGCGCTTGCATGTGCAGAGAGAGAGAGAGAGTGGGAGAGAGAGCGGGAGCGGGAGGCGATCTCTGTCTCTCTGACCCACTGTAGAACTTTCTGTACATTGAACTTTTGCCTCATCCACACGGACGTCTGTCTCCTCAACCAAACGAGTGAGAGAGAGGGAGAGGGAGAGAGAGGGGAGAGAAAGGGGCGAATATTTGCCTGCTGCTGCTGTTGTTGGATTAGGTGCGATTTATGGCACTCTCTTCATTCCATTTCGAGTTCCCATGAAAATTGTTTCATCATAAACAATTGAAAGAGCCCCCCACCCCCGTACCACCGTTCCACCCACGTGGGTGTGGGGCGAGGGGATGGACTATTTACTCATAAAAATAAATGAGTCTATGCCCGAATGAGTGTGCGGAACGGGAACGGGAACGGGTGACAGAGAGAGCGGAGGGTGGAGGGCGGAGAGGAGCCTTATCTAATCAAAGTTGTAAAAATAAAAATAAAAATAAAATATATATATAGTATATATATACGTGTGTATGTTTGTATATATAAATGAGAACATCCCCCAAGCGACACCCATCCACCCTCCCCTTTCCCTGCCCTTCCCCTTCCCTTATCTTCCCGTATCTATCGTTCCCCATACGCGCCAAAACGGTGCCATGAATTAATCTGCTGTTTGCCGCTAATCTAATCAGAGGAACGCAAAGCTGAAGCAACAACAACAAAACAACGCAGAAACAACACCAATTACAAATCGAAAGGAACTACAACTAAAACAAATACCACCCTAATACCAATAATAGTATGTATGCACACACATAATAATGAAATAAATGAAAAAACGAAAGGAAAAGCTTTCTTAGAACAACAGAACTGAGGGAAGCGGAAACCGAATGACAGAGATCTCGGAATACCCTTTCCAAGAAAATAGTCGTCTTGTCTTCTCCGATTTGGAAGGTTTGAGTCTTGCTATACCTATGAGCTATACCCTAAGAGTATTACCTAATCTACAGTCGAACTTCTCTGTGACGAATCGCAAGGCGACAAGAAAACAGTTCGTTATAGGGAAAATTCCTTGTATAGAATTCGTAAAATGAATTTATTTTTTTTAAGTTTATTTAACTTGAAATAATTAGTATTTTCGTGGGGGAAGCACACCTTTATAGTTCGGGATTTCCCCGCATACATTTTTACCTTTGTTTTGGTCGGAAGCCACAATCAAATTAATGGGAAAATAAATTCGTTATAGCGAAATCGAGAACGTGGAAAAAATTCGTAATAGAGAAATATTAGTTATAAGGAAACAGAGCAAAACGTACTGAAAATTGATCGAAAATGATCGGTTTTTTTTTGGAAATAAATTCGTTATATAGAAAACTTCGTTATGGGGAAGTTCGTTATAGAGAAGTTCGACTATATCAGAAAAGTAAAAGTATTCAGCTAAAAAACATTAAATTGTTGTTTTTTTTCCATCCCATTTAAAAATATAAATAATTATTATTATTCTTTATTTTTCCACTCAGTCCCTTGTCTCCTAGCTTGTAAGTTGTGACAGGGGGTGACACAGGAGGAGTTATGGTCTCTTGAGAACTAGACGGACGGTCACCCAGATACACAGATACAGGTGGAATATGGGATTGTAAAATTTCAAACCTTCGACTATAAGATGCATTTTTTATTGCAGCCGAACACTGGAACATTTCAGTTCTTTTTCGGCTGCAACAACAACGAATTTGTGGCAGGAACAATGTAACAGTGGGTTAGGTTAGGTGGAGGCGGCTGTTCCGCGTCGCGAGACCTAATGTCAGCAAAGTTTGGTATCCTTCTAGGCAATATCGTGGACATATCTATCAGTAGAAGCTGTAGCATAAATCCCATCCACTCTATGAATTATAAATCTTTTACTGGAAGGGTATACCACCCAAGAGGAAACAGAAACGGAGCACTTATCGCTATCTGGGCCGTCTGTTCTGTCCGGCTCACTGTACATGCATATGTGTGTGTGTGTTTTGATAAGGAGTGCGTGTGAACGGAACGTGACATTGGTCAAACACACACACACACACAGGCACACACAACAGAGGAGTGCGCGTTATCAATCAATAGACTTGACATCCACTCAATGCGGAAGCGTGACAGCGGGACAGAGGGATAGCGGAACAGAGGAACAGCGGGACAGCGCGGAGAGGCGGACAGAAAGAAGGGAGCCCAAGGGAGCCGTAAACGGAGCCAAAGAGAGCGAACTAGAGAGGGAGAGAAACGTGGGGGGGCGATTGGCAGAAGAAAACAAAAGAAAAGCCTGGGATATGGATATTTTTGAAGATCCAAGACCTGTCTGCAGTTCCCTATGGTTCCTACATATATCTGTGATAAGAAGTTCGCTTTAAGTATGAAAATTCAGAAGATTTCCCATCATAAGAAAACAATCGAAGCCGTATCCTTTCGTGCAATCCTTTCGGTTTCTAGAGGATAATCGGGGGGGGGAGGATAATCGATGTGTACGGACGGTAATCGCTGTGAGAATGTGAACAAATGTGGCATGCCCCCGGCCACATGCCACATGCCACAGCCACATGCCACATGCTTTGCATGCGTATTCCGTTTGGACTCAAACGCTAAATGATGGCCAGAGGGACAGACAGAGGGACAGGCGTGACTCATAGAGCCCGTAACTGTTTCACGTTGCCCCACCCCCTCCCTAGTGTGTGTGTGTGTGTGTGTGTGTGTGTGTGTGTGTGTGTGCGCATATGAGAGTCTTGCTTGAGATTTCCATAGGCATTTGCTGGTTGGGTGCCTTAAGCGCTGTCTAAACGGGGCAGCAGCAGCACAGCAGCAGCACTGGCAGCAATCGATTGACTGGCATTCAGATTCAGATTATTCATTCGCTGCCATTCATTAGAAACGGTGATATAAACAGAGGATCTCTCTCTCTCTCTCTCTCTCTCTCGTTTAGCCAGTGCTTAAGAGAGCAAGCTCTCTCTCTTCTCCCCCTCCCTGGTGGGTCATCGCAGTGCAAAAAAGAAAACTACAGTTGAAGGTGATTTCATAATGAGACGACGGCTCGCGAGAGCGTCGCCCCGCTCTGACCCCGCTCTGCTCCGCTCTTGCCCACACCCTCTCCCGCTCCCTCTCCCGCTCCCTCTCTCGATCTCTCTCCGGCTGCCTCTTTTGTTATTGCTTTTTGCATTCTCCTTTGGGGCCGCTGCACTTTTTGTATTGTTGCAAAAATAGACATTGTCTACGTCGGGCGTCGCGACGTCGCTGCCTGCTGCTGCTGCTGCTGCTTCTGCTGCTGCTGCTGGCGTCAACGTCGCGTCGCGTCGTTTGTTAATTAGACCTGGCAACGGCGGCTTTTCTCTTTTTCTTCGCTCTGCCTCTCGCTCACCCTCTCCCACGGTCTGTTCGTTTTTCTGTTATTTTCGTTTTCTTTAATTATATTTCATTACGTATGTGCATTTTATAGGCGTTTTTTTTTATGTTTTTCTTCTGCCTTTTGCCTTTTCCTCTCACGTTTTCCCTGTGGCAGGCGCCCCCTAGCGGCGGCAGCGGCAACGGCGGTCGATGGCTGCACTTGCCCAATGCGCTTTACCGTTGGGATAGGTCGCGGGGCGGCAGAGGCAGCGCCACTTCCCCTCTTCGCCCACAAGCCACGATCCGCATCCCGAGATCGGCTTGGGTTTGGGTTCGGATTCGGGTTTTTGATCGCCTCCGTCGAGTGGGATATTCACTCGAGGAGTAAATTACCCTAAATGGGAAATTCCCAATTAACCCTAGAAAAAAGACCTCACATATCCCGTTATCAATCTACAGGGAAGAGCAAAAGGAGGAAAAAAGAGCGGCAAACAGCCGAAAATGAGGGGATGGAGGATACAGTGGATATTCTCGACCTCCCCACTCCCCACTCCTCCCAACTTCAAATTGATTTACAATTCCCTAAATACTCTCGTACAATCTTCAAATTAGGTTTCAATTTTTGTACAATCCCCATCCCCACCCACCATCAATTTTCCTCTATATTCCCAAGAAGTTTTCTAGAAGGAAAAAAATACATGTAAAGAAGAAGAAAGACAAGTAAAATAAAATAAAATAGAATAAAAAGTTCCCTTCAAATATTCAAAATAGAAATTCAAGAACTTTCGGCAAAAGTTTTCCTCAAACTAAAAAACTACAAAACTACGAAATAGTTTTAGCAGCAGCAACAACAACAACAAGAAAATGGGAAAATTGGTATGGGAAAAACTTGTCTTGGAACGAATTCGAAAGCGCAGAAAGGGGGGATATGGGAAAAGTGGGTGTGGATACGGCTCTCGTCTGTTTGAGGGTCGAATGTCCGATGTGTTTATTTATATTTCGATATTCAAGGAAATAAATAATTGCTTGGGTTTTTTTTCCACCCAAAACATAAACAATAATTGTCGAAGCTTAAAGAAAACTTTAATTTCAGTCCAGCCCGAAGTGCGTTTCCTTTTTCTGGTTCTAATTACATATTTAAACATTAAATACATTAAGTACATTCGTTTCGGTTCAAGGTCCAATCGACAGTTTTCCCAACAATTCCAACATCGCAAAATAATACAAAAAAAAACTTGGAAGACATTTTTCTCATGAATGGAAACACCTAGAGTTCCCAGAACGTTCATTGGATATGCCCTCCTCCTCGGTTTCCCCTTCGCTTCCCCTTCACACACTTCAGAGTCTCCAAATGCATCACATTTCCGAGTATATCCCATATCCGATGTGCGGTGCAAGGAAAATACCCGATTTCTTGCTAATTAATGAAAGTGATCCCAGATTGTCGACTCGCTTATGGGCAATTTGCTCAACGAATGTTATCGGCGCGCCCTTCAATGATCCGTCAGATCCATCATCGACATCCATCACATATAGTACGAGTACTAGTTCCTCTCTCGCCTCTCTTTTTAGGCGTTTCATTTGAGCAGTGGGCGGGTGGGGTGCCTTTTTTGTTTATATTTGTCGCGTGACTAGTGCCATTCTAGGGTTAAAGGCAGAACAAAAACCCCAGATAGGCGCGCAGTTACAGTGCGAGTGGGAGTAGGAGTGGCAGTGGGAGGGAGATGGGTTATAGCCTGCATATCAATGTGACAGTGACACACACACACACAGTCATCAGAGAGGCATAAAATAACTGTTCATATAGAAAATGCCGGGGTCGATAAACAATAAACGACGGAGGCAGCAGCAGCAGCAGAAGCGCCAGCGCCGCTGCCGACGCTGACAGCATTGATTTGCTTCCATCTCCGCGGCACTGCACCGCGCTCCGCCCCTCCCCCCACCTAGCTCTGTGCTTTGCTCTTTCTCCTCCTTCTCCTCCTTCTCGCCTTCCCCTCGTGCGAACTAGCAGCCGCAGCTGATAGCGAGCGTCGCTGTCGCTGCCGCTATCTCGCGTTCGACTCATTAAATATTTTGCAACCTTGACCGTTCGAAAGCGATTAAAAATGTGGATGCATCTCTGCACTCTCCGAGTATATTAGCGAGCGTGCGAGTGTGTGTGTGTGTGTGTGTGTATAGAAACTGGCCATGTGTGTGGGTGAAACTGGAGAATGGAAGAAGGAGAGCAGATTGGACCGATACCGGGAATAGCATAGAGAATAGTCATCTATGAAAATAGCTAAATATTTTCTGCAATATTTCTCAAGAATTTCCTCAAGTCTGAAATCTGTTTCTTGCTTTCCCTCTCCCTTCCCTCTCCCTTTTATTTCCATTTCTTGCACTGAAACCGAGACCGAAACCGAAACCAGAGAACCCTTCAACGAACCGGAATGAATCGTAAAGAACAAAAACCACCAATTAGTTATTGTTTTATTATTTTTAAACATTTTTCTATGCCCCCCACCGCCACCAACAGATGGCTGGATGGGATGGACGCCTCCTCACATTTCTACAATAATAAACTTTAATTGCTCTCAATATAGACACACACACACTCACACACACACACGCACACACACACACTCACACACACACACACGCACACACTTGTGTACAATATATGGGGGGCTGGGTCCATGGATGTACTCGCATTTCTGTTGATCAATGGCATGAGAAATACTCAAACCAAACCAAATCAAACGGAATAGTTCCACAGAGAAACCACAGAGAGTCCAATCAAAGTTCAATTAGTCCAAGGAATTCCCTCTCCATCATTCTATTTTGCTCACAAATGAACGACTCGAACAATTCGAATCAATTTTTGATTGAAATGGGGACAATGGAGTGGCATTTATGGATAAAACAAAACAGAATGGAAAAAGAAGCAGCCTGGGACACGGAATAGACTGAGTTTGGGGCAAATCGAAAGGTTGGAAATCTTTCCAATTTCCATTATTACTTGTAAAAAGATATATTGATTTTAAACCGATTAATCGAGGAACTTTGGACAACATATTCGTTTGTTATTTCTTAAAATTTTCTTCCTTCATTTCCGACAAGCCCACTGTTTTTCCAGTCATCGAATACGCAGGGGTGGGGGAACAGAACAGCAAATGAAAAATGGAAAATCGGAGAATGAAGCAATCACAGGAAGGAAGTGGTTGGCAACCGATGGGAGGAGATTGGGGCAGAGGATGTCCATCTCCGATTGAGAGGGAGATTGTTGCCACAGAAGAAAACTGCACTTGGAGAATGATGAAAAGGAAACCTTCATCTAGTGGGTCTCTCGACTGGAATTGGATATATCATTGAACGCGGAATGTCAGTGAGATATCCTGGATAATTCGGTTAACATTTTCCTGAATTCCACTGAAATGCGTTTTAGGGATCGATAGATATAGAGCCATAAGGATCGTTAGGATTATGGCTTTATGGAGATGTCTGGATCTGATCGGAAAGTGGAATAAATTGGATATACCCTTTGTCCATGTAATGGCTGGTAATGGACACTCCACTCATATCCTCGCTCTCCCCCCTTCTCTCTCTCACACTCTTTCTGTTGATACTTGTTTTGCGGTCATCTGTTGTTGTTGCCTCTCGGACATTTTACTGTCTCTAATTGCTGTCATTCAAGACGGGAGAGAGAATCAGATAGAGAGAGAGGGAGAGAGGGAGAGGCACTGGCTTGAAAGATGGTTCTCGTTGGTTGTGTAGGGGGTTGCAGCAGCAGCAGCAGCCTATTCCTTACGGTTGTCGTTGTGGCAGGTCAATAGTGTCAAATTACGGTATAATTACGAGTGTTTCTCACTTGAGAGAACGTATGTATGTCTCGTCTCGTCTCGTCTCTTCTCTCTTCCACTGGCACTTGTGCCTCTCTCTTTTGATTGTCTTCTCAAGTGTTATGCCACCTCTCTCGCTCTCTCGCCCTCCCGCCCTCACGCTCTCTCTTTCCGTCTTTGTGTTCGTCTCTAACCGCAAAACAAACAACACCAAAAAAACATGAGCCTCATCATCATTATCTTTGCTCTTTATCTTCTCCCTCCATCATTTTGGTGTTTGTTGTTGTTTGTGTTTCGTTTTCCGCATGGCAAATCTTTTTGCCATCCATCTATTCATCTTGCTGTCCCTCTCTGCTCTTTTCTCACTCTTTCTTTTCAGCGAATGGCATGGAATGACTCACACATTATTCCACTGGACAGCAGCGCCATCTGCTGGACTGGTGTTGAATACAAATCACAAGAAAAATCATGGAAATACATATGTACACATGTACATATGTACATATGGCAAGGAAACAATTTAATTGCACAAAAATACTCGCAAAATCACTCAACTCAACAATCTGTTTGTTTCATCAGGAAATTCAGAGATACATAAATAGATTCTTCATAGATCATGGGCAAAGGATGGGCCTTTCTTACTTGTCATCTGGTTACACATCTATTAAGATACAGTTAAAGATCTAGAGCTTTATAAGCTACTTGGATACTTATGTATAAAGCTATTGATTCGATTTTGTTCTTTCTTTATTCTTAATTTTTAAAATATATTTTTTAATTTATTTATTTTATATTATTTATTTTGTTTCTTTTCTTTGACTTATTTCCTCTTTTCGCTTTTTTATATTTCTTTCTTTACACATATTTTTGTATTTTTATTTCTTGTTTTCTCTTTTTTTATTTCTCAAGGCAATTTAATCATCTTTAGTGGGATGTAATAGCAATAAAAACATTTCAACATTCATTTTCCAGAGATCAGATCGTTGGAAAAATTAAGAGACCGCTTTCGCTTTTCAAAGGAGAATCCCTTCTTTTTTTTCAACTTGGTTCAAATGTTTCTGTTTTATCTGCAGCTGATTTTCGTGGCAGGGAGAGTTCTGGTAGTCTTACGATTGAAGAGGAAACAGGGAACAGGGGCCTGAATGACAGCCTATCGGAAAAGCTGCTCTCAGAGAGAGGCCTGGGTCTGGGCCTGGGTCTGGTCCTGCCAGCGACAATGCAAACAGGAAATGAGCTTGTGCTGCGGAAATACGGAATGAATATGCATGGGGGTAGGTGGGGCATGAGGGAATGGGTGCATGGGTGCATGGATGCATGGGGCAGCATTATTGTTGCATGATAGTTTCTCTTCTCACCTGTGAATCGATGATGCACCGGCGGGCAGACGCTGCTGATACGCGGACATATTGGCAGCCTGCTGTTGTTGCTGTTGGTGTTGCTGCTTTTGGTGTTGTTGTTGTTGTTGGTGTTGCTGCTGCTGCTGCTGTTGCACTGCTTTACTTTGTTGTTGCTGCTGCTGATTGGAGGCCGATGATTGATGCAAATGATGGGACGTTGGTCCATTATCATGTTGCTGTTGCTGGTGTTGCAGGTTACTGCTTGCAACACGTTGTTGCTGCTGTTGCTGCTGCTGATGATGATGATGAAGTTGTTGCTGTTGCTGCTGCTGCTGCTGGTGCTGGTGGTGTTGCTGCTGTTGGTGCTGTTGATGTTGCTGCTGCTGCTGCTGTTGGTGTTGTTGATGCTGTTGTTGAAGCTGATGTTGGTGTTGTTGGTGTTGCTGGTGTTGTTGTTGTTGCTGCTGTTGGTGTTGCTGCTGCTGCTGCTGTTGAAGTTGCTGCTGCTGCTGCTGTGCACCGTTTGTGGTGTTATTTGTGGGCGGCGGAGCACCGACCTGCACTGAAGAGGAGCGTATAGCTGCTTCCATTTCATGCCGAACTCTTTTTTTTGGCTTCAAACACTCTTGTTGTTGTGCTGCTTAAATGGGATTGGTGTTTTTGAAGCTGTTCTTGCTGTTGTTGAACGTACTCTTGGTGTTTTTCAAGTTGCTTAACCAATTCTTGCTGTTGTTGAACGATTTCTTCGTGTTGTTGAACCTTTTCTTGGTGCTGTTGAAGGTGTTCTTGCTGTTGTTGATGATTTCGCTAATGTTGTTGTTGTTGTTGTTGTTGTGGATTTTCGTGTTGTAATTATTTGGGAGCTGCGCAACAGCATTGCACTGCCACATTCTCACTCTCCCAACAGACGCACCGCACACACAAACACACCCACAAGCTCACTCCCACACACTCACTCACACAAACAGAGACAGAGAAATGCACTCTCAAAAAAAAAATGATATATATTTTAAGAAAAAACTTCACTTTTGCGGTTATGTTTTTGGGGTGTTGGTTTGCTTCTCTTTTCTCTGTCGTTTTTCAACACTGGAGTGGTTGTTGGTGCTGGTTGAAGTTTGTGTTGTTGCGGGTTCTGCTGCTGCTGCTGTTGTTGTTGTTGTTGTTGTTGTTGTTGTTAGTGCTGTCGTTGTTTTTTGTTTTGTTGTTGCAAAGAGCAACAACATTTGCCTAGGAATCTGCCTAGCATAAGCCACATTATCCTCTTTCCAAAACTTTTGTTTGAATAAGGGATTTCCTTGTTATTTTATTAATATTTTTTAATATTTTTGTTTAATTTTTATAGATCCTTCTTATAGATCTTGTATCATGCTTTAGCTTTTTATCTATTTACACACACACACTGCTGCAATAGAACGGGGATGAAAAACGTGTTTAGCGGCAACGTCGCTCTTACTCTTACTCCTTCTCTCACTCTCTATCTCTCTCTTTCGCTCTTTTGTGCACGTTTTTGTTTTCTCACTTGAAAAAAGAAAAACAAACAGACCGAAATGTCAGTTATTGGCCCAATTTTTAACACTTTTTCTCGATTCGGGGGAAAATTAACAAATAATCAAGCGATAAAAAAAAAATGATGCAGAGTGACATGCATGCATGACCGCATGTGTGCGTATGCGTGTGCGTGTGTGTGTACATATGCGTGTTCGATCGTGTCAAAAAACGGTAAATAAATCCTCCACACGACGCGAAATGCCGCCACACGATCTCCTCCGCACGAACGGGCCACGAAATTGCGTATTTGCGATTTGCGATTTAAAAACCCTTTATTTGTACATATGTATGTGGTACATACATACATATGTATTCATATATGTATGTGTGTATTTTTTCCATTAATTAACAACTTTTGCACAATTTTTCATTACGCATTTACGTATTTGCCGTCGCTGTTGCTGCTGTGTGCTGTCCTTTTCTCTTTCAATCGTTATCGCACACTTATCGACAGAGCAAAAAAAGAAAGAAAACAACAAAAAAAAAACAAACACAGCGCGCACACACACGCACACACAAAAACAAAACAAGTTAACGGCTCCTCCACCTCCGCCTGCTACACCTCTTCGCCACACGTTTTAGAGACCGACCTGCAAATAGAAAGAAAGAGAGAGATAGAGAGAAAGAGATTAGTTCGATGCAAAAATAAACACACATTCAATCGATAAAATGTTGATTAGAAAATCGATAAGGGCCATAAATAATCGAATAGATAATGTCGTCGCCCCCAGACTGCTGTAGACTGGTCTCAAGTGCAGTCGAGGCACAATCTTTTAGTCATTGATTCGGCTTTTTGGAGAGGGGTGTAAGGAGGGTGCTGGGGTTTTGAGGACTTTCGGAGGGGGTGCAACTGGAAGGCCTTTGAAGGCTTTTTGAGGGTCCCAGGAAGGTTAGATACTGCGGTCACGGAACCCGAACAATTCCAGCCTACATATACATACATATATGTACATACATATGTATATACGAGTGCATATACAAATTGGTAAAACTTTAAAGATAGTATGAATAAAGTGACTCACCCCAAAGTGGTTGCCAAAAGGAAGAAAATTTTTTGGAACTACTGCAACTTCCTCTAAGATCGACCATTATAAAAGCAGTTAACCACACCCCATAAAGCTATCTTAACCCTTAACCCTGAAAGGTCGTCTTTGTTTTTCAAGTGGCTCTGGCTGTGGATATTTCACTATACAATGGATTTTTAAGGATTATTCCTAAAGATTCTTTGTAGGCTTTGAGCGGTTGCTAAATGTATCTTTCCTATTTCTGGCATTTATTTTCCACCCGTGCGACCACTGTACTGCCTCCTCCACACCCCTCGCAGAGGAGAATGAGAAGCATTCTCTTCTCTTGCCCATCAATAATTTTCACCCACTCATCCATCCATCTATCAATTTCGATGAAGATGGCATTTCTAAGGCACTAATACAAACACACACACACACACACACACACACACACACACACACACACACACACATTCAATTCAATAGACGAGTGAAAAGCGGCAACTGCGCATCGCGCGTTCAATGGTCGAAGAGACAGACGGCCACGGGAAACGGCAGCGGCAGCGGCAACGTACCGGGCAATGAAGAAGATTGGCAACGGCGCGGCACACCACTCACAATGGAGTCGAAGCAGCAGCGCACGAAAAGTGGCAACAGCGCATGGGCCATAGACCACATGTTTTTCAGTGCTGCAACATTTTTGCAACTGTATTTTGTTTTTAATGAAAGCAATTAAACTGCAGAGCCGCAAATAAATAAAACAAAGAGAGAGGAGGGCAAAGAGAGAGAGAGTGAGAGAGAGGAGAAAAACACGCAACAAAAGTGGCAACACAAAAGGCAACAGCAAATAGTAAATTAAATTCTCACTATGAAAATTAAACAGAAATTGAATTAAATTTAAGCGAAAAACACACATGAAACACATACAAATAGATAGATAGAGAGAGCGAGAGAGGAGAAGAGACCCACACAGAAAGAGAGAGAACGAACCAAACCGAAAATTAAGCACGAAATTCCACAAACAAGCAAAAAGAAAAAAAAAATAAAAGCTAAAAGTAGAAGAATCAGCAAAAGCAAAGAAGAAGAGATAGCAGCAGAGGAAACGTTCACTGAAACGTGGTGTGTGTGGAAGAGAGAGAGGACGAGGGAGGCAAGAAGGAGATGGAGTGGAAAAAAGTCAGCCAAGCATGGCAGCGACGTTGGCAGAGAGAGCAAGCAATAAAAATACACAGAAGCAGCGGCGGCGGCTGCGAGCAGCAGCAGAAGCAGCAGACATCACAGAGCAACGTTGCCCATTTTCAATACAAAGGCATGAGAGAGAGAGAGAGAGCGAGAGCAATAGAGCTAGCAAGCAAAAGCAAAGCAAAAGGAGAAGAGGAGGAGAAAAAAAACTTAAGCACGCGTAAGATTAAAGCAGCAGCAAAAATAAGCAGAGGCGCTGTTGCCAAATTTCACACGGAGCAGCAGCAGAGGCAGAGGCAAAGGCAAAGCCAGAAACAGACCCAGCACAAAACAAATTAATAAAAATAACAACACACACACACGAACACAACAATAAAAGGCAGCAGCGACAGCAGACGACGAAAAGAGGCTTAAAAAAAACTAAAAAAGAAAAAACGAAACAAGCAAAGCACAGGGGCAGCGCTGCCGGCGTCCGCAGCATTATAATAATAATGCCATAAAAAAAACGGGAAAGAAAACTAGAGCTACGTCGCCACGATGATTTGATACCCTTGAAATCATGGTTCCGATGTTTTGTGATGTTTTTGTTCGAAGTTTTACTTTCGCAAAATCTGTTCATGAGTGAAATTTATACGAAGGCTGATTATTTGTATCATCAAAAATACATGTACGAGTAGAACTTTACAGCTGCCTCTCAAACTGCTAAGCAAACTGCACTGCAAAATAATCATACTCTATCGCTATCGCACCGGAAGAGTATCCAAAACAACAACCAACTCTCGAAGCAGCAACAAAACAAGAAGAAGTAGAAGACAAAAGCAATGCCCACGAAGCCTGAATGAGAGAGGGAGAAGGCTGCGCAGCAGAGGGAGATCGAGCGAGAAAGACGGCAAAAGCAGTAATGGAGTGCCATCGAGAGAGTGAGATAGAGGACAAGCATTGGAAGTGCGGTGGGAGAGGGGGAGGGGGCCACTCACTGCTAAGGTTCAGGCAGAAGCAGAGAGAAAACAACAAAAGCGGGAACTTCCACACACACACACAACATACACATGCATTTACATATATACACGCCATTTATTATACATATGTATGAATGAATGTACAAAGGCCAGGCCAGGCAGTGGGGAGGCAACGGGCAGACATCGTTTCATGTTTGGTCTCTGCTTCGTGCTGGTGTGTCTGAGTGTGTGCTAGTGTGTGTGGGTGACGCAACAGCAAGTGCAAGAAGGCAGCAGCGGCAGCGCCGTTGGCAACTGAATACCGCACACACACACGCGCATACACACACGCTGGCCATACATGTATGGTTGGACGCAGACACAAAACTGGCAACGTCATAAAACGAAACGAAACGAACAACAACCAAAGCGACAGAAGGAATGACTGAACGACCGAACGACATACAACGTGTCTAAAACGAGCGACTGAACAACCGACCGACCGTACGACGTAAACCGTGTCTGACACGACAGACTGACTTTCGGTCGGTCGGTCGCTCGGTCGAACCAACGCGCATAGTGACGTGCACACAAAAATTCCCCAGCCAGGCCAGAGCGAGATAGATAGGGTCATTCATGCGCCAGTGTGTGTTTGTGTGCCGTGCGCTGTGTTTCTTGTGTGTGCGAGAGTAAGGCAGAAACGAGTCGAACGAGTAAAACGCAGCAGCAGCAGCAGCAAAAGCAATAAAACACGGCGCGCAAGGTGAAACACGTACAACAAGAAGAAAAAAAAACCCAAAAAATTTAAAAGGTAGAAGAAAAAGGAGAACAGCAGTACATGAAGGGATGGATGGATGGGTTGGGTGCAAGTGGCAGTGGAGGTGGGGGAGAATGGGTGCAAAAGAAGCAGCAGCAACATTGTGGGAGCGTTGGTGTGTTGGTGGGAGGGAGGAGAGGAGAGCAGAGCGCAGTGGTACAGCGTACAGGAGAAGAGAGGTTATGGTAATGCAGAGTGGGAGACCTATAGATAAAAAGGGAGGAAGAGCCGACACGTAATGCACACGAGAGAGAGAGAGAGGCACAGGAATAATAATAATAATAATAATTGTGGAGCATAAAACACACACACACACACATCCATACATGCCCATATAAATAGCAGAAGCAGGCGCATGCTTTTTATACATATGCATGTACGTTTGTGTGCGTGTGGGCGTCAGGAGCAGTTCACACAGCTGTGTAGGAGGGGGTGGGGGTCTGCTGCTGCGGTGCGTTGTGGGAGCCAGAAATGTGTACTGTTCATATACACACACGCACACACAAACAGAGAGACAAAGAGCCATAGCGACGACGAAAACGAAATGAGAAAAATGTGGAGGAAAAAAAAATCACTAGTAGGCCGAAAGCAATTTATTTGAGATAAGCGCCGCGCCGCTCTGCTCCACGCAGCGTTGCTGCCTCGGCTGAGCCTCTGCCACGAGCCAGCTAAGACCGGCTCTCGACTTGCGCCAGGACCAGGACTTTGATACTTTCCTCTGTCACATTGCTCTGCTGCTGCTGCTTCTACCCCTCAGTCGCCGTCGCCGTCGCTGTCGCTGCCGCTGTCTGTTAGGCCTGATTCTGATTCTGCTTCACAGCTGCTGCTGGCTCTGCTCTGTCTCTGCTCTGCCTGCCGCTGCTGCTCTTATGCTTTGCTGGCTTTTGGGTTTTTTTTTTTTTGGGTAAAGTATTGATTTTTCGTTTGAGCTTTAATTTAGTGCTGCCTGCCCCCATCCAATGCTGTATTTGTGTGCCTGTCTGCGTGCGTGTGTGTGTGTGTGAGTGCCAGTGCGTGTGTGAATTAGTATGTGCGTGTGCTTTATCGGCTTTTTACTGTAGTTTTTGTTGCCTTTTCACTGCACGGGAAAAACGTGTTTTCCAGATGAAAACAACAAAAACAAAAATGTATCGTAGATTTTTGGTTTTTGCTTACATCCCCACCCATTCCGCATCACCCTCTCTTTCTCCCTCTCCCGCTCTCCCGCTCTCCCGCTCTACCGCTCTCTCGCTCTACAGCAACATCTGGCCTTTCGGTCGTTCGTTCGTTCGGTCAGGCATCCATCAAAATATGCAACAGTGCCTGGTGGGTGCCCCCTGCAACAACATACCGCAGCACATGTGGTTCTAAGACCACACTACATCCATCGACACCCCTCCGCCACCCCCTGGTAGTACATACATATATGGTAAGGGGTGGACGGACGGGTGGGGTGGTTTGCACTAATTGCATTCCACTGTGGTGCAAAAACACATTAAGCCACACACACACACACACATACGCATACACATGGAAACATAAAAGCAAAAGTCGTTCCAATGGAAGCCAAGATGTACCGTATATCTGGGAGGATTTTTGCGGGGATCAAATCTGCACGAAGGATTTCGCTGGACCCTCTCTCCTTCTCCGCTACCAAATATATCTAGGAATATACATACATATATTCTTGAGGTTTTTTAAACGAAGGAAAAAAGAGTTTGTCTCTGTCTCTGGGGCAAGAGAAAAGAGAACCCTTAAAGCAGTGGCTTTTCTTTTATTCGATATGCAATAGTTTTCTGTTGTTGTGTTAAAATGTATTTTCCCTTGCGTCTGCGTTCAATCCTTAAATTCTTACACCCCCCACTCCACCCCACCCCCCACAAATCGCATTCTATCCTGTTGAGCATTGACTACATATTCGTATTGTATAACCAATTAGGCGCTAACGAAGAAGAAAACTAAAACCATTGCGAAAGTATTGCATTTCCATTTGCGAATGCACTTGCCACAACATGTCGGCCTCTGCTCTGTCTTTCCGTCGTTCGTCATAATAAATAATGATGATATTTGATTCGATCAAAAATAAACAAAGTCTAGAGCAGTCTGACTTCTGGCGATTGAATTTCCCTTTCCCGTTTCTGTGGAATTTCTGTGAAAATGCATTTTGTTTACGGCTCGGCTCTCCTCTCTGCCGCAACTAGAATTTCAAGCTTCAGGAAAAACTGGAATTTATGTAAAAGAAAAAAAAACACAGCCTACAAATGTATAACCAAAAGGTTTCCCATTCTGATATCAAACCCGTTCGAAACTTTGCTCTAAAGATATTCCTAGATATTCTTTTAGAGATTTATCCAGAGATTTTGTTTTCTTTTACTATAGTATTTCTTAAAGGGTTTTCCACGCTTTAGAATATCTCGGAAACCCCGCAAGAAACTCAATCAAATTCTTTAAACAGTATTTCCAGTACAGAACCGTTTTTCAGGTTCAAGAACATTCCGTTTTCGACAAAGAAGTAGGGGGGGAGGAGGGGCAGAAGTTGAGAAAAAATGCGACACAAGAGGGAGAGAGAGAGAGAGACTGATAGAGAGACTGGGAAGGGTATCTCGGGGGGGCGAGGCGATAAGAAACTTTCATGAGATAAGACCCGAAAAAGGCAAGGAATTTGCTTTTGAAATTACTTTCACATGTTCCCCCCTCCGCCTTCCTCCCATTCCCAGAGTGTTTCAGCAGGAGAGCGCGCCGAATGGAATGTAAGAGCGGAACAGGAACGAGTGGAATGTGTTCTATATTCAGACGGTGCGGTGCCAAATGGAAAATATATAAGAGAAAAAAAACAAATAAACAGAAACTATTATTATGGAATATCGAACTTTGACTTTTGCACTCATTCTCTCTTCTGTGGCTCTTATTTGTCTCCATCTCTGTAATTCGTCTTAAGTGGCATTCTCCCTGCTACCCATTAATAGTGCAAGGGGGTATATCGTACAGGGGTAAAACATGTAACGGAGAGAAAAAAAGGAAGGCAGAACCAGCTGGACTATGGATGGATTATGGATGGAATTGGAAGCCAATCGATCAGAGGAAATTCAAGGATCCCCGACTTTATTTGTTCGAACGGGAAATCCTTTAGTTTTCCTGATAAAACAGACATATTTTGAAAATAATTGTATAACAAGAAACCGCACAGCGCAAGAAATCCAAAAATAGGGTGGAAAATCGCATACAAAAAAAAGGAAAACATGCCAAGTTTTTGATTCAAAGAAAAGGCATTTATGAGAGGCATCTCCATAGTCGTAAGCCCCTCCCCCTCAACTCACCCCCCACTTGTTACTTGATTTCTGCTGTGGATTCCTTTCATTGTTTCTACTGCCCCGTGCTACCCCGAGCTGCCGCTGCTGCTGCAGCTTTTGCAAAAACATAAAAATTCCATTAAAATGTCAAGTGACAGTTTCAGGCATTCCCATTCCATTCCCCCCTTTCTGCCACACACACACACACACACACAAAGAGAATGCCATGCCACAGCCTCCTCCTCGTTCCCATCCCATCATCTGTAGGGATATTCTGGGCTTTCTTTTTTCGGTGTCTCTGGAATTTGCATTCCATTTCCAAAATTGAGGAATCAAAACCCAATTTATGGACAGACAGGATGGAGGAGTGGAGGAGGCCCTGTTGCACCGGCAGTGGCAGCAAAATATGAAATGCTTTCAATTTCTGTTGCACACAAATGACAGAGCCGCAAAATGCAAAAACAGAAGCTGGGATTTAAGCCAATTAGGGGAATGGGGAGTGGGAGTGGTCGGGGATCGGGTTTGCTCAGAAAATTATAATTGGAAGGAAGGCAACTACTTCTCTTTCCCCCCCTCCATCCCTGCTCTTCGCGTGGTCTCCCAGGGATACGAGAATAATTTCTTCTACAAGAGGCTTTGGGGCTTGGATTTTCTCTATTCTTTATTCTATCATCAGAGAGGAAATTCTTTTCTGTAGAAATACTTTTTGGGGAAACAAATGTCTCTGACATGTTTCTAAATAAATTGAAAAATCAGTTGGGATTATTAGTCTGGTTATCTTAAGATCAAACAGATGGAACTTCTCCAACCTCTCAGTTTTCCCCATTTTTTCCACTAATAAATTCATTAATTTGCATAATAAATATAATATATTATGCAATAAATATTATTATGCAATTCTGGAATAAAAATTCTTTTCTGATTTACATAAAACATATTATATAAATCAGAACTCAATCAGAAATAAAAGTAAAATAAAAATTGAATTTTTGACTTGTTTTATCCCTGGTTATTCTTGTTGTCCTTATTATTTCTTTAATTTTTACTCAAAACTGGTGGGGCTATTGGTTGAAAATGTCCTTTAAGGATTTTTGCTAATAAAAAAATATAAATTGTAATTCATACACAATTTTTGGACTGTCAAATCTATTCGAAAAATTGTGTTAGGATGCAATATTCATATTATAAATGTATATTACGAAAATGCTTACAAAGGAATGCAATTCTCATATTTTCCAAGGTCTTTGATTCGTGGAAAATGGTATGGAAATCTTCTGGCTATCTACGAAATTCTCATTTCAAAGGTTTTCGATGGAAATTTCTGGCTGTTTTATCGATGGATTCTCCTGTTCAGCATCCCTATATCCTTATAGCCCTATCCCTATCCTACACATCCGTTTTGCAACCAATTTCGATATTCCCTGTGTGTCGAGCGGGAAGCAACGTTGCCAAACTTCACTCAAATTTAAATTTTTTGTGTGTGCCTTCTGTCTCTGTGTGTGTGTGTGTGTTTTTTTTGCGTACTTCTTTGTTGCCTTTTTGGTTCACGTTTTACGCTTGTTTTCTTATGCCTTTTCCTTATTCTGGAAAAGTAAAAATCAATATGCGGCCTGCGATTGCATATAAATGAAAAAAAAGAAGAAAAAAAAAGAAACCAACAACTGAAGAAAGAAAGAAAGAAAGAAAGACAGCAACAGCAGCAGCAGCAGCAGAAGAAACAAAAATAAAAGGCAAATAACAGACAAATAAATTAAACAAAAAAAAAAACAGAAAAAAAACCATGGCCAGGGGCACAGCACACAGGCGGAGGGGGGTGTAGGGGAGTGGATGGAGTGACGTATGTGTGTGTGTGTGTGTCTCTGCCGCTCCCGCCATCCAAAGAACCGGTTCAACAAGAAATTCTACGTGCGGCCCAAAAGCAGAAGAAGAAACAACAAAAAAAACCCGTAAAAAGACTGAATAAAGGGTATCTAAACGGAAGGGCGGGGGGCAGGGATAGGGATACACTACCGACTATTCGATACCCCTCTTCATATAATAAAAAGATTCTGTTTCTGAAAGTTCGAACATTTCTGAATGTACTTAATATATTTAATGTTTTAATAATAATGAATAATTTATACATGAAATTTGTATTTTCTCTGATCTCAACGAAGGGAAAAAAGTGGAATCAATTGAGGGAAAACTTCAATGAAAACTGGCATCAAAAATGGAATGAAATAAATTGGACAGAAAAGAAAAACACTCAAAGAGCAGAAAACGTATTTTCGGGAGCAACTTTCGATACAAAATAAATTGCATTTAAAATCCGTAAAAAAGATTCTTTCAAAATTCTCTCAAAGCAAAGAAGACAGCCCCTTTGGACTATAGATTATCAAATATTGAAATACATATATCGATATATCCACAGCGATTCCAGAATATAGTCATCGGAATCATTCTCCCCAAAGGGATTTTTATTCTTCCGTGTTGGCAGGGTTAGAAAAGGGATTCCGATCCGCTTGAGATCAAGATCCAACAGGAGCATTACTTCCACAAAAATCTACGAATCTCCGAGGCGAGTGGCAACCATTTTTCCCCTAATTTCATCAAATGAAATTTCCATGGATATAATATTATTACATTGGCAAGTGGCTTCGCATCTGCGCCAACCCCTGGCTCACTCGCCGGGAGCCTCTTGGGCTCCTTATTCCTCTTTGAAAAAATGTATGGGATCGGTTATGATTTTTTAAAAATAATTTCCTCTATTAAAACTCTGAGATCTTACGGTCTATCCCAAGGAAAAGGCCACGTAAACCCGTATCATATATTACAAATATTCTCTCAATATATTCTCTCAAAGAAAAGAAGAGACAAAGAAATGTGGGGAATAAACGTCACCACGAACGACAGAGAGAGAGAGAGAGAGAGAGGGAGAGAAGAAAGAGTAATATTTGCATAATTTAAATGCTAATTAGCGGCGGGAAACGGGTAAAAGCAGGGCCAAAAGAAGCTCTAAATAAATACAAATAAACGAAAAATACAACAACGAAAAAAAAAGCACAAAAAATGTGTGGATATATATGCTGTACATAGACACGAGAGAAGAGAGTGAGAGAGAGACGAAAGAGAACTTGAAATATCACAGCAGATCAGAGCAGATCGGAGGAGAAGAAGAGCACCAGCAAGAGAGGAGAAGGAGAGAGAGGGGGGAAAACTAGATATTTTTGGCGCCACGATGGGGGCGCACGCGTTCAGTTCCGTTCAGAAAAACAAAAAACCAAAAAAAACCAAATGGAAATGGAAATTAGATTGGAATCTATCTCCTCTGTAGGGAATGGCATGGAATATGGCATGGAATGTGCGGATAAGAATAACAGAATCTCAAAGGGGGGGAAAAGGGAAAGAATTCCCCATGGAGAAGGGATCCCCCATCCCTCAAGCTCAAGGACCAAGGATCTGAGTATCTTATTTCATTCATTGATAAGAAGTTCACAAAACTCGTTAATTCATTTCAATGAGTGGGGATATGCTCGAATAAAGTCCCTTCAAATATCCTCAAAGATAGCAATATCACGAACGGAATATCGTGAAATAATCTAGTCGAAAAAAGTCCAAAGAAAAGTCCTTAGAATCCTATAAAAAGTCCCGGAAAGATCGTATATGCATATGCATAAAAATCGACTTTGGAATTCGTGTTTTTAGCTCAAAACTATTCGAAACTATGCTTATAGTTCGGAATAGTTTTCCACAAACTGCACATAGTTCAGCGGAGCCCTTGGATAAGGGATCAAGCGCTTACGGGATTTGATAAGTGAAACGATTTGATCGACTTGTTGGCATCTGGATAGTTTTTAGTTTTTGTTTGAATTTTCCTTTAGTTCGGCGGTTAACACGAGAAGCAAAACGGAAATAATGTTTGTTTTTCTTCTTGGAAATGTCTTGGCACTTGTTGAGGTTTCCTCGCTTGCTTGCAAATGTTTATTTGATTTTATTTCCTTTTTATTTGGGAGATTTATCAACTTTGCCACGTCCAAACACTTCGAGGTTCACTTTCGAACTGAAAATGCAATGGAAAGTGCTCCTCGATTGAAGCCGCCTCCGTTTAGAATCCCCATCTATCCACGAGTCCACGAATGACATCTGTCACATTTCGTGAGCCGATGATTGCCCGAACCACCCACCCGCCCAGCAGTACCTGCGTGAGCCGATGATTGCACCACCAAACCACCCAACCACCCACGCACCCACCCATCCACCCATCCACCCACGTAGGAGCTGGCTTGTACACGTGAGCCACAGCCGAAGCTGCGCTCCTGGCTGCCGAAGCAGGAGCACTGGAACGGAATGATATCCATTACCCAACGTCCCCCCACCCCCCCTAAACGCCCACCCACCTACCTACCATCCGCCTGTGCACTGATCCGCCCGCCTCCCTGCCCGCCCTAATATATGATGATGCTACATGCCACAGAGACACATTTTTTGATAGAATATTCTGCATCAAAATCCATCGCATGGAATGTGTGTCTGTGTGCGTGTGTGTGTGGGTGCGTGTGTGTGTGGGTGCGGGTGTGTGCGCGCGTTTGTGTGGGTTTTTGCATATTAATGTTGCATAAAAAACACACGACGGACTTATAATCCCATTAACGACTAAGAATTAAGGAAATATGTATATGTATATGCGTGCAGCGTGTCTATGTGGGTGTGTGTGTGCGTGTGTGTGCGTGTGGCATTTAGCGTCAAAGGAAGGGTATGGATGATGTCTAAAAACAGAACTCAAAGCCTTGCAAATAAATATATAAATCTGCAGGTACGACACGGACAGGCAGCAAATTCCTGAATCATTTCCAGCCACCAACATTTTCCGTAGGATTTTAAATCACAACATTTCGAAAGAGTGGATTTCTGGAGTACAATCGAAGGCAAACGCCAGAGTCCTGATGCTATACGATTGCTACAAAGAAATCGTTCGATTTATGGAGAATTCGACTTGCAGAATTGGACTTAATGTGCTCCTTAAAATTCAAATTACAGACGTTCGAATTGGGGAAGTTCAACTGTAATTCCTTCGTTCGAATCAACTTTCGCTCTTCAGAATCGAGAAAAAGGCCCGAAAAGAATCGAGAAGCAATCTCGGTCTCTTGATTCGAAAGAAAATCCATGCAGATTGATTTCACATATTTGCTGTATATCTTTAGCGATTCTCATCTCATTTCCATACCAGTTATATTTATAGAATCTTATGAATCTTTATCTAGGGAAACAATCAATTTACCATGCATAATTTTCAATCATTATTATATCCTCAGACACAATTGGCTTGGAAAAGCTTTATTTTTCAAAGATCATTCATTAAATTGATAAAACGGATTGGAAAAATAGATCTTTGATAAATTTACTCGAAATACTGCTGAAGGATACTTTCCCCCCACCTTTTCTTTGGAAACTAAAGACCCAAGAAATTCCATGTCCAATAAACAGAAATTCGCCCGACGACCCCCAGAAATGTGCCATTTTTCATTACCAAGTCTATGGAGGGGCTTTTCATTTGCTTTACAAGATTTCTTTACTTACCCAAAAATAAAAGAAAAGGTTTTGAAGGAATGTCCTGGAGGAAAGGGAGCGCGAGTGTGTCCCTGGGCGTCGTTGAGGAAAATCCATACGATTGAAAAATCCTTTCAATTTTGTTCAGTTTAAATTTTCGCAATTTTTTCACGTAATTTTTGCACGAATTTTTTCTTGAATTTTATTTTTTTTGTAATTTTATTGTTGGTGAAAACCAGAAAAAAATACTTGAAAAAAATAATTAGATGAAACTTTTGGTTGATTGAAAATCGCTTTCGATGGGGCGTGGGGGTCGGTCTCTGTTTCTGGGGCGTGTCCAGGCCCAAAAGAAAATAAAAGAAACCATATTTTGTATTTTTGCTACCCCTCCCCAAAACCTCCTTTGCACTGTCTGCTGCGCTTTCCTTTCAATTTTATTTCAACGAAAAATCAAAAATCAACGAACAAAATTTAAGAATTGGAACGCAGACACATACACGCACACAGTTACAGTGTTAGAGAGAGAGAGAGAGAGAGAGAACGAGCGAGGCAAGGCAGGGCGCGGCGAGCGGGGGATATATAGAAATTTCAACATCTTTTGGTTTCAGATAGAAAGAGAAAGATGGAGAGAGAGAGAGAGAGAGAGAGAAGGGGGAACGAGCGAGCGAGCATTAAATTGCATTTTGGCAAAAAAAAAAACTAAAAAAAAATCATTTTGCGCGACGCAATTTTTTTCTTTGCATTTTTCGCTTTCTTGCTTTTTGTATTTGCAAACGCACACACAAACACAAACGAGACACACACGCACACACACACACACACATGCACGAGTGCGCGAGGGGTATAAGGTGTGGGTGGGTGGGGGCTGGGTGGCTGCAGAGCAGAGCAAACTTTAACTACGTTTTTTTTCCATCCGTTTTGCGTTTTGCTTTTGCTGCAGCAGCACTCTTTTTTCTTCTTTTTTTCTAGCTGCACTTTTACCTCTTTTTTGATGTTGCTTCTTATCTTTAGATTCTTGATCAATTTTCGTATATTTGCAACGTTTTTTTTTCTTCTTTTATTTCGACTCTTATCTTTTTTTCGGAGCACAAATGAACGTTGTACAAAAATTTTCTTTCACATTGCTCTGCGCCGCCGAACGAACACACCCGAGTTTTTTTTAGGCCTTTCAAACACAGAGCGCGACGCGACGCGACACGGCAGCGGCGAACGGGACACAGTCAACGACGTCGACAGCGACGGCAGCGGCAGCGCCAGTGACGGCGACGCTAGCGCTGCTGCTGCTGCGTGCGAACATTGGTTCTTACAGGGGGCGGGGGCTAGCTACATATAACGTAAGGCTTACACAAAAAAGATCGCCTCTAAGCCGTGTGCGGCGGCTTTTCGCTGATTTGGTTTTCGTTTTTGATTTGAATAAAAAAAAACCTCAAATTTTATATTTATTATTTGAAATATTATTAATTTTCACACACAGAAACAGGGTGAGAGAGAGAGAGCGGCGCTGGCGCTGCTGCCTCAATAGCTGTTGCCCACTTCTGCTTGAATGTTGCTGTGAATCGTTCACATGTTGCTAGCGAACGTACTGCTGGGAATGTCAAGAGAGGTATGGACAACAGTTAAAACGGCACAGAGAAATACAATGCATGCGAGCTCAGCTCACCTTTTATCCTTAACATACCATGCTTGTTATGTTATCCTGAAAATGTTGCTGGGTTTTACCCTCGCTGTCCATACCATACCTGTCCACAACACACATAACACATTTCGAGGTTCGAGCTCGCTCAGCCGGTTTGATCAAACCTCAAGAGAAGTGGCCGGCAGCCGGCCACAGTCATGTTGCTGAAAATCCGACTGATGTTCTTAAGGCACCTAAATTGTTGCTGAACGACTTAGGCACCTAAAGGTTCGATGGTGGCTTCGAACCCAGTCACAAATTTTAAGAGAGGTGTCGTTCTATTTGGGAGAAGTTTTTCCGACCAATGAAATCTTGAAAACTTACTGAAACTCTCATTAAATACAAATCGAATCGATAGTTGTACAAAAATATACGATATAATTTTCTAAAATTACCAAAGGTTAAATAATTTAACCACTTTATTCACTTTGATGTTAAAACCGAATAAAATCAGGAAAAGTCATGTTTTGTTAGTTTTAGGTTTTTTATAGTCATGTTTTTCTTTATTATTATGTCGTATAGGAAAGATGATTCATTATAAAAGTCTATAGCGATAGACTATCGCTGTCTATCGTTTTCTATTTCGAAGACAACACAACGTGGCTGTGTGGCTCTAACGGTCAGGGTGTATTGCATTGCATGTTCGATGTTGGGAGCATGCTGGTCGGACACGACACACTGGCGTCTTGTGCTATTAGGCAAAGGTCAAATGAGTATGAAAGAATGTAATAGAATAAATTATTAAATAGTGAGGGGGATGGATGATAGCTATAGCTTAGGGGTGGGGTTTTATCACTTCTCAAGCAATTACAGTCCCCTCCCACAATATTGCGCCAGGCCTTTGCTAATTTTTATTTTTTGCAGTGAAAGTGAAACACATGTTGCGAAGAGGTTGGTGGGGGAAAGAGCGCAGCGCAGCGGCCCGGCAGAGGCCTGCGCCTGTGCTTGATCTCAAATCAGTTGCATGTTGGATGTTTGCAGCGAACTTGTTCGCTCAAACATATTGCTGGCCCGCTTTATTCTGTGTGCTATGCTTTGCTCTGCGAAAATGCGCTAATGTTTCATGTCTATTAATATTGTCTTCCCTTTCCTCTCTCTCTCTTCCCACCACTATGGCCCACCACACCACATGCCATACACCATACCAAACTATGGGCCGGCCGGCAGAGACGAATGGCCTCATTGCTTTTTGCCGCTTCGCTTTGCAACCATTTCTAAACGTGTTCGTGCTCGCTGCAACGTTGCCAAACTTCAGTGCAAAAAAATAACCAAAAACGAAGCAAGAGTAGGCGAGAGAGTGAGAAACAACCATCGCACATGTTCGAAGCCAACTGACGCCGCTGGCACTGAAGTTTGGCAACAGGGCACACCATTCGTTTGGTTTGCCTCTGTGGTTTATTCCCGTTTAGAAATGACAAAAATCAAAAGGAAAAATGGAATTAAGAGCAAGAAAATGTTAGCCAAGGAAAAGGCAGAATTACAGCTGAGAACCAAAGGCACAACAGCATCCGACAGATAGAACAGCAGAACAGATCGGAAAATGGCCGCGAATACACAGTGCATGACACCATTCCTTCTCATTCGCAGTCATGCCGCATCAGTTGTCGGCGAGCAACGAAACCGAAACCGTCGGAGCAATGCTCAGTCCGGGGGCCAGCGGCAGCGACATGATAAACAATACCTCCCCGTCTACGGGCATTCTGTACGATGAGAAGGAGGTAATGGAGGAGTTCATCAGCTGCTATCGCCACTTTGCCGCCCTGTGGGACAGCAGCAGCAGCGACTACTTGTCCAAAACGAAAAAGGAGCCCGGCTACAAGGAGCTGCTCAAGATACTGCGTCGCATCAACGGGGAATGCACTGTGAAGGATGTCAAGCGTAAGATCAATTCGCTGCGCTGCTGCTATCGCAGGGAACTCAAAAAGGTCCAGTCCTCCAAATTCAACTACCGTCCGCGTCTCTGGTGGTTCAATCAAATGGAATTCCTGAAGCCCGTACTCAATATTAGCTCGCCGCCGCGGGCCAGCAACAGCGAAGACCACCACCACCACCACCACCACATGGACGATAGCCTCGACGAAACGAGCATAAATGTGAGTAGCGCTACGGAGGGGCGTAGTGGTGTGGAATGGGTATGGGTATGGGTACGGGTGCGGGGAGGGGATAAGGGCGGTGGCGGTGCTTCTCACACAAGTTTGATGGCAACGCGGCCGTCGTTGTACGACAGTCGTACGACAGCAAGAGGAAGCGGACGACGACGACGACTACAACGACGACGAAATGCAGCACAACAGCGGCAGCCGCACGATATCGGACATCGAGCATTGGCAAAAGTTTTTCCGGCTCTACCGGGGCATGCCCCAGCTATGGATGACGAAGAGCAAGGGCTATCGGAATCGCTTGCTGAAGGAGCAGTCCTATCAGCGGCTGCTCGATTGCATGCACGCCATCGATCCCACGGCCAACATACACACGCTCAAGCGGAAGATCAACAACTTTCGCACCTCGTACCGGCGCGAGTTGCGCAAAGTGTACTCCTCGGAAGCTGACTATGTGCCCACCCTGTGGTATTTCAAGGAACTCGACTTTCTCTGCGAGGTGGAGACGGGGGAGCTACAGCTGCAGATGGAGCTGGATGGCGATTTACCGCCACTCAAGTCGCTAGAGACGGGGCCAGGACGAGAGCCCGAACCAGCATCAGAGCCGGAGGAGGATATCATAAGCTTGTCCATGCAAGAAATGCATGCGGATTTCATCGAAGATTCGGATAATGAACACGATCCCGATGTCGCCGAGGAGAAGGTGATGATGTGATGGGTTCTGTAGTTCTGTAGTCCCGTTTTATATCCCTGTGGCGGCAACTGTACCAAAAATTAATGCATTCTCTTTCCCGTTTTCCGTTTCTCTTTCGAATCTCGCTTGCAGGATGAGGACATGTTTGCCGAGGCCTTCAACACCGAAACTGATGCCCTGGGCGATCCCGAACCCGAACCGGACAAAGAGCCCGGAATGGTAGCCGCCGACCAGACGACCATTATGCGATCAGTACCGGCGACCATCAAAGCGGAGGAGCATAGCCATGCCCATGCCCATGCCCATGCCCATAGCCATAACCGTGACTATCAGACTCTTTCGCCGCAATCGATGGCATCGAATGCAAATGGATTATACTCCTCCGGTCTGCCAAAGCACCGGCATGGATCTGGATCTGGGTCTGGTTCCGGGAGACACCCACTGCCAGCCGGAGGGAAGGTGGAGCGGCCTGGGCGCCCCGTGCGTCGACGCAGCAGCACGAGCCACGATGACGAGTACTTCCATTTCGTGGACGGAGAGCCGAGCAGCGCGAAACAGCGCCGCGTGGAGAGCAGCTACGATCATGCGGAGAGCGAGTGCGTGCTGATCGGGAAGCGAATGGCGGCCCACTTCCGGAACATGCGGCCGGACCAGCGGCTCTTTGCCGAGCGGATCATCAGCGAGGTCCTCGTCTACGGCCGAATGAATAAACTTTCAATGCGGGCACGATTTGTGCCCAATGTCAAGGACGGTGCTGTATCGCCGTAAGACACAGGTGGTGTCGGTCACTCGTGGCCGGTGGAGGAGGCAGTGCTGCCAATTAGAGGTGTGGCAGTGGCAGTGGCAGCGGCAGCGGCAGCACAAGATGACAAAGAGAGTGCCAGGGAAATTGAACAACCGACAAAAGTGGCGCTACCAATCTGGCTTTGATAAATAGTTTTAACATATGTATACATACAGATAATAAATTATGCATTATCCAAACGACATTACCGACTACCTGTTGACGTTAAGAAATGTATGAAATCCGCACACACGTTGACTGTGCGCAAGCGACGTTTTTGTCGCCTGCCATTCTCTGCTGTTCTGACGGCAGGGAAACAGAAAAAGGTTCAGCCAAACTGGAAACGGCAAAGCAAAGTCGCAAAAGGGAGCAAGCGAGAGGGCGAGACAAAAGAGAAGCGAACAGCAAAAGAACTGTATAACCAGAACCGGTTTTTATTCATTTCCAATTTGAGTGAGCGGATCCTCTCCTCTCCTCCTATGGCTCTCCCGCTCCCACTCCCTCTCCATTCTGGTGCCGACGACTGCGATTCTTTTTTCCTTGCGTTTGCTTTCTTTGCTGTTTTATCTGCTGCTGCTGATGCTGCTGCTGCGCTGCTGTCGCGTCGTCGCCAGTTGGCACAGTCAGCGGCAGAGCACACTGCACTGCTTGCTGAGCCCGGTTTTGTGTCTCTTTTTTCTCTTCCCCCCTTTGACTGCTGATTCGCGTTTCCATGCTGTGCCAGAAATTCTCTTTTCGCTTGATACCCTTTTGCAGATGAAAGTATACCGATTTTCAGTATGTAATATTTAAATTGAAAACACATCCCACGAAGAGCACATCTTTGTGGGAACAACCTTTTATTTCTCAAGATACATACATATGTACATAACAAAATACATTACATTTTAGAAGCCAGTGCCTAGGCGAATTCGATGATAATCGGATGAAATATGAGAACAATGGATATCCAAGGGTATACCCAGGGTCGACCCCTCAAACAGCTGGCATCTTCTTCTTGTTTTGTTTTTGCTGTTGCTTTGTTCTGTTTTCCCTTTGCTTTAGTAACTTTAATTTGTTGGCATTGCCATTGCCGTTTCGGGGTCCGTTATGCTGCCAGCAGAGACCGAACCGACCCCCGTCCCCCACCCAACACACCGACAAACCCTTTACATTGCTCTATTATCGCTGGCTGGGGGTTTGGTTTGGTTTGGTTAGGTCGTGTTTCTTTTGCTTTTGCTTCTTTGTTTTTCGTGTGCTTTTTCGTTTTTGGTTTTTCGTTTTGGGTATCAGCGCGCAAGGTGGGTGAAAGGAAAGGGGTGGGTATCTTAGGGGAGACAGATCAGAGTCTGAGTCAGCCCGAAATGCGATTATACATACATATGTACATATGTATCTGTATCTGTAAATGTTTGTGCAACTTGATCAGAATGGAATTGTTCGGAATATGTATGTACATATGTATGTAATTCCTGGCACAGCCGATGGATGCATTTTGGCCGCCACACCTTTGTTTTTGTTATGCCAAATGGTTGGGGTGGGGGTTGGGGGGTGTTCTGTTCTGTTTTAAGCTAATATTACAGGAATACATACGGGGAAAATCAACAAATTATAGAACCAACCATCTGCTGCGTGCTAGGAGTAGTTCCGATAGGAAAAATAATGATTGGATCTCTCTAGATCGAATATAAAAAAAGCTTCCAGCGACATTTCACTGTACATATGTACATACATATGTATTCCAACGAATTCGAAAAGTTATACGGAAGAGGTGCGGCCCGGTGGCCGCACATTCCTCCTAGGATTACAGTTTGCTTGCATTTGGGATTCTTTGTTTTCGCTTTTATTTCTGCCAATCTGTCTTGTCTGCCTCTGCCTCTGCCCTGCCACATGTGGCACTCAGATACTCACACACTCACTCACTCTCCAGATCTGTTGTTGTTTCTGTTCTTTGCTGTTCTGTTATGTTCTTTCTGCTGTCATGGTCTTTAATTTTCAACTCCCCTCCCTCCACCACTTCTCTGCTATGTTTTACTGTTGGCGATGCTGCAGCTCCACTCCACTCCATCCAGCAGCAGGTCATTAATAACATTGTTGCCCCATAGTTTGGGGGGGGGGGGAGGTCCCCTATACCCCATCCCTCGGCGTAGTCCTTCCAGTCTTATTGCCTTGCTCTGAATTTTTACTGCTGGTGGCCTTTGGTTCTTTTCCTTGTCATTCCACATCTTTATCGCTCGTTGCTTTTCACTCATTTCATAGCCGTTCGGTCTTTGTCTTTGCTGCTCTTTTCTTTTGTTGCCCCCGCAAGGGTCCTTTTGTAAAGTTCAAAAATGAAATGTTGTTCAAGATTTCCCACAAGTGGAAATGTCCATCGAATGAAACCTTTAATAGCCCAAAATATATATGTAACAATAATTTGGAAAACATGAAGTAAAAGTTGCTACTGGCCAGGATCCGTAATGTCCCAAGCGATACCGAGCCGAAGCTTTTCCTCAGGGGAAAAGGGAGCGACCGATAGGCGCTGCAATCGAACAGGCTACGGTTCTCTTCCGATAACTTTATGATCTATAATCAAACTATCGAATAAAATAAAATCTAATTAAACTTTACAAATGTTCATTTCATATTGTCAGAGCAGACGTTAAAAACTGGAAAACTATAGATAAAGATTTGATCGATCTGCGAAGGGTATCTGGGCCTTGTGTGTGTCCCAAAGATAAGCTTTACATTGTTGTATGTAAATTGTATTTGTAGTTGTAGCCGGGCATTTATGCAGATGCCAAACAAAAATGTTTGCTCAAATTTACAGCCCTGTTGTAGGACCTTCCCTCACTCTCCCTCAATCCGTAAGCTATATACATATACATACATGCATATGTACTTACGTACCCACTGGGAGTGGGTGGACGGACTGGACAGCGTCTTAGTTCTGCCTTTGACATGCCACAAATGCTTCCCCTCGTCTGGTGCAGCCGCCACTAGAGGAGTGGAGTCTAATTCGTACCCAAACCCCATGTGGAATGGAACCCCCCTGCAAAAAACCACAATAATCCATTCCAATCCCAGCGTATGTGTGTGTGTGTGTGCCTGTGTGTCTGTGGAAATGGCAAAACAAGGTCAAGTGTAGGGAGCAAAATTTGTTTGAGTGCACATGACTATGTGCTTGTGTGCGTGTGTGTGTGTGTGTCGTCTATCCAGAGGGTGTTTTCAATTCCCCAAACATTCTTCGTCCGGGAAACATACATATGTATGTATGTACATACATAAATATCTCAAATATTACATACAAGTTGGGTACATTAGATTTTTAATAAACTCATGGCATACAAAAAGCATTTTGTAGATCTTTCAACGGAAAGGTTTTCTTTTGGTTCCTATTTCAAATGGAATCGAATTTGTACAAATCTTGTAATTTGTATTTCAAATGATCTAGAATCAAAGGAATATTCATAACTGTCGGTTCACATTTCAGAGACTTGAGCACATGAAATATTATAGTCCTAAGCTATCACAGTTTTCAGTCATTGAATTAATGACAGAATATGAGAATTAATATCTTAAAATGCAGGATATTTGAAGGGTTCCACTCGTAGATTCTCATTTCACATTTCGGAATGCTTGAAAGTATATTTTTGAATAGGGATTTCCATTACAGAGTGTCAAGTACATGGGATTAGATTAGTTTTCATTTCTGCAAGACTTTCCACTCGTAAGGGTTCCTTCCGCTTTTCCTTTCATGGCCATGGCGATGGCTATGGCTATGGCTATAAATAAAAAACGAAAGCAAGGCTCTTCGTACATATACATAACTTTGTCATTACGCGTGGCTTCTGGTGGGTGGTTGTGCGAGGGGGAGAGGGTGCCAGCCAAGGATTGCCTTCTGCACTTGCGTAAAGTTTAAACAAAAATTGCGAGAGACGAGACCCAGACCCGACCCCTCGCTGCTGCTGCTGTCGCGTCTCGTCAAGTCCCGTCCCGTCCCGTCCCCGTGTCTGAGTCACGTTCAACAGGCGGCCGTTGCGCCGCAACGTGCGGCTTCACCATTTTGAGGTTAGCTTTTTGTCGCATTCGCGGGGGCAACGGTAACGGCAACGGCAACGGCAACAGCAACAGCAACGACAGCCCTATGAGCGCGGCCCGAAATCATTTGCACAAAGGTGTGAAGTTTTTCGAGATCTGAACTTGACGGATGGGATGGGGGCTCTGGCTGGCGTCAAAGCCAGCGCCACAGCCACAGTGGAAACCGAAGCCGACGTCGCTGCAGCGGCGACGACGACACCTGTGGATATACGAATGGGAATCTGTAAGAGAGAGAAAGAGAGAGACAGAGAGAGAGAGAGAGATCTGCTCGGATGCCAATTTTTGCAGGCCTATGCGGCGAGCGGTCGGGTCGGGTCGAAAGCATACCTCTGGTCAGGCACGAAGGGGTGGGGTGAAAATCAAATCTGCACGGGAAGTGGGGGCGGCTCTTTCTGTCTCGCTCACCCACTCAAACCCCCCGGGATGTGACGTATGTATGTACGAGAGCAAAGCAAACGCTAACGCAAAAGCAAAAGCAAAAAAGGAAAACCAAAAACCAACAAAAACAGCGGCAGCTGAAAGTGTAACTAAAATACACACAAAAATTGTATACCCATAAACATACACACATACATACATATTTACAAACGTACATATGTGTGTACATACACACAAACAGAGCCAGAGTCATAAAAACACGAAAGGAGAGGCCGAAGATCGAGAGGCGAAGCATTTGATACCCTTGGCAATCATTTGTTCTTAAAAAACAAAACTATAAGTGATACGACTAGTGCATAAGCTAAGTAAACACATAAGGGATGGATCTACATACAAATGTATCTGTATATGCAAACCCATTTCATACTAGGTCGAAGGAGTTGAATCCCTCTTGGCGTTCAAAACATTTGTTTTATATTATCAGATCTTCTCTCTGTAAGGGTATCAGAAATGTTGCAAAAAAAAACCAGCAGAAAAAAAGAAGAGGAAAAAAGAAACCTAAATAAAAAAATTAAATGGAAATTTCTGAAATAAAGAACACGCATACAACCACACACACACACTACGAACAGCCATAGCAGTGTCGGTGGCAGAAGCAGAGTCAGAGGCAAAGGCAGAAAAGCAGTTCAGTTCACTTTGTGTGAAAATTGGCAACGTTGCCTCTGCTTATGGCAAACGAGCAGTCGGCAGCGAAACGTAACGAGCCGGCAGACACAAAAACAAACACTGCGCCAGTAAGAACGTCAGAGCGCGTAGTTTTTGCGCAGCGCAGCGCTGCACGGCAACAGCGCGACGACTGAGCGGAGAGCGGCGCAAAGGCAGACCCAATGGCGAATTTGGTTCGTCAATGTATATGGAAGAAGAAATTTCGCAAAGTATCGTCAAATATTTCAGATTTTATTACCGCTTCGAGAGATATTGCATATAAATAAATCTATAAATGCAATAGAAAAGTAGTTAAAAATTCTCAATTAGAATTTATGTTCAGTTGGAACATTTACAAAAAGTACTAATTTAGGCGGAAAACGTGAGCGCAACGTGTTGCCAAATTCGCAACTGTGTTATGTGCTGCTGTTCAGCTTACTCCTTCTTTTTCCGACACACACACACACACGCTTTGCACAATTTATTTATTTTTTTTTTTTGCTACAATTTGACACACAAAGCAGCTGTCAGCATAAGCACACACATATATGTATATGTATATCAGCCAGTGCGATAGAGGGAGAGCCAGACAAAGCTTGAGCGAGAGAGCCTGAGTCGGGAGAGGCGGGGCTGGGTCTGGGGCTGTTATCTACTGCGCATTGTCTTTAATGTTGTTTGCGTGTGTCTGTACGTTTACGAGTGTGTGTGAGAAGAAGAAGAAAAGGAAGTGTATGAGTGTGTATGAGAGAAGACGAAGCAGAAGTGAAGAAGTAGAAGAAGCAAAAGCAAGTGAAGGAGAGTGTGTTTGTGCTTGCATGCCAGAGAAGAAGCAGAGCTGGAAGTGAGATGAAGCAGAAATGGAAGAGTATATATATATGTGTGTGTGTGTGTGTTAGTTTATAGAAGTAGAAGTGGAGTGAGCCACACAAATCAACATGACACGACCAACGTCAACAGCAACAACAAGAACAGAACCGGCACATTCAACTTCCACACAGCAGACGAAACTCACACATGTACCTACATATGTATGTATGATTGTATATGCATACATATGCGCAAAAGAGACAGACAGTAGAAGAGATGGTGAGACTTGCTTGCAAGATGTGCATGACAGGGTAGATGGTTTGACATATGTACATATATACGCACATAAATGCATTTACATACATACATATGCACGTTTAGTGACCATCAGGCGATCCATTTCGAATGCGGAGAAGCACAAAAAAGACAGCAAGCCAAGACTGCCGGCCCCGAATGGAAGGACGACCGTCTGGATGCGGACGTCTTCATGGAATCTCTGCGCAACGCAAACTGGAGCCCGGCGCCGAAAACGGCAGATAGCCTGGCTCGGAAGCTGGCAAAAACAATGGAGGACGTATGCGATGCGGCAATGCCAAGAAGGTAGCCGGGCAGACGGGCTCAGGTCGAACCCGTGCTCTTTGGTAGCACCTTCTTGGTAGCACCTCAGGTTTTCCTGAGTTGGTTGATCTCCGCGTTCTCCCAGTAGCAGGGTTCTCTACTTTTTGAGGAAACGGAGGCACTGTCCGAGACGCAGTATGGATTGCGGAATCGCAGCGAAGGCCATAGAAGGTTAGAGATGGAGGTGGGGCACCAAGGAGTACTGTGTCGTCGTGACGCTGGACATCCGAAATGCCTTCAACTTGGCCAGTTGGTCAAGGATCAAGGCTGCTTTGCATATAGGCTTACCGCCCTGAGGGTTATCTCGGGCTTCAAGACCGTACCCGATGATGCAGCACTCGTCCTGGCGGGAATGATACCAGTGGACATACTGGCCAGAGAGATGGAAACCATATATACAAGGAATACTGCGCAGGATAACTTAGGTGACATTGCGGCGATCCGTAACAGTGAGATAAGTCTGGGTCGAAGTATGGCATCAGTGGAATCAGAGCAGCAAAGGGAGATGGACACATAGAACATAGAATGGTTAGCAACTTCAAGGAGTGGACCGAAAGAGCAGGAGCATTGTGGACTACCACATAGCGCAGTTCCTAACTGCACCCGGTCGCTATCGGAGCTACTTACATATATAAGTACATGTACGATACCAGTCCATACATGCCCAACGTCAGTCGTAGACCCGGAGCATGTCTTTTACGGCTGCGAGAGATATACAGCCTGGACGGATAATTTTCTCTCAGCGGAGTCGCTGGTAAGCTTTATGATAGCATCGGAGAATAACTATAGATACGTGTACCGTCTCATTAAGCCATCCATATGTAAGAAAAAAATCATATTTACCGGTGCAGAGGAGATGGTGAGACGTACAGACAGAAATAAAAGGGAGACGAAATGACTGGGGAGTCGGTGGGTCGTGCATGACAGTGGTGACGATGAGATTGTGTGTCATGCATGACAGGAGTGACGGTACGACATACAGGACTGTGGAGATGGTGGCTCGGTGAGACGTTTGGAAAAGAGGAGACATGTATGGACTAGGAGAAGGGAAACCGGAAAAGAAGAAATAGTGAGACATGTATGACAGACCGTGTGTAGGCCGCCCCTATGTATTTGGAGACTGTGTGCGAGGGAATACAAGCGACACACGAAACCAACGTGTCAGCCAAGTCGAAATACATACATAAATAAAGCAAAAAGCCAAACACAGCAACAAAACCATCTCCGAATAATAATAAAAAGAAAAATAAAACGAAAGCATACGGAGGGGAGGGTGTACCGCAAATTCTCTGCATGCTCACATGTCTGCGTGCGTGCTGTGTTGTTTGCGTGCAAGTGTGTGTGAGGAAGCTTAGGGGGGAATGATGGAACTGAAGGTTGGAGGGGAGCAACGTGTATGGTGGCGTAACTTGAAGCTGGGCCACATGCAAAATATTCAGCGACTTGATGCCAAATCCTTGGTGGAAGGAAAAAGCATTGGGTACAACGCACGTTTCTGCATTGTGTGCGCGGTGTAGGTCGAAGGTGGGCGGGAGGCATTTGGATTGGGTTAACGGAGATAAGAAAAAACAGGTCAATCATTGGTGGGACCCCGCGGTGCGCTACAGGATAGCTATAGTCTCTTACGATCCACCGAACAACATCCGTTTATACCACGTGCTTGAGCACTTGGCTTTGCATAACTGATGGAATATTTTTCGGATGCACATGTTTTCTCTTATGTGACTGTGGAAAATTCGGTGGGGAAGCATTTGGTTGTGTGTTTAATACATATGTACATATAAACATAAACAATCATTTTCATTTGACATTTTCACGGCCAAGGGATATCTACATTCATCTATATGGCTGATGAGGGATTAAATGCAATGAAAGCTCCCTAAGGGTGGACAGGCTCTCCTCCGAAATGGCGATGTCCGCACAGTAGAGTAGGTAATGGGAATCCGAAGGAACTACATACTACTATGAATACAAAAGAATAAAATAAAATGGAAACAAAACAAAAAAGTTTCAAATTATAATGTATATTAGAAGAAGGCCATTTCTAGTACCTAACCTTTAGTACCTGTAGGACTAGGATAGCAGACCAAATAAATGAAATATAAATTGTTAAAAGAGGCAGTTAATGGAGGAAGTGATAACTCGTTTGGGTCTGGGTGCTTCATAAAGCAATTGAAGCGCTGGGGCTATACTGGTTATACATTGTCTAGTTTCTAACCAATTAGTACCATTCTAGCAGTCGATAGTGTGACTTGCAAATACTTGATGATGATGATTGCTTTATTCCAGGAACAGCTGTTCAGTTCAAGTCCCGAAGATAAGGCTTGGAACGCGATTCCCCTAACCGTAATATGTAGGTGCAATCAGTATCAAGCCTGCATACTCTTCATTCGTTTCACACTTTCTTGTTCATTTCGGTTTGATGGCTTTTATTTCGACTATTTAGTTATTTATTTAATAAAGCTTTTTGTTATACCCTTGGAGAGAGTACGTACATATCAAACTGATGCTCAATTTTAAGGACCCATATATAATACATATAATTTTGTGGTAGGAAGTACCTCAAAGTTGCAAAGGTTGGCAAATTTGATCTGCAAGCGTGCAAATTTACATATGTACATATGTATGTATGTACATAAGTATGTAGTTCTTCGGTCTCCTAAGCGTTAATTTCTCTCCTGATTTTTTTGTTTGTTTTTTTTGTTTGGCTAATCAGAAGTACCTCCGCTCTGTCGCTAGCTCCGCGAATCCACAATTAACTTTTTGTGATCTTTGCTCGCCGCAGAGCCAATTCACAGTTAGACCGGGGGAGAGGGACAGAACGAACGAATGAAAGAAAGAAAGACGGAAAGAAAGAGGGGAACGTGTGAGCAAGAGTGGGACAGGGGGAAAGAGAGAGCAATAAACCTAACCTGAATCCGCAGCAACTGTCGGCGGCGGCTGGTGGGTGACATTGCATAGCCTCATGGTGGTAGAGAGAGAGAGAGAAAGATAGAGAAAGAGCGGGCAGAGCGCGGGAGAAGCCAAAGTAGCGCAACTTGCGGTGACAGCAACCACAACGAAAGCAAGGAAAAACAACAGAAGCAAGAGCAGCGAGAACTAGTGATGGACGCAGGGCGTATTTTAATTGGGAATGAAACACGAACCACACGAATATATCGCAGAGAAATTGTTCAATAGAAAGCAGTCTTTAACCTTTTAAGGTTTTATGATATGATAACAAAAGAAGAGCTCAAATTCGATATACATTTTTATGTACATATGTACATCATGATGCCGCCATTTTACCAATGGTACATATATTTTGCCATTTCGCATCGGTTTACCACGATCCCAGTTTTATTTGGATTTTATTGCGGTGTTATTCGTTTCGTGCAACAGCCGATTGAATGATCTCTTCGTGTTTCGTTCATAATTATCGTGAGGCACGATCACGGTGACACACTCACATCTCTAGTGAGAATAACAGCAGCAACAACAATTGCCGGTTTTGCGCGCGTAATCGATGCTGGCGTCGACGTCGACAGCAGCATCTCTTCTCCGAACCCCCCTCCCAACAAACAGACACAGCAAACCGCTTTACGATCTTGTATTACGTGTTGGCGTTTTGCATGATGTTGTTGTTGCCGCTGTAGTTGTAGTTGTTTTTGTCGTTGGCTTCATTTGTGCATGAGATCGGTTTTTGTTGTTGCTTCAATCAAGTTACAGTTCCAGTTGTACCCCTCCCCTGCACCCTAGAAGCCCCATGCCAAAGACGGTCATGGCACCCAGCAACAACAGGCCAATCATGTTTTTTTCGAATGATACACACATACATACATATGTATGTACGTGTGTGTGTGTGTGTGTGTGTGTGGAACCGGTTTCCTTTTACTGCTTGCATATTTTTAGCAACAAGTTGAAAAAGAGTTGCCCCCTCGACAAAAATGAGACTCGGGACGGCACTCGGACACCGGTTTCAAAGGGAAGTGTGTTGGGGGAGGGGAGGGGGTGTATGGTATGGTGCTGACTTAGCTAAAGTGCTGCCAGACACACACACAGACACACGCCCATGAAGAAGCACATGGACAGGCAGACAGAAAAATGATAATGAAAACGTGTATAAAGATCGACAGAAAGACAGCGATCGGCATTCGCTTGTAACAAAACTGTGTATTTTTTTTGTATGCTCTGTCCATACAAGTCGCGCCAAAAAGACAATCCGAAAGGAGACAAACAGAAATAAACGAGCGAAAGACCGTAGCTTCGAGGCCCGATACCCTTGCAAACGTAAAGTTTCTATGGTGGATCCTACATATGTACATATGTGGTCTTCCATTCCGATTTTAATACGAAGGCGCGCAAAAGTGGGGCATAGGAACAGACAGATTGATACCCGTAGGTGGAGATGCATTATCAAGAATGTACGCTTACCTAATAGCGGTCCGATTGGCATCATCTGCGTTCCAAACAGTTGATGAAAATCATTATACTTCCCTTTTGAAGGGTATAATATGAAAACCCCTTTCGGCAGCCCCCTCTTCAAACAGCTTTTGTCAGAGTGTGGTAGGGGGAGACGGCAAGAAAGAGAGAGAGAAGGAACAACAGCAACCGCAAACATAGCCGCTGCGTCATTGACGTCGACAGCGACTGCGGCAGAGGCGACGCCGCGAAACAATTGCCGGCCATTGTTGTCGACGACGACGACGACGACCGCGTCAATATTGTCGTTTCCCTAACTTAAACCTCAAACAGTGAGCATACACGAACTGAGACGAGGGCGGGTGACATTAGTATTTTATTATTAGTTCCGAAAATGTCCCAGTTAGTTCCACAGTCAGTAAGAAATGTTCTTCAACCGCACTTTTTATGTGATATTTAGATGGTTTTCAAATTCAACCCTAAATAATTGGCTTTGACAGCGAAAAAAATAAATTGACTGACAAGAGACAAAAAATACCAACATAAAATGGAAGGAGCAGAAAATTCTAGTGGTAAGTTTAATAGATATATTTTTAATTTAATAATTTGATTATTAGTATTAGAGAACAATGCAGGAAATATGAGAAAAGCAGGCGGCAGGTTGCTAACAGACATTTGATAGGAGAGCATTGATGATTTGCGGGGAGTTCGCAAGAATTCTCATGTTTATATGGAAATGGCGGATTCCTTAAAGGAGGCTGGGATAGATATTGTATTTGGCTAACGAAGAAAATGCACGAATATGAAATGCACTTTATTTCTATACTTTGCAGAAAGGAAAAAGATAAAGTGGGGCCAAGCGGAGGTGCTCCCTCTGGATGGAAGCACTATGAAAAGCTGAACTCGTTCTTGGGATCTTTTCATATACACAACATTGAGCAAAACAGGTTGGACAACCGCAGTAAGTTAAATTAAATATATGTTCTTAACAGTTTATTAATAATAAGTAATAGATAGTATAATCGAGGTCGACCTAGACGGATCTTACAGCTCCAGCAGCTTTTCTGCCAGCAATGGGCTTCGCCGAAGCGCTCCAAGATAGCTAGAGAACGTCTAGAAAAGCAGAAGGAGTACAATAAGAACAAGAACGAGTTATTAAGCATCCGAAATCGAAACTCCAGAATGATCTGATGAACTTTTTAAAAGAAGAAAATAAATACTCTTAAATAAATAAAATTTTCATTTTATTTTTTATTTATTACACGATTTAGACAATACCTTGCTATAGCAAATCGTATCTGTTCTGCTGACTGGTGACTCAAAATATGGGAACTTTTATAGAAACGAATGTGAGGATGCGACTACTATCTCTATCTATGCTATCTCTACAAACTTAAAATTTCCATATATGTGTGTACAATATGAATATTCAATTTACCAAGAACTCTCCTTATAAATACCTAAAATAAATATTCATTTTCCCTGAACATGGTATCAGATATTGCAAACATAGGTAAGAAAATGTTTATTTGTAGGGTATATCAGCGTGCGGCATTTTCCTGCGGCTTTTTTATCAGTTTTTTCTTTTCTTCGCTTTTTGTTACATTTGCTTTGCCATTCATATTTCTTTCTGTTTATTGTTGTCCCTCCTCCTCACGCCTCAGACGATGGGATGGGTGACTGCGATGGAGAGGCGCAAAGAGGGAGAGAGAGGAAAGCAAACACAATGGCCACACTTTGACCCTGACTTTTAATGTGTACATTCGCCGACGGACGCCCGTGCTCCCCCTCTGCCACTGATCGGACCGACACATGCTAAATTATTGTTATTATTATGAATTGTGTTTTATGCATTCGTTTTACCCTTCCCAGAGCGGGTTGTACGGTATTGAGTGCACGTTTGATCAGCGCAGAGATGGAGGCTTTTTGTATAAAAATCAAAAGCAGAGTCAGTCCATCCGATTGTATGCGATGTTACCCTATCCCTCAGTTTCATTCGATATTTGATGGAAACTGGTCGAATCGGAGGAATCAAGCATCGCAATTTTCATTAGAACGTTTGATTGAAAAACCAGTCGTTTTGGGAACATTGTTCATGTTTCTGGAACTAATCCAACGAAATGAACGTTCCTCATGCATTTCAGAGGAAAAAGCTCGGCTGCGTCTGCGAAACAGCAACTCTGCTTTTTCGAAAAAAATACTTCAGGCTGCTATTGGCTTCATAAATCCGCAGGTAGCTCCTCTCTGCTCTGCCTCATATTGCTTCAGGTAGGTATTTGCCTCAAAATGCTCCCAGCCAACGACAACGCCAACGCCAACGCCAACATCCTGCTACCGCCTCCGCCGTTCCACGTGGCAGCTCGTTTGCCTAGGCAACGGGCCATTTGACTGAAGGGTTTTTCATTTCAATTGAAAAGCAAATTAATTCTCTCTCCATATCGCCAGCTGCTCAACGATATCATTTGCTCTTTGCCACACGCCCTCTGCCACTTCCACTGCCACTGCCACTGCCACCCCATCCGCCCCCAACGACGCCTCTGACTCGGATTTGGACTCCGCCCTCCTGTTTGCCACTGCCCCAATGCTTCCGCTTGAAAGCCGCCTGCCTGCTGACCAACGTATGGCCATGAGAACGGCTTATTTCTGCAATGTATATTCTATTCATCTCGTATTTCCATCTTCTCTTTTGTGTGGAGCTTTCAAGGCACACGAACACACACACACACACAAACAGAGTCATTTATTCTAGCTCTGATTAGGCTGCTGTTGCACGATGCATTTCCCACCGATGGTATTTTCCTCCTTGTGTCGATGCATCAGACTTTGTTTCACTCGAAGCGCCGTCGGTTGAAAACGATGAGTGCAACAGGCAGGCAGGCAGGCAGGCAGGGAGGCAGGGAGGCAGGCGCCCTTTCAGCATGAGCGACTCCCAGAAAGTGGGCGTTGAGAGATAATGTAGTTATGGCAACGGGGCAATTAGAGGAACTGAGGTCTTATTTGCAAGCTTTAGAGTGGGAAAGAGCAGCTTTGTGCCAGCTCGGAGTGATCCATGTTATGGCCTGGAAATAAATTGAGGTCTTTAAGTTCCGACTGCGGCCCGGAGACTGCAGGGAGACTACAAGCACACGGAACAGCCCAAAACACAGCTAGGCAACACTCGACCGAAAACACCACTAACTAGCCGCATTAATTCCCTGAAATAGCACAGTTGCAAATTAAGAGAGTCCTCAGGATAGTTACTCATTCACTCGTGCCTAGGGTTTGCTCATCCTTTGATCCATGACCTGTTAGTGGAGGTGTGTGCACGGCTTTTTGCATCTCTGATGCTTTGACCTATCTCCAAGCCAATTTCCATTGCTGTCACATTAGTCAAACAATTCTGTAAATGCTAAAATAAGCATTTTGATTATGAACTGCAGGGACATTTGGGGCCATGGCAATGCACCGCTGGAACTGGGGGAAAATTACGCTGGCACCTACCCTACCTTTTACTTTTCAGCGAGCATGCTTCTAATATTTGTTTGAGTCCTCAAGGAGTATCTACATATAGGCATATTGGGATAGCTAATATATACTATTAGACGATTCAGGTCAGCGTTTGCTTATAGCGACAAAAAATTGACCCGGGCTAATGTACATACTAAGATAAGCAACAAAAATAAAGTACCAACAACTTATTCCCAACACCTTCCCCCCAGTAACCCGAAATACTTACAAAAGTAGAACAGAATAATAATAGCTATGATAGTAGTACATATGTAAAGATATCCTTTATGGGGTCGGCAACGCTTCATTTACACGAATCAAATATAGCCCTGTACTCTGTGAGAACTGTGTATAAGAAACCGTTTGAAAGCAAAGGAGTTTCGATTCTTGAGCGACTTGATAGCATATCAAAAGCGTTATATTTTTTATTTAAGCGGATTAGTGCAAGGAGAAAAGGAATGTATCGCCACGGCGACTTTACGATGTGAAAGTCAAGTTCTTTCTACAGGCACCATTCTATCCCAATGGGCCATTTGGTTTGAATCTGTACGTATTTGCGCTGAAATATTTTCTGGTCCTGCTGCTGCTGAAAATTCTTGCCAGCCTAATATTATAATTAATTAATAATACCAATTAATTTGCTTAATTTATTAGGAATTTGTTATAAGAAATGGAGGACTGTAAAAAATATGTAAAATTTCCTCTACCGGCTTCATCTGGAACTACAAAGCCGTGTAGTTCCAAATAACCCCCATAGAGTGACCCTGATTAGTCGTTATCCCGACTACACCTCTATCGGCGTCATCTGGAACTACAAATGTATTTTCCAGATATCCCCAAAAGAGTGCTGCTGTTAAAAGTACGAATGAAATAATAATGAGAAAAAATAATTAGTAAATAACATAAATATATATAATTAAAAATATACATAAATTTACATACATATTTACCTAATTTGAGATTTAATCAAACAAAAATACAGAAAGTAAGCCCAAACTAGCTTCAGAAATGATTTGTTTTCGTCTTTTCCCATGTATTCCAAGTCGAAATTTTAGAAAAATATCGCAACAAAAAAAAACTAAACCATGTAAAAAAACCATAATTCATTCAAAATTTGTAAATCTTCAAAACTTTTAGAAAAAGTCGGTATGGGCAAAGGCGGAGGGTTCTGCTAATGCCCAAGACAGTGGAAGACGCATGCAAAAAGGATATCTTCCTCCGATTTTTGTACTCTGCGCCAGAGGTACAATAGATCTAGAGTTCCATGTAAGTACATACATACTATAACTATAACACCCATAACTAGGAATAGATCGACTCTATAATAGTATACTTTGGATGCAATGCGTACTTGGGATCCAAATTACACGGACGTGGACACAGACACCCTAGAATTGATCGAATGCTAGCCGATGCAGGAATACACGATTCCGTCTCTCTATCGCACACTCTTCCTTAAGCATATATAGATATGTAGACGTATACACGACAGGTGAAGCAAAAAAGTTTAAAGAAATTTGGAAGCATTTGCAAATATACCTATAAAAATCTTCCTAAAATTCCGACCGAATTTTAGTCTTTTTTAAAAAAAATCAAATTGTTCCTTTTTGCGAACAGCTTCACCAAACGACGTATGTACATACATATAAAATATATTGTATAAATTACATAAATCGTAAGCTCACATATGTATATATTGAGTGAGTACCGGGTATAAGATAGAGCCGCGGCCTGCCACCGCTCACAATGTTCCCTTTCCTTTTTTTTTAAGTTTTGGAGGAGAAAAAATATATTAGTGGATGTGTCCAAAATTAAAAAAATATACTGGTATATAAGTAATGGAACAAAATGTACTTAAAATGTGTGTGTGTGTCTTATGTGGCTTACTTTTAAAGATGGAAAAAGGGACTCGTGTCTTTGGGATAGAGTCGACCGCTGCTGGCTAATTTAAGAACGTTGTACATGTTGTCTTTATTTTCCAATCTTTTCTCAAAATAAGCATAACGATAAGGGTTGGATCGTAGTTCTATATGTTATGTAAGTATTTCTGATTTTTATCGGTAAGCCTTATTCATATCTTCTTTATTATAAGGCCTCAATCGCGGAGGCCAATGCACAGAACCTGAGGCTGCGGACGATGCGGAAGCTGCAGTACTATATCACTAACCATACAATATATAGGTATGCCAGTTCATACAATCGGCTGTCGCAAACGAAATTCTGTATGTCCTCCCAGTGACGTCACGGGAGTAGAACAAGCGCAACGTTCGGCTCTGGGCGTAGAACGAAGGCAACGTTCGGCTCATGATACGAAGCGAGCACTCCTCCCATTCTTCAATTATTTTGTGGCGGGCAGGTCAGTTCGTCAAAAAGCTGAAGAACCAAAACAAAAACAAATTTCGTTCTACAGTGTAGAATCTACACACACCCAAAGTATGTGAGAATGCATGTGCACCCATACATTCAAATACGCTGAAGCTGAAAAACAGAAAAAAAACCACCAAAATATCAACCAAGAAGAGAAGAAGACAAGAAGACAGCAATGCACACAATTACAAATTGTGTATTGCTCGACGATGCTCGCTTCGTATCATGAGCCGAACGTTGCGTTCGTTCTACGCTCAGAGCCGAACTTTGCGTTCGTTCTACTCCCGTGACGTCACTGGCAGAATTTCGTTTGTGACAGTCGTTTGTATGAACTGGCATATCTGCATATATATGTATGTATTGTGTGGCTGGTGGAAATATGCAATGGTATGCACTTCGACTTATCCTTATCACAGGCTCTAGATTGGCCGCAAGAAAGGCCACACCATGGCCAAGGCCGCAGAGGAGAATTAGGAGAATATAGAGAGTGAAGGACTGCATGTCCTCGACGAAAACTTGTAGTTTTATTAATTAATCAATACACAAACAGCGGAAAAAAGTACAGTACTGCGAAAGTCCAGCGGTGCACGGAACATGTAAGTATTTTTTTGAGTGTTGGAAGACTTTTCGTGAATGGTTAGGCTTTGGGCTGAGGTTTGTTGGCCAATACTCCATGCTCCATCCAAGCCAGAGTTGCCATTTTTTGTTACAAGTGAGACGATTGACAACTCACATTGTCATTAAACTTTGTTAATCCGAGAAAAAAAAGATTCTGCTCGAGAAAAAGTACGGAAAACAAAAGGAGTCATCCTCAGAACGATACAAAGTGCAGGCAATTGGGATTCGCTTTAGCAGTGCGGCAATAAAGAGGCCAAGGAGTAGACCATTTTGGTTTTTCAATGTACGTAATGGCAGTGCCTCTGCAAGGCTATTGCTCGTAGGAAATAGGTTAGGACACTCGTAATAACACGTTTATAGCAGATTACTTGCTCGGAGGACTACGCGGAGGGAGACCCTCAGGGATACCACAAAAAGGCATGGAGGAATGGATCGTGGCGCAAGAAATTATATGGTATTTGCTAGAATATTAATTTATATGCGAAACACTGCGAAAATGTCATATTTCAGTGAATATTCCGAGTGTGAAAATCAGAATACCGGCGCAGATGAAATTTCCAGGTAAGTAGATGCATCGTCTGCAGAAATGCTCGCTGCACATGATGCATATATCCACTCGGGCCTCATTCACAGAGCTATAAGTCTATATACCCTTCCTTGCCGAACCCCCAGCGCTTGGCAGCCCAGACCAGGATGCAATCCGGAAAACGAAAGGGCTGTCCATGACCTCCTTGTGTGGGAAAATAAGTGGAATAATCAGATAATGCAACGTAATCAAAGAATCGACGAAGAGCTCTGGAATTCGAAGTGGCCAATGCCAGCGCCAACCACTGGCAAACCAAACATGCGCAAGCGCAAACATTCCCTGGACAATCCTACTCGGGCTGCCGTGACTCTTCTTAAGTGGGAAGAAAAATGGGACCTGCAACACAAGACCACATGCCGCAATGTGTACAGCCTCGATCTAACAGATACTAATGACGTTGAAATGCTTGACTTGGAGCTGCAATCCTCGGAAGAAAAGGGTAACTATAGGCTAAGCACGATACGATTCGATTTGGCTGACCAACATTTCTGCGTGTGTCCTTCTTCAGCCTTTCCTGCAAAGCGGTTCGGAGTTCCCAGGGACCAGTCACAGGCATAGCCGCAGGCACAGGGAATTGGCCGTACGAAAAATAATACAATCTTTTGTTCTGAGTGTATCCATTCCATAGATGGATATATATGTAGTACATAGCTACAGTAATATCTGAACCCTGTATAATAATACGTATGTATTGGGAATTAAATTGCTACAAATTTGTTATAAATTTTGTTACTTAAAGAATTTCTGTGTGTTTTATACCCCTGCAGATGGTACGAGAATTTTGATTCAATGACTAAATTAAAAATAACAATGTACGAGTAGACATCGTTGATACCCATGAGCAGCTGATGAGCTATAAATATTTCTGCAAATTTGTTTAAATGCCTCAGCAATTAGTGGTATATGAGTACTATCCACAGTATATAATGCCCTCGGGATAGTATAACATAAAGCTGAAATGGAAAGGATCCTTACAGAGGCACCATTATTTGGGAATAAAGAAAGAATGATATTATTTTGTGGAATTTGTATTTTATTTTGCACTTAGAAACTATGAAAAAAATTCGCTTAAATCGTGAACTAACGCTAGTGGGGATTTCTACAATGATGGCAGGGAATGGGCTGTGCACAGGCGCAGGGTAGGAGCAGGAGCTGTTCAGCTGATTAACTGGGGTGATTGCGAGGATGCACTTGGGGGGGGGACTACATTTTACAAATATAACGTATTCGCGGCGGTGTACATACATATCCAAGAACTTAAAGTACTTAAATGCGAGGGGTGAAGGAGCGTGGTGCGAGGTGGTACAGCTCAGATGAGAAGATGAGAGCCCCCAGGATATATTCTATTCACAGATAAGCTGACCCAAAAAAAAAATAATTCGTATAGATAGGAACTGGCTGGCGAATCGAAACCAATCTGAACTGAGACTCGCACGCGTTCAACGCAACAAGCAGCCGGATTTGGCTCTGGGCGATTGGGATCGATGATCGGGGATCGTTGATCGAGGATCGAGAATCGAGACTCGTCTAGGCAGTGGCCACCTTGGCCGTGAACGCGGCCAGCTGCGCCTTGAGCGCATCAATCTGGCAGAGCAGCTCGATGTTCTGGCGCTCCAGGTAGGCGGCCCGGATGGCAATCTCGTCCTCCTTGATGCGGCGACGGTCGCGCGACTTCTTGGCCGCCGCGTTGTTCTTGCGACGCCGCTCATAGTAGGCGGCATCCTTCACCTGTCCGCCGCTGGACGGCTGGAAGCTGGCATTGGCCGCCCCGGAGGAGCTGCCGGTCGAGTGAGAGCCGCTGGTGGACTTGGACTCGAAGTTGCCGGCGTGCGAGTCGCAGTCGCTCGATTCCTCGGCGGCCGCACGATCCTCACTCTCGCTGTTGTTGTTCGAGGAGCTGCCCTCGTTGACGCTGCCGCTGCGGGAGTTGGTGCGGCGCATTTTGGGATTCGTGACGGTGCGGGAGCCGCCGTTCGAGCTGCGGATCTGCTCGAGCACCCGCTTCCGGTACTCCGTGTAGCGCTCAACGCGCGGATTGTCCAGCAGCACGTCGGTGGCCGCAAAGTTGGCGGCAATCACCAGCGGGTCGCGGGGGAACGCCTTGAAGGGGCGTGTGCTCTTGCCCGTGTCGGAGGCGCTGTTCGTTACGGTGCTGCTGGTGGGCGTGGTGGAGGCGGTGGTGCTGCTGCTGTTGGCGGCCTGGGCCGCGGGCGGCGACTGTGGCGTCTCCAAGACATCGATCTGCATGGTGCTGGCATTGCTGGCCGGGCGTGGGGAAACCCCCACAGCTGCAGCGGCGGCAGCCGCCGAGGCAGCAGCGAATGTCTGCAGCAGGCTGGCGGTGGCCGTGGCACTGTGACTGGGATTAGGCGTTACCTTGGGGGCGGACGGCTCCTGCTTGATGTTGCCGTAGTAGAAGGCCGGATAGAGGCTGGCCAGCTGCTGTTGCTGCTGTTGGACGGAGTACAGGAGGCTGCTTGGGATGGAGCTGGAGCCGCAGACGGAGCCCGTGGCAGTGGGTGAGGCCGAGGGGGAGCCGCTGCCGTAGCTGTAGTTGGTCTGGTAGGGCGAGGGAGTCTTCCGGGGCGTCTCCACGCTGTCGCAGCGGCGTGACAGATCCAGGACCTCGGCGGAGGCAGCTCCTTCAACTGTGGCCTGCTGCAGTTGCTGCTGATGCTGCTGCTGCTGTTGCTGTTGGCTGAGGGCAGCGCCAAGGAGCTGCTGCTGATAGGCGTAGGCGGTGTAGAGATCCATTTTGGGCAGGGCCAGGCTCTGCTGCTGCTGCAATTGGCTGTGCTGCAGATGCAGATGCTGTTGCTGCAGATGCTGCTGCTGCTGCTGCTGCTGCTGCTGCTGCTGCTGGTGGTGATGATGTGGCTGCTGTGGCGACGGCTGCTGGTGGTGATGATGGTGGTTGTGGTACTGGTGATGGTGGTGGTGGTGCAGCAAGGGCTTGCGATCTATTCGGGGAGAGAAGAGGGAGAAGGGGGAGGGATTTCTTAGTATGCTGTCGTTGGACGGGGGGCTGGGGGCGTGGCTAACTTACCGGTCTTCAGATCGTTGAAGAACTGTCCGGACATGAGTTTCTCGTGCATCAGCATGATGTCTGACTAACGGTTGATTAATCCAAAGCGTGATAACTGTAAACTGATGTTCTGCTAGCTCTCTAGCTCGCTCTCTGTGTATCTCTCTCTGTGTGTGTGTGCGGTGTAGGTGTCGTGACGCTGACTCTGACGTTGGCGGATGCAAACTGATTTCCTTTCGGCAGCCCGACCGCCTTTTATACTGCCGCGCCCGGCTGCGCCGACGCTTCATTCACAATGGCGGCCGAGCAGCAGCCGGAGGGCCAGAGCCAGAGCCGAAGCCGAAGCTGCAGACGAAGCCGAAGCCGAGGCCGAGTCCGATGTCGCGCAGGTAGCTAGACGGACAGCAAAGGGGTGACAGTGCCTATCGCTGTCCTGCTCTCCTCTTCATCCTCGGGGAATCGCATCTCGCTCTGTCCAGCATCAAAGGGTTTTACGAGGGTGCGGTGCGGCTGCTGCGGGTGTGGGTGTGGGTGCTGCTGCCTCTCTGCCTCTCTGCCTCTGCTTCTGTCGACAGAGACTTTTGATTTTCATTTTTCGCGAAAATTTCCTTCACTGCCGCTGCGCCTGTTTATGCCATATACAGTAATTTAAGCGCAAGAATATGTTTTTTTTTTGTGTAATTTCCCGCCTGGAAATAGATAAATACGAGTACTTAATCAGATTTATGATCTATAGTATGGTATAGGATGTGGATAGATTTATAGAAAGCACTTTACAAACAGGGATCAAATGGGTTATTATGCCATAAATGTAATCGATAGAATGAACAATAGATATTGTATATAATCTAATGAGATATGGAATGAAAATGATAACAAAAACATACATTAGGCTTGTATTTAAATGACTTATGATATCAAAATAAAGACACAAAATGGAATAACTGGATTTGATATCGTAAAAGTAACGAAATTAAAATTCAACGAGAATTAATATTCAATATAAAAGTGGGATATGGCAAGATATTTATCTCAAAATGGAAAATTTAAATTCTCTATGGATTTTGCAATTATTTCTGAATAGGTGCAAAGATTGCAGAATAGACTCAGAATAATAATAATGTTCTTAGTTAATCTGTTTGGGTTAAACGATAGACACATATGCAGATGGATAGATGTACTATTTGGGGATGCATATATGAAATATAATCAATTGGCAGCCATGCATTCAAAAACATTCCAGATATATAATCTCAAGCTAGCACGATACCTAAGTATGTGCCTATTATTTTGACCTGCAGTGTATAGGAATAGTTAGTTGTTGCAGAAAATACAAATTATGAAAAGCATGGTTAGCATTGCTTTAAAGTACGAGTATTAAAAGTGTTCTTTAAAGATTCCGTAAACCTTTTCAATTACTGGACTTCACTCTAAAATAATAACATCTTCCAGACAGATTCCCAACCAAACATATCATACCATCGTACGTTGAAAACCCATAATATTACCATCTAGCCAGGCTTGCCATCAGATTGCTTGGCATCAATTAAGGTCCGAATCGTGCTTCTGGCTCAAAACAGCAGGGAGCAAACGGCATAGAGCGCATAGAGGGAGCAGAGAGAGGAGAGGAGAGGAGATGAGATGAGATATGGTTCGCTTATGATGGATGCTCAGTATGTTCCTTGTGCAATGCTCAAGGGTTGCGAATGCTAAATGCTAAATGCTAAATCCGTTTGTTTTGCGCTTTTGTGTCCCGAAATCCTTCTACTGACCAGCCCAGCCCAGCCCATCCCATCCCATGCCCTATGGGTGTGTGTGTGTGTGTGTGTGTGTTGGTGTTTGCTGGCGAATTTGGTGGACATCTTACACAAATGATTGTGCGTGACAAATTATGGAAATTAGCCCATCAGTTCCCGTTCCCGTCGCAGTTGCAGTTGCAGTTGCAGTTTTAGCCCTTTTTGCGTGGTCGCAATTCGCATCCTAATGGATACTACTCGGCCAGGGCCAGGGCCAGGGCCAAAGCCAGACTCAGACTTTCCCAGAATCCTGGCAAGGCCACCACTGTAGACCAAACATTGCCACAAACATGGCTGGCGGATACTTTGATTCATGACGCCGCCAAAAACGACGATCATCGCGACAAGTGCCCAGTCCCAGTCCCCGCAAGGAGTGTTGTTTGCCCTCTGGCTGGCTGGCTGGCTGGCTGGCTGTTATCCTTTCTACGAGTATGGGCGTGGGATAGCCGTTTGTTTAACTTTACTTAACCGTGATCCTAACGGTTGTCTGCGCCTTGAGCAAACGGAAGTGCCAGACTAGCGAGGACCCTGCTCATAAGTATCGGATGTGGAGAGGGTCAATATCAGGGCTGAGATGCTCCTTGAATTGTCTGAGTTGTAGCTCTTCTTAAGGATATTACTGTGTTGCTCAGTGATTTCTCAGCCTCGGATACTTGTGGAAATGATTGGTTTTATACGAAATATGTTGGGTAAATCCTCCAATAAACATATATAATATACTTTGATAGCCCTGAACTGGCATTCATTCACTCGATCATCGCTCCATTCAGCCGGGGAGAGAGAGAGAGGGAGACAGATCTCGGCCCGCAAAAAAGGAGAGGCACTGCAGTGCAGTGCAGTGCAGTACGATAATCAGTAAAAAACCGCGAACTTATCCGCTAATCCCTGTGCTAATCCAACCGTAAAAATGGTGGATTAAACATACATTTTACCCGCTCGTCCGCACATTTTCATGAACTCAGCGCCCAAGAGCACATTTCACACATTTCGCTCATTGAGGCGGCGGCTTACCTGACCGACAATCCCGGCCGAAACGAGTCGAAACGGGCCAAGAGAAAGGTCGTAAAAAGTCGCGGGCAGAGTCGAAGCCAAAGAGTTGCCAAATTCGTTGTAAAAACCAGATTCAGCGAAAAAAACAAGATGGTATATGGCATGGGTATAAAGAGAATGAACCTTAAAAAATGATGCCATAAAATATATATCGACTGCCGCTGCCGATGCCGATGCCGCTGTCCTGCCGCTCCTGGCGATCCTTTTTGCTCCTTTCGCTATAATGAGCTCAGGACCAAAGATGCAATATTTGTGCAATCCTTTCATTGGACGACCTTGAGCGCGTTTTTTAAGGCAATCAGGTAGATCAGCACGGGTCCGAACGGGTTGCCATCCGCCATCCGCTATCCACTCCACGCACCCGTACACCCTTGTCTCCAGACCTACATTAGCTATTGCCTAAAAAACGTGAAGCGTTCTTTTTTGATTTTTTTATTGCATAATGGACGCTTCGCGTGAAAACGTCCTGCCAGCCCGCTGGTCCTGTACAGAGCGCGTTTTTTAAGCGGCCATAAAAACCAGGCACAGCATCTCTTAAAAAAAAAGGGTTCGTTCGTTCGCTTTGGGTACGATATGGTATGGTATGGTATGGTAAGGTCCTTCCATTGTGACATCGATTTTTATATTGGTTCGCAGCAACACGGGAATACAAAGAAATCAGCGACTAATTGACTGAAAGGGGTTTTTACTCATTATATGGCTCGCTCTTTGGCTCTTTGCCTCGTTGCCTTGCCTCTCCCTGCCCTGCCTTGCCAAAAAAAGAAAAGAAAAGAAAAAAAGGGTGACATGGCGGTTGGGTTCGGGGAATCGCTGTTAACTCCTTGCCGGCCCCTTTGCCCTAATGGGCCAACACCGTTGAATATTGTCATCCAAAGTAATTATACCCGGTACTCGAAGAGTAAAGGGGTATATTAGATTTGTGCAAAAAATTAATGTGTGTAACACCCAGAAGGAAGCGTTTTCGACCCCATAAAGTATATATATTCTTGATCAGCATCAATAGCCGAGTCGATATAGCTATGTCTGTCTGTCCGTCCGTCTGTCCGTCTGTCCGTCCGTCCGTCTGTCCGTCTGTCCGTCTGTCCGTCTTCATTAGCGCCTATAGCACAAAGACCATAAAAGCTAGAGGAACACAATTTTGTATCCAGACTCCTGTCCTAACGCACTGTTACAAGTGTATTTCAAAATTTCGCCCCGCCCCCTTCCGCCCACTCCAAGGACGAAAATCTGTGGCATGCACAATTTTAAAGATACGAGAAAACTAAAAACGCAGAATCATAGAGAATGAGCATATCTATCAGATTGTTGAATCTGGATCAGATCAGATGATAAATATAGCTACAATGAAGAAAACCATTTCGAAATGCATCGTTCCCTCTCGCTCTCTCTCACACACAGGGGTAGGCGCTATGCCTGATCGAATTTTTTGACGCCTAGTTCTCAGAGACTATAAGAGCTAGATCAACTAAACTTTCTATCCAAGCTCCTGTTATATCAAACCGAGACGAGTTTGTTTTAAAATTTGGACACGCCCCCTTCCGCCCCCACAAAAGATGAAAATCTACAATTTTGAAGATACGGGAAAACCAAAAACGCAGAATTATAGAAAATGACTATATCTATCAGAGTATTGAATTTGGATCAGATCGGATTATAAATATAGTCAGAAGGAACAAATGAAATTTTAGTGGCCTCCCAAGCGCAGACTGATTCCCTCTCTCTCTTGCACACAGCCGTGTATGTATATGTAGGAAGTAGATAAAGACATGTAGAAAAGGCAGATGTAAAAAAAGTATGTAAACAAATATGGAAACATCTAATATATAAAAATCTCCGAAAAGGTTGACTTAATTATTTTTGTTTGTCTTTTTTGGCTAAAACTAAATTTATCCCTTTTGCGAACATGTAATAATGTAATTTATTACAAGCTCACATACATATATACTGACTGAGTACCGGGTATAAAGTAGAGCCGCGGCGTAGACGCGGCTCACAACGTTCCCCCTCGTTTTTCAGTACTTTTATTGGCTAAGCCAGCCAGAAAGTCATCAAGAAAGAGAAAGAGTTTTCTCTCGCTCTTTCCTGCTTTGAGATTGTTTTCCATATGGTTAGAGATATATGTTCATATGTGTAGATGCTGCTCTGATAAGGGCCTATGCCTCTGTTATACTGAATATTTGTAGCTTATGCAATGCTCAGAGACCCACTATTCATAGGCTAGTTTATACTGCTCCCAAGAGCAGTCTCTGTTAATGTGCAGCCCAGGCAGATGTCCGACACAATCGATGAAATGAGATTACTTTCAAATGGCATATTAGTTTGGCCAGTTCCGTCGCTTCATTCAGTTTTCATGGACCCCCAGCCTAAGCCCATCAGACAATTCGGATGAAGAGTCTCTCATGCTAATGAGGAAGTAAGTATTGTAGCTAGGAGCTGCTGTGCACTTGGCTTACGGCTGTCGAGGAAGTGAACGGGGATTACACGTGCTCCGAGCCCGAAGGAAGAGTCCGAGACAAAAGCAAAAGCCTCTGTCTCTCCCGTCGGTGGAGTGGAGTGGAGTGGAGTGTGTTTGTGTAGAGCCAAAAAGACTAACCAGCCAGGATCACATCGGAACAGAGGATCTATCTGCTGTCCAGTGCAGTCGTTCACTTGTTTGTTTTCATACCATATGCAAAGTGCACAAATGTAAGGGATAAGAACAGGAACAGGTATTGGATGAGGACTGTTTTTGGGCTGTTCGGTTTTAGCCACTTCCGCAAACGGAAGTGCAGCGGAATGGCAGGAGCGGGGGTAGGGGCAGGAAGACTAAAAAAGACACAAGTTAAGTACACAGAGAGGGTCGAGAGGGTAGGGTAGGGTAGGGTAGGGTGCGGTGCGGTGCACAATGGACAATGACGGAGCTAGCTTCCGTCCTGCCATCAAATCCTTTTGCTAATTGTTATCCTATGCTCTCCAGTCGCAAACTGCGTCTCCGTCTCCGTCTCAGTTCTATCCTCTTTTTGGCCGTAATCCCGGCCAAGGCTGCTCAATTATGGCATCTCTTTAATTGAGAGACGTCGGCAGGCAGGATACTTGCGGTTCATTCATGGTTACCCACCGAAGCGTGCACTGGGATCTCTCTGTCATCTCCTGGCGATCCATCGGAGCGGAGAGCGCAGAGTAGAGATCAGAGATCAGAGAGAGCAGAGTATTGCATTACCCTATGCCAATTAGTGCGGTTTTGATTACCCAAATGACATTTGGCCCAGACGGAAGGCACTTGGCCAGCCATCGCACAAAGCATCTGCGTCTGCGTGCTGTAAAGTTCCTCAACCTCAACCCCATCGGCGCTGGGGGGCTATCTGACGTTTGCCCTGTCCAAATATGCCCCAATCGAACTTTAAATATTGATTGTCGTCCCATTGATAGACGGAAAGAGTTGGCACCGCACGAGAGAGAGAGAGAGAGAGCGAGAGAGAGAGATAACATTTTGCTGTGACACAAGATTAGAGAGGGGCTGGGCAGTGATCGATGGGGAGGAGTGGGAGAGACGGGACCCCACACAACAGCAATCGTATAGTGCACATCAAATCGCCTCTGACCGGGGACAAAGACAAAGCCACAAAGACCTCAATGACCCCCTGAGTCCGTGAGTGTTATTTAAATGGGCAAAACTAACCAGCTACTTCCTTACGCCATTCGCATTGTAGCTGTTGTTCCATCCAGGAGATCCCCGAAGATGGTTCGAGGCGTGGCTGCATCAACGCCCATCAACGCTACGAAATGGTTTGGGAAAATACAAGAAAAGACCAACAAAAGGGGCAACATTTCATGGCAGATCATAGAGAGACTGGGACTCGTGGGAGACCGGAGACCGGAGATCGGACAGAACGGATAGATGGTTCATTTTGCATGCATCATTCGGTTTGATGAACTGTCAACGTTTAGGCCATTGTTCCATATAGCATGCCCATACGATATCTCTGTGAACCGCTTCGGGTACAGTTATGCGCAGAGTTTGACACATTTCTAATAACTCAACGCATGGATGGATGGCATGAGATGAGAGAGAGTGCATGAGAGAGTGTGGCATGTCAATCCATGCGGCATGGCGGCACCCTCTCCCTTTGGCTGCCTTTCCTTTCATTCGCTCACTTAATTTTATGCATTTTACTGTTGATTAGCTGCCATCTATCCATTGTCCGGGTCCGGGAACCGTTAGCTGGCATTCGGAACCCATTCGGATTCAGAGTTAATCAAAGTGACGGGGATCGGACGCATCGGACCCACATAAAAAGAGTTATATGTGCGAGTTCCTCTGCCTTTTTGGAGACAATCTATCAAGCGGCCCTTGATATTTTAACACCTTTTTTTTGTTTTGTTTTTTTGTTTTGTTGTTTTCGTGTGTGTGGTGGTGTCCTTTGAGTCGTTTTTGTTCGAATCGCCCACAAAACCCCGTTAGGAGTACTCCTTCTGCCGCTATTCCCACTCCCACTCCCACTCCTCCAGAGCATTGTTGGGCCCGGACAATTGCTGTCAAAATGACATTGCAGCGGTTTACGGTTTACGGTTTATGGTTTATGGATTTGAGATTTCGCTGGATTCCTGGCTGGTAATTGTGTCAATTGTCTGTTCGCACCATCAGCATATCCATCTCGCACGATCTTCTCTTCGCTTCGCCAGAACGGATGCCAGCCACAGAGATACAATCGAAATCAAACGGAAAAAAAGGCAAACGGAACAGGAACAAGAGCAGGAACAGGAACGGGAACGGGATTTGGGAAAATGTTAAGCTGGACCCTGAACCTCATTCCGCATAACTCTTTTGCTGGGGACCAATCCAGGACCAATCGGGCGACGGTGACTCCTGGCCACTCGTAATATGAGCATTTAACCCTCTAAAGTCTTTGGCTCAGACACGCCCATTGTATGATCTTTATTCTTTGCTTCGTTCTTGGGTCGTTCGTTGTCTTCTCGAGAGCCACATTTGGGTGTGCCTTTGCCTTTTCCATTGCCTTTTCCATTGCCAATTTTCAACTTCAACTTCAACTGATTTTGTCCCATCTCGATTTCCTCGATTTTTTGTTCCCGTTCACATGAAACTAAAAACGGGAATGGGAACGGGAACGGGAACTGGCATGCAACTCAAAATCCATGAGATTAAACGGTCTTTAAGCGGTTTAAGCCTTTTGTCCCCGGAGTTTTGTAGGTGGCAAAAACTGCTCCTCGACACCAGCGACTCGAAACGGAGCACAGCTCGGAACGGAACTGTCAACTGGGAAAATGCCATTGCCTTTGTCTGCAATTCTGGCAAAAATTATGCCAAAGAATATCATTTCATAATTTTCATTTTCATCTTCAAGACACATTTCTTTTTTTTCTTGCTCTCCTGATTCCTGGAACAAGCAACGCAAATATTTGTCCACAGGACAGACAGACAGGTACAGCGAACAGCGAACAGCGAACAGCACTCTAGACTACGCGACTAGGAGACAAATCCTGACAGCCTGACTATCTGATCTGGCTGCCTCAAGTTAATCTCGCATAATATTGCGTGGCCCGGGAGCGTAAGTCGCACAGGCACAAGTGGCAGATCAGATCCGTGTCTGCGAGGCGGCCAGATCTCCCTCAGAGCTCGCTGTCTAAGCCATCCGCGAGATGCTTCTCGGCCATGGCCAGGGGCCGGCTAAGCCATCTGAATGACTTCCCTAACTGAAAAGTTAAGCGCACGATTGAGCCAAGGTTAAGCTAAGGTTGAGGGTGAGCTGAAGTAGAGAGGTAGAGGCAGAAAGCCAACCCCAAAAGCCCCCATCAAAACTGAGGACAATTCTCGGGTATTGTTTTTGAAACAGATTACCATTCCTGATCATTTAAGGCATCCCATTAGGGACTTTCCTCCTCGTGGACACTTACCAAGCCAAAAAACATTAAAACCAATTTCCATACAATGCTGTAACTAAATTATTTTCGAAATTTATTGAAAGTTAACTAATTTAAACTGTGGTATTTACATAGTCATGAACTTGTTATTGGTTTCCCATAAGAAAGATATTTCCTTATACAAGTTTTTCCACAAAGCCTCCTTAACATAGTTAACTATCTGAAAAAGATTAAAAAATAAAGATATATTTTTTATTCTTTCTGTTTTTAACATTTTTTGTATTCATATCTCAAGATTTCCATTCAACTGGAGTTGGTTTCTCTCTTTCAAATATTCAGATATTTCTCAAAATGGATAAGTCTTACTTAAGAAAAGCCAATACACCCCCATAGATGGACAAGCATGGGTGAGCCCTTGAAAGAATGGAATAGGCCATATAAAGGAAGACTGAGGCTGAGGCTTGTGGGCCGTCATCGCCATGTTATGGCATCGACTCCATTGCCATTGCCAGAGATTGCGCCATTTTGCCGTGCTTATCGTGAACGCATAACAATATCGTAAACTCCTCGTAATAAACCGAACTGAGACTGGGACTGGGACTGGGAAGCAGAGCGAGAGTGAGAGCGAGAGCGAGAGCCCAACCAATCAGAGCTGAACCCTTGTCCTCAACCTTCAACCTCGGGCGCAGCCACAGCCGGAGGGCCCCTAACACACCACCAGATTGAGTCTGCAGCAACTTCATTTTGTTTGCGGGATGAAAACGAGTTTTCGGGCAATGAAATCAGGGTCCATGGGTCCAACTTCATTAAAGCCAGAGACAGAGGCCTGGAGCAGCAGCAGCAGCAGCAGCAGCAGCAGGAGAGGGAGAGGGAGAGGGAGATGTGGGAGATGGAGTTGGAGTTGGAGATGGGCTTAGGGAAAATGTGACAGCTGGGCCAGCTGACCCAGTCCATTGTCCATTGTCCAGCCGTGTGGGTGATGCTGTGACTGAGAGGGGAGTCTCTTGCATTTAATAAATAAATAGCAAGCGACAGACAGACATACAGACAGACAGACAGACAGAGAGACATGCAGACAGCCAGAGGAGGCCCATTTTCATTATTAGACATCGAGCCACAAATGAAAGGGTTCTGTTCGTTCTGTTGGTCGCAGGGTCTCCCCACCCTGTCCTGCCCTGTCCTGCCCTGCCCTGCTGTTGCTTAATGAGAACAAAGACCGGATGGCGATGGGTTGATTACAAGTGGTCTGTCGCTCAATGAGCTGTGGGCTGGCCGCAATGCTGACCGCTGCTTTGGTCACTTTTGGCAATTTCCCACAACTGCTCTCCCTCTCCATCCAGCCAAGCATCCAACCCCTTCAGCTTTTCAGCTCCTCAGGAGGGAGATGCGAGTACTGGGGTGGAAGTTGGGGCTGTTTCCGGTATGACTCGACCACCCTGGACCGCCCGCCCCATGCCATTCATCAATTTGGCGCGTTGACACATTTATAGGACCAGACACAGTCGTGGAATTAGTTTGCCCCAAATTGGGCTGCCACCCCATTCACCCCTCCACATTCATCGATTTGGCGGGGTCTGCAGATTAAGAGCACCTGCCCTCTTCGTATGTCTGGGCCTGTACCTACTATGCCTATCTGCTCATTGGCCATTGTCATTGATACTGAAAATATTTTGTCAATAAGCCGAGAAATTTGAGAAGAAACATTTCCTGAGCAATATTATAAGATTATCGGTGTCCAGCCAACCTCAAATTTGTGGCCAAGCAAGTGGAAATGATGCGGAATCGGAATGAAAAAACGGTATGGGTATGGGTATGGTCTGTATGGTAGTAGAAAGTAGATCAGATCACTTCCTGTGTTACCCTTCGCCGATTATCTTTTTGTCATTATCGGAACACATTCAGGGACGGGACTGTTTGCCAAATAGAGATCGCTGGAGCGTGGAAAAGAGTTTCTCATTCTGTGATCTTGCTGTAGAAGGAGTTTGCTTTCTTTCTATGGGAACTGACCTTAGAAGTAAATCGATCCACAGCCCCAGTCCCTATCCCTATCCTTTTCAAAGGGCATTCTACATAGACGATAGGAGTACATAATATACTCGTAAGTATGCACATATCTATACGTATCGTTCGGTGTATTGTTTGGTATGTCAGCGAGGACCATTAGACAGGGTTTTCGAGAAAATCGCTGGACACAAAGGGGAACACTCACATATGCCACGCCACTCACTCCCAGCCCACACAACACACAACTCTTCGAAGATCTGCTCCGATGCAGCAGATCCTATCCTAATGATCTTTGGTTCCGGTTGCCCTGTGCTCCCAGTGGCTCCTCTTGCATACAATTTGCCACAAGTAATTCTTGCCATGATTAATTAACTCCGATGGCATTTGCATTTCCATTCCCATTTCCATTACCATCACCAATTCCATTACCATTTGCCTCCCAACCGCCCGGACTCTCTCCGTGACTGTGGCTCATGTTGCGTTTTTGTTGTGCCGAGTGTAATCTGAGGCGCTCAATTTTTCGACGCATAATTAGCAGAGGACGAGGACATCAGGAGGAAAGTAGAGAACAGAGGCCTGGTCGGACCACTGGCTGTGGGATTGTTTCGGTGCACGAGCCACACTAATTGTTTGCAGAGCATCGTTTCAATGGAACTCCTGTAGGAAAGTTCCTCAATAGCCTACAGGCGCGATCCTCGATCCTTTCGCTCCGAGCCGAGAAACATATGTATATACACGTAGGATCTGTAGCTTGAATTGAATTTGGTTTAGTTTGGTCTCCGATTTAAGATTATTTCAGTATGATCTGGTTGACTTTGGAATATTTAGCTAAAGAACCAATCCCAAGCTAATCATTTCAGCATTTACGACGGTTCTTCTTGGCTAAATGTTCATTTATATATTGCCAGTTGTAGCAGAAGCTAAATTACTGGAAAAGGTTTTGCGTTCAGTGGGATGTTTGAGTTGATTTTGGGAATATGTTCCCAAATTATGTGGTTCCTATACATATAAGGTAATCAATATAAATCCCTTAATATTAAGGGACGCTTAGTGCCTTGAGGTAACTCTGCTTCCAGCATGAGGAGCGAGCTGGTTTTGGAATATGTTCCTAAGCTGTGAGTTTCCTATGTCAAGTAATCAATATCAGTCCCATAATATTGAGGGAAGCTTAGTTACTTGAGTTAACTACGCTTCTATCATGATGATCGAGTTGATTTTGAAATATGTTCATAAATTGTACGTTTCCTATGTTAAGTAATAAATATTAGTTCCATAATGTTAAGGGATGCTTAGTTACTTGGGGTAACTCTGCTTCCAGCGTAAGGATCGAGCTGGTTTTGGAATATGTTCCTAAGCTGAGAGTTTCCTATGTCAAGTAATCAATATCAGTCCCATAATATTGAGGGAAGCTTAGTTCCTTGAAGTAATTCTGCTTCCAGCATGGGGATCGAGTTGATTCCAGAATATCTAAGCTTATCGGAATGTTCACTGTTGATTATTGCGGCAAAAGCTGAATTATATTATGAGATTCTGGTTACATGTACATCGTTTTTCTTTTCAGATACACCAACCCACCCACCCCCACGGGAATGGTTCGTGCCTCTTTGCAAACCAGAGGCGTATATCATAGCTGGCACAGAGAAACAGAGTTCCTTGAGACCATTCAATGGAGAAAGAATCACAGCCGAGCCGAGCCGAGCCGCATACTGTCTGGCTTCCATTGTAGGTCCCATTTATCAAAGATGCAAAAAGAGCCAACTCATGCTTAAGTGGAAGGCTGCTTAATGAGCGAGGGCCCTCGCTGTTCTGTCCAGTGCTCACTGTTCACCGTTCACCGTTCAGTGTCTAGTGTCCAGTGTCCAGTGTGGTCAGCAGCTGGAAGTGAATACATGTGGCAGGGACAGGGACAGGGACAGGGACCAGTGAAAGGATTCGGGGAGAGAGAGCGGAGATCTTTCTCTCGTTCACGCTAGAGCAGAGTAAACAAACGCCACGCTGCACATCCTCATTAATCTCGAGGGGGCGTCAACGCACGCGTGCGTCTGGCGTGAATGGGATCGGGGATCGGGAATCGCATCGGATCGGATCGGATCGCTGCGGATAGGGATTTGGATGGAAATTGCTCTGACTCTCTCTCTGCTTCCATCCTTCGAATCCTAATACACAACATATTGCAACTTTATGTCGGGGAAATGCTATTCGAAAAGCGATGCATGTATTCGTATGTATTCGTTGACTTGCACTTTGTTTTTCCAGCATGAATGGATGGGAAGGAGCAAGAGAAGGAGTTAGCGAGTAAATTCGGGTTCCCAGATCTGAGATCTGACTCTAAGGAAAACATTATAAGTGGGCACGTGTTTCTGCTTGGCCTGTGCCAGTCTCTCGGGGCTACAAGCGATTTGTTTTTCTATGACCAACAGGCCTTTGGGCCGGAGAATCATCTTCGTTTGTGGTTTGTTTTCACAAATAAATATTTGTTTTTATTTGCTTAAGCGCAAAATTTGTGTCGTCTTCTCGGGAACCCTCGGAACAGCACAGAAATAGCCACAGCCATAACCATAACCATAACCATAACCGCAACAGGAACTACTTACAATGTTGTATAGGCGCCTGTAGGCGAGCCTCTTAAGTCCTTCCAGCTGCCCAACGGAAGTGGATCTGGATGTGGATCTGGCCAGGCACGGACACTGAAGCTTTCTGTTTGCCTCTGACGCGTATTCGGCATTTGAAAGCTCACTAATACTGGTACCTGGTCATGTGCGCATGTGTGTGTAGAAGGCAGTCGATGGGAGACTCTCGATGATCAGATTATGATGATGGAGGATATGAACAGTATGGAAAAGATCTTGCAAATCTAGGCCCTTATTGTACCCATACCCATTGAAATCTTCCTCCATTGTGTTGCATAAGCTAATTGTCTGGGAAAGCGGGGGAATTGGTTGAGTCTTGGACTGGAAGATTGGTCGTGGTCGTGGTCGTCGACGTGGACGTGGACGTGAACATTGGACCGTTCTCGGGCAGTGTCTTTGCTCTGGATTAGACTAATTTTTAAATGGAATTTCGAGTTGTTTGGTTCACACCAAAAGAGTAGTAGACCTGTACCGTGCCGAGCTGATTTGAGCTGATTTGATTCTCAGTCTGAACCTGAGCCTGAGCCTGAGCCGAGCCGAGCCCACGCCGAGCTGTGGGCGTGTGCGTGCCATGGATTTCACACAGGAGATCTGGCCAGGAGATCCAGGACGGCTCGGCTCGGCTCGCTCGCTCGCTCGCTCGTGTGTTGGCCAGGTCATCAGGTTATTCGTCTCGCAGCATGACGAAAGGTAAATTTTGTAAACAATTGTGCTAATTAAGCCAGCCCAATAAAAATCGGCTCACGGCGGTTCAGCTCACGGCTCATGGCTCATGGCTGGAGGTGCAGGCCCTAGCCCTCGCCCTAGCCCTAGCCCGAGGATTGAGCACTTGAACTAAATCCGGTAGCTTAAACGAGTTAAAGGAACTTGAACGGAACTTAATCCCATAAATTTGGGAAAAATACAATTTTAATCAGGTTAATTCGTGTGTAGCGCGACTGTTGCATGGCACTGGACTGGATCAGGACCAGGACCAGGACCAGGTAGGCGCACGGACGGACAGCCGAAAGGATTAGGCCATCCAGCCAGGGGATTTAGCGCAAAACAGAGGTGAGTCTCGGCCATGCCCCTGTCGCTGTCGTGGCCTGATTATGAATGCGCGCCTGCGACATTTTAATTTAATCTCAGATTACGCACGGACTACGAGGCGAATCGAGGCTGCCGGGGAGCGAGCAATGGATCAGTCGCCCAGTCCACCAGATTAGGCCACTCGCCTGCTCGTATATTGCCAAATAATGTTGCGGCTCTTGCTCCGGCTTCTGCTTCTGCTACAGATCCGCGCCAGAGCCAGAGCTAGAGCCCGAGCCCGGTCCAAGTTCAATTTATTGTTATGCACTACTTATTGCAAAAGTTTCACGTAAATCCGGAAGATTAGATCCTGAGATCCTCGGATCGACGACCGGCGACCGCCGACCGGCGAGCTCAACTACTCACAAGCTTAGCCCAATTGTTAGGTCAATTGAAAAATTACTTGAGTAGGGGCTGTGACGATGATCTGGACAGGGAATGGGTATGGGAATGGGAAATGGGATCACTGCCACGGGAATGTGATATGCTGCACGGGTAGACCTGCTGAGAAGACTTGCGAAGCCACTGGTCAAGCCCACTAAAGCTAGTAGTGCCTCCGATGATCTGCCAGCACTCCCAGAGATGATCTCTAAAGATCTGTCAACGCAGAGCAGAGAGCCTTGACTTTCGACCCGATCGCTTAAATATTTATAGATATCGATTATTTGATCCCAGATGCATAATCAGTCTTTCATAACTGGTCGATCTTTGATTGCATTCGCTAGCGCAGATTTATGCAAGCCACAGACCTCTGCAGGGTTCGTCACTTCACTCGCCTTTAACGTCGCTCAAAATACCATTATTTAATAATATTTATATAGTCTCGGTCAATCTTAAAAAAAAATTCATTTTAAAATAGTGATCCATGGGGATCTCCAAGCCCAGGAGAGACTCAATTGTGGCCCAAGTCAGCCACGTGCTGGCCACGTGGAATCCGGGCATCGATCGATGAATCGCCGAATCGATCGTGCCGCCCCATAAGGGACTGGATTAGGGCCATGAGCAAACACATTTCGCAGATCCTTGGCGAAGTGTCAACACAGATGAAACGGGGTAACGTAGGGGCCTGTAGGTGAGCCTAAGGATGGGGGCAAAGGTAAACATACGCACACGAGTCGATCAGTCGCCTGGCGAATCAGACGCGATCGGGCCGTGACAGATTTGCCGATCGGATCGCTCTGGGGGTTGAAATCAGCAAAGTATCACGATTAGGACGGGGATCACGATCACACATGCGCTGGCCCGATGGCGTCCTGATTGACAGTTTTGCCTTCTCACCTGGCGGTGATCGTGTGCCCTTCTTGCTTGCGATTGGAGTGTGCTCTACACGTGGCCAAGGACAAACAAGGGCAGCAGTCTGATAGAGAGAGAGAGGGACAGAGAGAGAGAGAGATAGAGGTCTTTGTGTGGTTAGGGCCCGCCCGTCGTTTGTTGTTGTCGTTCGCCGTTCGTCGTGTCTCTCGTCTTTTTCTTGTGGATTTTGAGTTTCGTTTTTTGTTGTTTTTTGGGTCTGTCTGATCTCTTTTTGAGGGATATCTTCACTTGATGCCTTTTTTCTGCAATCGATTACAAGAAAATTATGATGTACCCGAAGGATAATCTGGGTTGCGGCATCTAGGACCCCGAGCCCCGGGTTATGCATCATTATTTGACTCTCACTTGACATCTCGATTGTTCGCAAAAGAATGCAGCAACAATGCCAGGAACAACAAGATGCCAATTAGGAGCTGGCACATTTCCATTTCTGTTTCTGTCCTGTTGAGGATTAACCGTAGGTCCCAGCGGAGTGGAGCTTAGGCTCCGAGCCTCCCAGCCGGCCTGCAACCATTTTTATTGGGAATTGGGAATTGGAAATTGAAAATTGGGCGCTGTGCTGTGCGCTTGCCATTTACCCAGCGCCATTTTGCTCAGCGGTTACGAGATTCACATCACGCAAGGGTTGCGTTGCACAAGGGTTGAACGGGGTCTGCCGCCACCATGCAAGGGCTGTCATCGTCATCCCCCGTTCTTGGCACCCCTGCCACCCCCATCTGATTGCGATTCGCATTCCCATTCCCATTCCCATTTCTGAATAGCGAGAACCAGGGAACACGTGTCGATGATTAAATAAAATGTTTGGCAATTCGTCTAGTCAAACTCTTTTCGCATCCATCCCATATCCCCCACAGAAACGCCACTGCCACTGCCTGCCACTTCCTTGCTCTTAAAACGGCAAAAGGCAAAGGGGCAATGACAGCATCGATTCGATTCGAATCGATTCGAGCTATATAATCGTATATTCTGGTCAGGGATGGAACGGACAGTGACTCATTCCCAACAGGGGCAGGAGCAGGAGTTGCCGCTGACCACAAAAGTAACCAGCAATTATACATATACATATACATATATACATATATACATATATACATATAGCACGAGGTCTTGAATCGAGTATCAGCAAAGAGTTTGGGGATAAAAATCTGGAGTAGTACAGCTCTGAATTGGAGCCCATCATATGAACATGAAGATAGACAGCATAGATTTGGGCGAATCGAAATAACTATGTGTGCTCTTTGCAACTAAATCATAGTGTGTCACCAGCCACATCGGGCCACTGTAACATACTCGTATATACTCGTAGATATATCTATACCCTCATAGAAAAATGGCGTAATTAAAAGAAAAACACTCATATTTAAATTAAATATTCGGTGAAGTAAAGTGAAATTAGTCCTTTATTTTGAGGAACCCTGCATAAATGGTATTTCGACATCAGAGTTCCTGTCTTTCACAAGGATCTTCTCACCAAATACTACCCAATGTTTCACAATATTGTGGGGTAGGGACCCAAGGGATATTATCCGCCTATTATTAAAATATTTATAGTATAATAGGGGGCAAGCTCTCCTGTACACTCGCATCGCTCATGACAACCCTCGCCAAAATACCATTTCAGGCGACGACCCAAAACTATTTTATATAATCGAGAGATTTAATTTGTAGGAGACGTATCTAATCTACATGCATATGAAAATGTTTAATTTTAATATGGAATAGATTCAGTTTATATATGAAATATATATGCATTTATACTAAATAATTTCATATTAATGGTACAAGTTAAGGGAAAATACTTTAATTTCTAAATCGAAGTGTGACTATTCGGCCTCTTTTCTCTCTCCAACTTTCACACCCAGAGAAAAGAAAACCACAAAAAAGAAAATGATCTAAAATCGTATCAACAATTTGTACATGTAAATCAAACATAAATATGGGATCCAAACGGATCATTTCATGATCTTGGTTCCATTGAAGCATTACTACCGAAAGGAAGTGAAATATTTAAGAAATATTCCACATTCAATATTTCTTAGCATATGTGGGCTAGGGGCTTCAGAGAAAAGAATTCGATTCGCTCGCATTTCCCCCATTTTTCTTTTGCTTAAATAATTATGCGCCCAAAAAACATCGCATTTTTATGTATACACATATCTTAAATCGAAAGAGCACTCCAAAGGAGTTGAAAACATTTACACATGTAGCTTGACCATAAGTTCAAACTTTATATGCCAAGCCTTTTGGCAGCGGCTTAGCTAAATCCTGATAAAGTGATTCCAAAACAGACCGCTTGAGGATTGCTTCTTCCATGACAGACCAAACAGAAGGAAGAGAACCTCCTTCGAGAACATTTGGCTATTCATTTCGGCCAAAAGAACTTTCGAATTTTCCCAGATTTTGGCCAATTCAATTGGCTGGGCTGGCCGCAAACGTGTGAACACTCCGATGATTGTCCAGTAATGCGGCGGATCATTTTTCATTTCACAAATTTTACAGTTATTATGAGAGACAAAGGTGGCAACAAAAGCGACAGAAAGCAGCAAAAAATATCCTTCAAGACGGGGCTCGGATTCAACGGAAGTTGAGGAGGATAATTATCTGGCTGTTGGCTGTCGTGTCCTCTCGCATGTGTTCGGACAATGACATTTTTATTGATAAAAATTATGCACGCTCGGGGACAAAGGCAAGTCCTGTCGCTGCTTCGTCTTAATGTTGGACAACTTGACTCAGCACAAAATCAAAACGAACGATCCTAAGACAATGGTCCAGGAGCAGGACTCGAGCTCGAACTCGGACTAGGACTCTGAGACTCCTGCCACTCCTTCTTCATCTTGTGGCTGCTGCTGTCATAATGGCTCAATCAGGCAAAGAACATGCAGCTAACGGTATCGGGCTCTCCGTCGCTGGCCCAGGACCTTTGTGTACACAGTGTCGCGCTGATGGACACAGGAAAAGGATTTCTGTGGTCACCAAACTGTCATCCATCCAATGGATGGCGACAGCGACAGCTCCGGCGTCGGCTCACTTATAACAGATCTTTCCATTTGTTTGTCTAACTGCTGCTTCGGCCATGCGTGCTGGCTAGATGGTAGGTGGGTTAACGGTTAACGGCTAACGGCTAACGGTGAATCCTTTGCTGGCCAGAACCGAACCAGAGTTCCCTTTGATGGACACCGACCGACAGACAGTCAATGAAGAAATGTCAAAGATACTCGTAAAGGAGTATGAAACAAATGTTAAAACAAATTCATTTTAATACTAGCAGACCAAATGAAATGAAATAGACGTTCAAACGCAAATTCTTGGCCCAAATTTGACATTTTTTGGAATAATTTTTCATTTTTGAGGAATCTGTTGATAGGAAAGTACAAGTTTTTGTTTATAAAAACCAAGCCACATACTCTGGCTATCATTTAAAACAAATCTCATGCAATTTGGTGCACGCGTGGCGGAGATAGCCCCTTACACACACTTTTTGTTCTACAAATTTATAGTATAGATGCCTATTGTTTTAGCCAATAGCATGAGAAATCTTAATAGATTCACTACAAACAGTAATCTCAGCAGAGAATAAGATCATATTTTTGGAGGGGTTTTCTCAACAACGGTTCAATCATATCTTAAAAGATATATATACATACATACATGCAGTTACAAGTTTTAAAGATCGAAGTATCCCATGGAGCATATCCAAGTAAAATATCCAATTAATTTGGAATCTCCCCATTGGACTTTAAATTCTCCAAAATATAGTTTTCTAATATTCATTTGTAATATCAAGGGGATATTTCAATGTTATGGGAATACACTGTTGAACAAAGATGGTTTCTCCGCTTCTACAATTTTCAGGGTCTCCATTTTGCAAAGATTTACCACACTATAGCCGTATTATATATTTGGCCAGTTCGAATGATCTGAAACGCCAGTGGTTACCCGTATGTGAAATGCAGCCACTTGAATTGAATGCAAGCGACACGGCAGTGAAATTATATCCACATTATATCCTCACTATACGGCATTGCGCAATAAGTTACAATTTACGGCCTAAAATGTTTCGCTCTGTTTGACTTCGATATAGTTTTGTATGCCGCTTGCGTTTCCCTGGAAGCTGCTTTCGTTGCAATCAACCTTCAGTAGAACCCCAAAAGGACACAGCAGGAGCAGTGCCCTGACTGGGATACTCTCATATATTCTGACGAAATTCCCAATTATTGTTGACATTCCAGAGCCAACTGTGAAGAGTGGGCGGGGCAGGGAGACGCCCATTTCGGCTAACGATTATTTGGCAGAAAATTTGGCAATTCTCTTAAAAAGCAACGACCGGACCGAGACGACACGGACAACAAGATTCGATTCCGGCAAAATGGATTTAGCTGCTAAAGCGTAAAAATGCAGTTAAATCCTTTTCCCTGTGGTACGTACAGGACAGGCCCCAGGTAGAAGTGACGTGACGGCCTGTTGACTTAAGATTACGACGACAAGGGAAGAAGCGAACAAGGAACAGCACAAGGAGTACTCATTGCAGGGTACGGGATGCGGGGTACAGGATCGAATCCGAAGGACCCTCCCCGCTTTGTCCACTTGTTGCTACTTACACTAAGCCGACTGAGCTGCATAATTTTCCATAAAAAAACAATAATAACACAATGCTGGATGGGCTGCTGACTGGCATCTTTGTTTGGGGGGGTTACGTATCGGTATCTGTACAATGTGCTGTTTGCTGTGTGCTATAGGAACTACTGGCTCTTCTTGATGACGTGCGCCAGGTCGTAGACACCGCGCACCGCCTTCAGCTTCACGCCGGGCACATCCTGCAGCCTACCGACGCGACAGAGAACGATGTTGTGCTCCTGCAGATTGTGCCCAATGCCGGGGATATAGGCCACCATCTCCTTGCCGGTGGAGAGGCGCACCAGGACACACTTGCGGTTGGCAGAGTTCGGTTTCCTGGGCTTCTTGATCAGCGTCTTAAGGACGACGCCCTTGGCAAAGGGCTTTCCATCTAGCGGCTGTCGTGGCGGCCTCGTCTTGATGTGGGGTCCAGAGCGATGCATTTGATTTAGCGAGGCCATGCCGCGCAGGGCGCTCACATACCCGCTCTGCATGGCTGAAAAACAGTAGAGAATCGTAGAGTAGAATTATTGATTTGTTCAAGTCGATTCTAGCACAACTGTACTGTTGTGCACACATTTCCCAGCCCGGGGTTTCTCTCAGAGGAACAGACAAAAGGGTCAGACCAGACAGTTGGCCGGCCAGCGAGATTGACAATGCCCGATGGGCCCTTTGTTGTGGCTAATCTCTGTGAAAATCGAAAATGATTGTGCAGCAGTCGCTGCAGCAGTGCAAAATCTTTGACAATGTTCGTTGGCTCTGGTCTGTTCTGCCTGGGATCGCCAATAATTGCAGCCAAATGACGCGCATGCGCAAATGTCCAGCAACGCAGCGAAGGCGAACAAAAGGCTGCTCTCAAGCCTTTCATTTCATGATTGAGAGAGTGTGACAATGGGGGGACGATCCCTCGTCCGTCGTCCATCGTCCATGCTCGGAGCTACAATTGACAGCAGTTTCAATTATAAATGTAAATGCCACACACCGACCGACACGCTGGTCGACGATCGCAGGTAATAATTTCCATATTGCGGATTTGAAGCAATAGCTATGCTCGACATTTGGATACAAAGGACGAAGGGCGGGCAAACAATGACGGACAATGGCTAGAGCTGGTCCACACCTGCGGCTGTGGACCGTGTGGGTCCGGTCAGTGTTTGTTCCGTGTGTTCCATTGTGCTGGCCATGCAAATTCCCATTGTCGCTGCTGTTTGGGATCTTTTTTGCCATTTGACAGCACTTTCGCTGGCAGGTTTTCAATTATTTTTTTAATTAAAACCCATCCGGGGGACACATGGGAAAGCGGCAATGAAAATATTCACAAGCAGCAGGCAGGCCCGTGGAGGTGGAGGGCCCGGCCCCGAAATGGAAGTGGAAGCGAGCCGTAAGCAAGTCGGCCACGCGCACGCGGCCGAAAGAGTTGCGATTGAGTGCTGTGCTGCAGTGGGCACTGCACATTCAAAAACAAACACTTTATACAAATCATTGTGTTGTGGGCACGGCGCGACGAGGATCGCTGGATAAATACTTGCACAGACGGCGAGAGGGAGAAATGCGCACAGTCATTGATTGGAAAAACAGGAGACCAGACTGGAGACCGATCCTGAAGGGGCTGTCTGGAGGGACACTCTGCAATATAGATTGGACTAGTCAAGTTTTGGGCCAACTTGCAGGCAAACTTACCCTGCGCCGTCAACTGTTTCGTAATGCTGAATGTTTGCCGCAGGAAGTTCATGTTGTTGGTGTGACGTCTGTTGTATCCCTTGCCGGTGTCCAAGTTTAATTGGGTAGTTGCTAACCAATCAGTAGTGTGCAAAATTGGATGGTTAAGATCCTTTTTAATTTATAAAGAGCTTAAAATTATTATTATTGTGTTGGGCCGTTCATGAACGGAAAAAAGAACTACTACCAGAACTGAACAAGTTCAACTTAACCCACTCAGCCCACCATTAAAATCTCTCCTTGAACATGTGAGCAATTAGATTAAAATCGCGGAATATGCGCGGAATATGTTTGTATTTACTCCTTGTACTTTCTTTTTACATAAAAATAAACCTGACCACGATTTATTTAACCTGAACTGTGCTTGAATTATTGAAATGTCATAATTCTCGTTGGTATATTTGGAAAAGTGGGGTCCAACATGGGTTAACTGTACTTCTTCTTGATTTGAAATTATGTTTCTTCGATTTTGATATTCGGTTTAGTATTACTGGCCAGCTAGTACTCTCGGTACTGAACATATAATTTTTACCGATAAATTAATCAATTATCTACAGGATTTGACTAATTGTAAGTGCTCCTTTTTTTTATTGTTTATAAAATCTGGTGACAACAATCATTTCCATGACATTTGATTTTTTTGCTACATTGCAACTACACCAGAATGATTTTTGCTACATGGCAACTACACCGTTTTGCTTCGTGTATTGTAGATTCGCTTCCTATCGATGTACAGGGTAGCTGAATGAAATATCGGTATTTTTGTGCGATAGGCGGAACTTAGCGGCGTTTTATTTTGAAAATAGCAATATGATAGCCGAGTTTAATAATAAAATAACAATACAGTCTCCACATTATCTGATCTTCCTGCTATTCTGTTCCTGTTCCAGAAGGGAGCATATGTACATATATCTCACAGTCGTTCTCTGCAATGGCTTGGACTGGACCTGAAAGACTGGACTGCTCAATGGAAAATTCGCTCAACAAATAATCTCCCTAATGGTAATGCTCTTTATTTTCAGAATTAAAACTGCATTTTCTCCAGTATTTGATATGGAAACTATTAGATCAAGTTTGTGCAATAACCGCTTTTCAATTTCGAATTTTCTTGTTCTATTGCCAAAAGTTATCCTTAGAACAGCTCCACGACATCGTCCTCGATCTCAACCATGGAATAGTCGCTGGTGCTACCGAACATCCACCAGTGGCGCAGTATGTTGCGAATGAGGAGGCATCGCGTGGTCACGAACTCGAAGAAGTGGAAGAAGAGGGCACTGGAGGTCAACAGGGCACAGGAGGCGATGAATACCTCCTGGACGGTGAGCTGTTCGGCGCTGCCCTGGTTCAAGGTCTCCATGCACTGCAGCACCTGTGCACAAGAAAGAAGGCGCAGATAAGCTGTGATCGGGCCACGAATCAGGAGGACCGTGAGCAGACGACTTAGTCGGCACGAAGCACAGATGGCCCTCACCTGCTGCAAGATGATGTGTCCCAGCGGCATAAGCGAGACACTGAACATCACGTGCTTCACAATGAGGCCGCAGCAGCGTCCACACCAGAAGGTGCGCATCATCTTCTTAACGCTCACCCGCTCCTCGGATAGGTCGAAGAAAGCGTTGCAGATCTCGCAGCGATTGTCATGACGGTGGACGATCCACCGACGCAGGCACTTCAGGTGTATATAGCCCTGAAATATGATCGCCATATACATAGGACATAATAGCATCCCCGCAGATCTCTCCCGCAGCTCTCCCCTTCTCTCTCTGCCCCAGTGTCACTTACCACACTGCCCTTGCACTTGCACGGACATCTGATGATCTCCATGTCACTTCGGTTCCAGCGGCAGATGCGGCATGAGTTCCCCTGCTCGTTGGCTGAGTGCACGCTCTCCTGCGACTGCGAGTGCGCCCCTGACATGGGCAGGCTCGTCGGCAGGGGAAGCGGATCACTGGCCATCACATTTGCAGCAGAATCATTCGCGTTCTGGCTGCTGGAACCAGCTTCGGTGGCAGCCGTCTCCGTGGGCATCGTCGTGGTCGTGGTCGACGTAGACGGCCTCCTGTCGCCCAGAACACTGTTGAACAGGCGAAAAGCCGTCGACTCTGAGATGACGGGAATCTGCTGCCGATGGGCCATGCCAATCGACTCCTCCCAATGCTTGTGTTCTTATAGGGAAAGGGGCAAGCTTCTTCTGCTGGCGCGAGGCGTAAATACTAAATTTTAATTTTTGTTACATAAAATTGTGCACAGACATTTTACAGTACGTCAGACGTCAGATACCCGGAGAGTAAAGGCATTGCTCGTTCGGTTTGAATTTGGATGATTTATGTACATATGTTCATGTTTTGTTTCACATTTCGAAATGTTTCGTCGAATAATGTGACTCCTTTTACCCGAATTTCCACGCGTGGCCCAATAAAAATAAATGTGCGAATGGGAACACATGAAGTTACATAGAATATGTTTATTATTACGGTAGTAATTCATCAAGGTTAGTAGCCGAAGATCTCGTTCTGGCAAGATCTTCGCGTTGCTTCTGCTTCTCCTTCTCCGAGTTTACAATTAAAATTATGACAAAGAAATAAATCAACAATTATTGCATAGTTTCTGCTGCGCGTTCGATAACAAATAATAATGTGTAATAGTAATAATAATAATAGTAAAAAATTAAACAAACAAAAAAAAACGTACAAGTTGCTGGTTCACGTTAGACGAGCCTGCGCTGCCATTTGCGGTTCCGTTTTACAGTTAGATTGGGTGTCAAGTGGCTGTGTGGTGTGGGGGAAATGCTCAGTTGTTTTGTGGTCTGGTCTCGTGTATGGGCGGGGGAAAACTGCTTAAAATTTAATGAGTGGTTTGCTGTTGCTGTTTCTATTGAGAGTTGTTGAGTTGACTGCTGCGACCTCTGCTTCCTCGCTGCTCCTTCGACGGTGCTGCGCTGCTTCTGCTGCTGCTCACTGGCAATTGCGGAAACGACGATATATGCTCTGGACATAGACAAAAACGCACTTCCAATCGGGGCGGCTCATCTCCACCATATCCTCCACATCCAGCAGCGGCGCTATGCCCGCCTTCTCGCTGTGGAAAAACGTTAAATTGCAATACAGTTCCCAACTGACAATATACAAGTACAGTACTCACTCAGCAACAGTGAAGGCCACCTCGAAGTTGTGTCTGCGCGTCTGTTTGGTTAGTGTACTGTAGTCAAAAGCATCTGGCAAGAAATGGTGGATAAGCGCACAGAAGGCCAACCCGTCTGACCAGCTCGAGCTAAAGTTGCTTATTTGAACGTTCTGCGGATAACAGGCAAGCAAAATTCAAATAAGTCCGTTCGAAGGGGGCGGGGGGTGCAATTTTTGGGGAAGCGAGCGAGCGAGCGATCGAACGTTTGGCTGATTGATATTGGTTGGTATTTAATTTGATGACGCCTGAGCAAAAGCATTAGGTTCACCAGCCCCAGCCCAAGAAGTGAAACAATCAAAACTAAATGAACAAAAAAAGTTAAGCAGCAACAGTCGGAACGATAGCAACAACAGCGGCGGCAGTAATTCGAATAGTAAGCGGTAAACGGTAACAGGTAAACATTAAACGGTAAACGGTAAACGGTAAACAGTAAAATGCTTTTTCAATTGCTTCCGTTGCCTTCGTAATCTTCTTCGTCAACTGATTCTACGGCTTGCGTGTGTGTGTGTGTGTGTGTCTGTAGGCAGAGGCGTGTGAGATCGTGTTCGCGTGTGTGCGGCTGTGAGAGTGTTTGTGTTTATGTGTGAGTGTGTTTTTGTGTTTGCGTTTGTGTAAAGGAAGCTTTCAAGCGCTGTTAGGAGCTTTTTCTTGTTTGATTTTTAATTATTTGTTTTTAGCTGATTGTTGGATTTGTCGTTAGGTGTTTTTATTTATTTTTTTTTGGGTTATGGGCAAACTAAAATCGGAACGAACGAAACTGTACAAGTAATAAACAAGGAAATCAAAATCAAAATCAAAGATAGGGAATAACACAAAAAAATTAACGGTGCGTGGGTCTATGGCTGTGGCTTTCGGCAATTGCGTTTGCGTTTTGGCTTGGCTTGGCTCTTATATATTTTTGTTGTATTTTGGTTTTTTTTGGTTGGTTTAGGTTTTCGGATACCTCGTATTCCTGCGTTTTGTGCTGACACCACTGCAGAAGCTGATCCTTGACAGTGGCAGCGCGCGCATTTAAAGCCGGATCGGTAAATTTGAACAGCGGCTGTGACGAACCGCCGCCGGGGGTCGTAGGTGTGCTTGTTGTTGGAGATGATCTGAACAAAATGATTCAAGGTGGGAGGGTGGCAGACGTTTTAGCGAAACTCACACAACAAAATAAATCTTCAACTTCTTAGGTTCTGTATTTGTTTTGTTTTTTTTTTTTTTTTTTACTTATACTGGGTGTTCGATTTGTGTTTGTATTGGTTTTAGTTCGTATGTGTTAAGGTGTGTGGGCGTACATATGTAAGTGTGGGTTGGAATGTGTGTGTGTGTTTGTGTAGGTGTGTGTGTTTTTTCTTTTTGTGTTAGCAAGAGAAACCCAACGAAAGATATTAAATAACTTGGAAATGGAACAGTTAACGCCGATCGTACATGTTCATTCATGTCTGGACACACAGAACATCCAGAGAGATACAGAAACAGATACATACATATAAAGGAAGAGAGAGAGAGAGAGACAGGGAGAGTGAAGTGGAGAGAGAGGGAGAGAGATCACTAATTTCACATAGAGGACAGACAGCCATGGCATTCACTCTCTCATCAACATCATCTGAGCTTTGCTTTCGGGGACAGCAACACTACAACAAAACCTCCATGGACAGAAAGAGCACAGGAACAGGACCGGCCACCAGAGAGGATCCAGTGAGAGCATCCGCGATCGTTAAGAGAGTCGGTGAAAAAGTATGCTTGGATGTTGGATTGCAGGTGTGTGCATGGGTGTTGGTGTGCGTGTGGGTGTGGGTGTAGGTGTGGGTATGGGTGGTGCACCAATAACCAATGTGTGGGTTGTGGTTGGGTGCGGGGCATGGAGAGGCAAACAATCACAATAACAATTACAGCTGGAGCCCTGAAAAGTAGGCAACAACAGTGGCCGTTGGAATTGATTGCTTCTCCCTCCCGCCACAATTCGAATCGAATGTACTTGTATGTATGCATGTATGTATATATATGTATGTGCATTCGCTACAATATGTTTACATGTACATATGTATGTATGTATGTGGTTTATATGTAAGTTCTTATGTATGCAATATACTACATATATGAAAATTGTGACTTACTTTTGGGCTTGTTGGGCGGCCGCCTGCTTATCGAGTTGCTTGAATTTGGCCAAAGGCGAAATGTTCTTCGAGGCAGCGCTGCCGCTCACCGTGCGCGTGGTAACTGTAATACGAGGAGAAGAGAGAGAGAGAGAGATACATACACGTAAATCAGTGCAAGCAGTTCATGGTATATTTATACAAGGTGAGGCATTCCCCGAAAACAAAACTGATTGGATGCGTCCGTGGAAATGGAAGCATATCGAAAGAGCGTTGTGAGGCTTCCTTCAGGGCGTCGAGGGGCGGCCGTGGTGCCGCTCTCTTACCTTTTGTGGTTGTTGTGGTGACGCCATCCTTCGACTTGGTCTCGCTGCGCTGTTCGCTGGTGGTGGAGCTCTGCTGCCTGTGCTGCTGCGCTGCTGTGTGTGAAGAGAGGTTTTTAGTGCGTTTTGATCGTGTGTGGACAGGCGGCAGGCAGCGCGAGGAAGAGAGAGAGAAGCAAACATTACAACGATTAGTTGGGTCTGGGCATGCACAAAATAAAAATCAACTACATATGTGTGTAACTATTTTGAATACACAAAAAAGTAATCAGGTGAGAGAATCAATCAAAACTGGTGGTTATTCATATTACATATGTATGCATGTATGTGTTTTGTATCTGGCAGGCAACAAAACTTTACTGTACACACTACGGAACGTGGAAAACAAAGCACACATTCGTTGGTTTCCTTTAGTTGTATTTTTGTTGGTTATGTTGAGCGCTACATACAAAGAAACGGTACAGCTACGAAATAATTCAAAAAACAAGAAAGGCTGGCTTCGGTGAGCTCCGAAGCATCCGATATACCCTTGCAGATCGGCCTTGCAATTGTGTTATGGCAAGTGATTAATGTTTCATCAATTAAATGATGTATCTTTAAATGTGAAATGATGTGCTGGAGGAGCAGACAGACGGACAGACAATGATCAGGTTTGTGTGAATATATAACGCCTTCTGCTAGGGTATAGCAATTGCATAAGTTAAGGCTACAACAGACGTACAGCTGCTGGTGGGTTGGCAACTCTGTCTGAAGCATGTGCCCCCGCATTTTCCCGCTAAAAAACACACTACGCACATGGAACAATCAAAAACGAGGAGGGGGAATGGTGGGTTATGGCAAAAAGAAAACAACACAAAATGGCAGCGAAGATCCTCGCTGATGGTGTGGCTGAGGTGGTGGTGGTGTGGTGGTGGTGGTGGTGGTGGTGCTGCGGCTGCTGGAGCTTGGAGTTGGTTTTGGTGTGGCCAGATCTGTCGCTGCTGGTGGTTTGCTTTGCTTATGCTAATGCCGATGGCTACGGGATACTCGTAATTTACATAGAACTATACGTATGACATGCACGATTATGGCTACGAAAAAAAAGATGTAAAAACGAAAGAACGAACGAACGAACGAATGCATGCGGTGTATGGAGTAGGGGGGACAGGAGCAGGTCAGCAGACTGAGCGGCAGCTGCTGTCGACAACAAAAATCAAATCAAAAATCATATACAATTTTTCCTCATCTCAACTGGTGGGGGCGGGTTTCGGGTGTGCTTATGGGGGGGAGGTATATGTACAAAGAGAGAGAGAGCGAGAGAGTGGGGAGGCAACATGGGATTCAATGCTTCCGATGTGTGTTGTCTTTTGCGCTGGACCAACCAACCAACCAACCAATCAACCAGTCAGTCAATCAATTAACCAATCAATCAATCAATCAACCAACCAACCAATCAACGAACAAAAGAGAGCAAAACGTAAAGGAACGGAACGAAAAACTAACGAAACATAACGTAACGCAACGTAATGGGTGGTACAAAACGCAAGGAAACGAAACGAAACGCAAAGGGAATAAGCGACACATTTATAACGGTTTCTTTGTCTGTCTGTATGTCAGTGTGTGGTTGTGTGTGAGTGTGCGTGTGCGTGTGGGAGAAGAAATATACAGGCAATATATACACACATATACATATATGCAAAAACATATAAATATATTAGAATATAGTACATATGGTACAGTACACTCATTGACAGCTAATTGAGCAAACGCTATTCCATTTTAACCCGAAAATTGTATCGAGTTATAGTTTAATTGAATTCAAATTAGTCCTGAACATGTCAGGACTGCCCCAAAATTATGCTTTTCGTATCCAGAACGAATTTAAATTAAAATTGCTTATTAGAAACTTTTCAAACATGGTAAATCATACGAAATGATAGCCTAACGTACGTTGCCGTAGATCATCGGGATAGTAATGCCAAAGCCTGGGGCTCGTAGTGATCTGTTTTGTGAACGAATCTCTTGAATTCTTTAAAATTCCTAGTTTGATCAAAACGAACTTAACTCACTAAATATTCAAATTAAACTTTTGGGGAGTGTTATGCTCCTTCTTTTACCCCATGAAAGTACTGAATGAAATCGGTATAGTCGAAACATTTCTCATTCTTGTGAGAGGCGACTTCTTGGACGACAATCGGACTCTCACACTGTCACCTGAGGTATCACCTGATAGACTGCTGTAGACTCTGTGAAATGGAGCAGGAAACATCGAAAAATATCCCATAGATAGATAATTACCGCCTCACAGAATTTGCCACACAAAGTGTACAATTTCACTAAAAGCCTAAAAATATATTGATGTTATACATAATCCCAATGCCCGGGGCAAACGATCAATATATGGTATAGCAATAATAATAATAATGGGACTTTAGTATTACTTCTATTCCTCGTAGTATGAAAAACTCTTTTAACCCTTCTGGAATCCCAATTATTTGTCAAGGACTGTACATACATATGGACAATATGTGTTAGGCTGCTGCGGTGCGGTTGGGGGAAGGGGGCTTGGGTTTAGGCAAAAATAAGTTTCTTGGTAGTACAACGCTTTCGGGAGTATAAAAACGGCGGGTTTTGCAGGGGAACGCAGGCTGCTGGCTACTGCTGCTGCTGCTGCTGGCATTTTTGTACAATATTTTTCGATTGGGCGGTGGCGTGCTTTTTTCGGTGGTTTCAAAACTCACGAATCTCTGTAGTTGTTGTCGCTGTTGTTGTTGTTGCGGCCTCGTTGTCCTACGATTGTTGGGTGTTGGGTATTGGGTGTATGGTGTATGGTGGATGGTGGATGGTGGTGGGGCAGTGCAGCAGATCATACTTTTCGTGTGGGGCTTGTGACCCTCTCTGACCCTCTGCTGCATATATTCTACTCTTTCTACTGATCAGAATCTTAACTCTATCTCTTACTGAGAGAAAGAGCGAGAGAGAGTTGCAACAACGAAACCGCAAGAGAGACACAGAGAGAGAGAGAACGAAATGTGTGTGTGTGTGTGTGGGATTTGGTTCTGGTTCTGAACTAAAACAACAAAAAAAGCTAATCCTATGCTCAAAGCTCAGAGAGAATGAGAGAGATAGAGAGCGTGGGAGAGAGAGCTTGAGCCTGCTCTCCAGTAATCATTAATCAGTACAGTTGCCTTTACAGTTAAACAGTTATAAGTCTGTTTCGATTTCGATTTCGATTTCTATGTCGATAATAATGTCGATATCGTTTGCTTTGCTTGTTTTGTTTTGTTCCTTGCGGAATGCCTGGCGCGCATGTGTTCTTATTTGTTTTTTGGGGGTTGGTTTGTGTGAGTGTGTTCTGTGCGTGTCTGTCTGTCTGTCTGTCCGAGTGGGTGGGTTGCTTGGGGCTGGTTGGATGGTGAGTGGTTGAGTGGTTGTCGCTTGGTTGCATGGCCGCGCTTCTAGGCCCCCATCATCAGCTGCTCGAAGGCATCCTCCACATTGCTCTCGTCCAGCAGATTGAGATTAGCTATGTGCGGCATGGTGGCACTGCGACTGAGTCCACCACCGCCGTAAGCAGCCACACCACCAGCATTGCCGCGACCCAGTCCCAGTCCCAGTCCAGCGGTGGACACGTTACCATTGGAGGTGCTGGTCAGGGAGCTGAGCGACTTGCGGGCCGCCGCCGACAGCTTCTCGCTGGTCTTTGTCCGATTGATGGCGGACCTCCGACTGGCGGCCGATGAGCTGCTCGTGGAGGTGGTTGTCATTGTGGTGCGCAGCTCCTCCACCTGCCCGCCCGTGGGCGACTTCTGGCCGGAAAAGTAGGCAGCCACCGTGCGCTGCTTTTCGCTGATCTGTGCCTTATCGATACCCGCCTCGTACAGCTTCGGCACGGCCAGGGAGTGGCCGGACTTGCAGCGCCGGAGCTCTCCGGGCGCCGTGGCGACTGGCTGGCTGTACTTCGGCTGGCCCTGACCCAGTCCCAGGCCGCCCTGCTGCTGGCAGATCTGGTTCCAGGAGTCGCACTTGCTCAGGCGATTGATGCGGGATCCTGCCGTGCCCTGCAGCTGCTGGACATCCTCGTCCTGGCTGCGGCGGCTCATGGAGCTGAAGGCACTCACATTGTTGAACACTATATTATGGGGTATCTCGTCCTCGGGCGGCACTTGTGGCATTGGCTGCGGCGTTGCCGGCGTCTCCACAATGCTGGGCTTCTCTTGCCGCTGCTGCTGCTGATGCACCACTGTGGTGGAGCTGATCACGGAGGTTGTAGTTGTGGAGCCGACGGAGTTCTGCTTATTCAGCTGCGGGCTCTGGTACGCATTGGGCACGTAATGGTGCCTCTGGGGCGGTCCGAATTTCTTCAGCAGCGGTGCATTCTCCTTCGGCAGCGACGACTTGACTATGTCCGGTGTGTCCGCCGGTGCCGAGGACTTGTACTCCTCGTGCTGCTCGTAGTAGGCCATCCGCTGGGCGGTCTCCCGCTGCTCCAGCACATTGCCCAAACTCTTTCGCCGCAGCTCGCTGAGGTACTGCAGCTCCTTCTGTTGCTGCTGCTGCTGCTGCTGCTTCTGCTGCAGCTGTTGCTGCTGCGTTCGGGCGGAGATCGAAGAGTTAAGCGACTGCTGGGACATCACACGGTTCTTCAGGGGCTGGTTATGGTGGATGGCTCCCTCGTATCCGGTTGTGTCCTCGCCCTGGATCGTGTGGCTACGGGTGCTCAGACGGGGTCTGCTGTTGCTGTTGGGCGGCGCCTGTATCGGCTTGTGGACTGGAAACAGCTGCGGCTTTGTGCTGCGATCCACTGGCGGTGGTGCGGGTGTCGGTACGGATGCGATTGTGGTCGGTACTGAGACCGGAACCGTGCTGTGCATTGGATTCGGTGTCCAGCTGGTGCTCCCCAGTGACAGCGAGGAGCTGGCATTCGAGTGCTCCGAGGTGCGACGCAGTCGCTGGCTCAGCGACATGGACATGGATGATTCCGGCTCGTGCTCGTCCCCGGACTCGTCCACCGGATAGGTGACCACGTACGATGTGTGCGTCTCCCCCAGGTAGCCTCCTCCTCCGCCTCCGCCCACATCGGACCGGGTCTGTGGCGGTGTGTAGGTGGGATTCGCCTGGTAATTAATCACCGCCGGTGGAGCCACAGGTGCCACACTGGTGGGTGTGCCTGGCAGTGAGGCGGATACTGGCGCATACTGGGGCTTCCGCTGCGGCTCGAAGCTACTCAGCTGCGGGAAGAGCGGTTCCACCATGGGGGCCTGGTACTGGCGACCGTCCGGCGATAGACATACCCCCGGCTTCGGTGAACTGGGTGCCGTATGGGACTGTTGTTGACCTCTGCTTCTGGGGAGTGCCACTGGCGCTGGAACAGGTGCTCCTGGTGGTGGTGCACCATTGCCATTGCCATTGCCATTCCCATTGCCACCCAGCTGCTTCATGGTGTACAGCAGCGACTTGGCCGCCCTCGAGTTGCGACCGAAAACCTCATCATCGCTTAGGTGGGCCGTTCTCCGTCCGGCCACGGTCACGGCTGTCTGGCTGCGTGGCTTGCGCATCACCTTCGTCTCGGCCCGATACTCCAGCATATTGGTGTCCGAGTCCAGGTCGAGGTCGTCATCCGTGTTGTCCGTGGTCAGGGCATTGGGTACGGTAAGGAAGCTGGTTGGACTGTTGGGCGGACTGTTGTCCACATCCACGGGACTGGTCACGTAGTCAAATCTGCGACTCGCTGGTCCCCCTGCCCCTGGTAGGTAGGTGGGATTGGAGCTGGTCAGCACTAGGGGGGCTGCCAGGGGATTGGTCAGTGCCTCCGCCTGATCCACGGCACTGGGCAAGCACGGTTGGCTGCGGTAGTTGTGTCGGTTCTGTGGGTTGCGGTTGCGCACTGGCGAAAAGTCGGCATAGGTGAAGGATATGTTCGTGGGTGGCGGTGGCTGATACAGCTGCTGTCGAGATCCTCCCACTCCTCCCACTCCTCCCATTCCCGCCGCAGTTCCGGGCTCCATGGCATTGGGTAGCGAAGGGCGCTTCTTGAATTCGCTGAGTGCCGCTGGCGGACCTTTGGAACGCAGAGAATTGTGGCGCTGCAGGTAGCCATGGCCCCCGTTGGAGCTGCCCACAGGATAGGGCGACTGCTGCTGTTGCTGCTGCTCCAGGTTGTCCCTCAGCGAACGCTCCTCAAAGTGATGGGCCTTGCGACGGAAATCGCTGTTGTCCACCTTCGGCTTGGCCACCCACGGCAGGCCGATGGGCGAGGTGGCCGTGGAGGCAGGCGACGGCGTGTTGCTGTACGGTGTCCGCGCCTGCAGGTGCTGCTGCTGCTGGACTGGGGGCTTGCCCTGACCCGAGGGCTGCCAGACAGAGCCCGGCTGCGGCTGCGGCTCCGACTTCTTGGCTATGGGCTTGTAGATGCTAGGAGCCGCTGGCGGATCCTGGTCGATGGGCCGGAACACGGATTGGGGTGCGTGTATAAAGTGGTTCAAGGGCGGCTGTTGCTGCTGCTGTTGCTGCAGCTGCAGCTGCTGCTGCTGTTCCCTCTGGTGCTGCAGGCGCACCTCCATTTCCTGGCGACGCTGCCGCTCCAGCTGCTCTTGCTGCTGTCGCTGGCGGTCCAATTGCTGCTGCCGCTCCGCCTGCTGGCGTTCAAGCTGCTGATCGTAGTACTCCCGCTCCAGGCGAACGCGCTGCTCGCGCTCGTATCTGGCCTCCTGTTCGAGGAGCAGCTGGCGTTCGATCTCTTGCCGACGCTGGCGCTCGGCCAGGGCCTGGGAATGGGCTTGGGCAGCGGCTGTTGCTGCCGCCTGTTGCTGTTGCTGTTCTCGCTGCAGATGTTCTCGTTGTAGCTGCTCTCGCTGCAGCTGGTCTCGTTGGATTTGCTCTCGCTGGATGTTTTCTCGCTGCTTCTGGTCCCGTTGGATCTGTTCACGTTGGATGTGCTCCCGTTGTAGCTGCTCTCGTTGGATTTGCTCTCGCTGAAGCATCTCTCGTTGTTGCTGTTCTCGTTGGATCCTATCACGTTGCTCTCGTTGCATTTGTTCACGTTGCCGGTGCTCTCGCTGGCGCTGCTCTCGCTGGTATTGCTCTCGCTGCAGCTGCTCTCGCTGCATTTGCTCGCGCTGCAGCTGTTGGTGATGCTGTTGCTCCTGCTTGGCCCACCCTGGCACATGGCCGGGCACTGGCGGCGGCTTACCCTTGGTCACGGTGGCCGCCGCCCCCGTCTCAAAGGTGTGCTTGATGTTCCCGAACTTGTGCGTCCAGTTGGACACGCTGCGTCCTCCGCCACCACCACCCCAGCCAAGGCCCGTCTGATGGCTCTGCTTGTTGATGAAGGCCAGGAACTTGTGATCGTTCTCCGTCTTGGGCTCGAAGGGGGGCACGGCATTCTGTACGCGCCGCTTCACGCTCACCTGGACGGCACGTTTCAGGCCCAGATTGGGACCATGGTCGTGCTCGTCCTCCAGGTCCGAGTCCGTGTCACAGTCGGCCATGTACTTGGCCTTTGCCTTGGGAATATCGATGGTGTTGGCCCGTTTCATCATATGCTTTTTCCCGCCATTGAAGCGGGTGGAGGATGAGCCAGAGTTGGAGTTATATCCCTCCTGCTGTCCCCCATTGTGGGCAGCCTCATAGCTGGCAAAGCTCACCGCATAGTCCCCAGACAGAGGGCGTCTGTTGCTGCTGCTGCCGCTGCTGTTGTTGTTCGGTCTTAGCTGGGACCCCTGAGATTGGGGGGCTGGAATCTGCTGCACTGGCTGCTGCGGTGGCTGTGGCTTTGGCTGCTGCTGTTGTGGCTGCGGCACAAACTGATTGGGTCTGTAGAGCTGAACGGGCGGTATGATGGCTCCCGAGCTGGCATTCTTCTCCAGAGCGAAGCCCTTGTTGTTCTCCAGCAGCAGCATGTCCTCCATGTAGCGCCTGGCATCCGCCAGCTCCTCTCGACTGACGCCCACCGTGTGGCGGCTGTTGCGCTGCCGTCGCTTGGCGAACCGTGACTGCCGGCAGTCGGAACGGGGGTCCTCCACTCCCACTCCCATTCCCATCTCCAGTTCCATATCCTCCTGGGTGGGAGAGGCCTCTTCGGAGATGCCGCTGCTGTTGTTGTCTGCCGCCGCAAGTTTTTCCGGGGCATTGAGTCCACTCTGGAGGCGGGCAACGAGTCCAAGGAGAGCCTGACGCTGACCCCCGTCGACGGCCAGCTCCTTGCCCTGCTTCAGGGAGCTCTCCAGGCGGCTGAGGGCGTCCGTTACCTCCTCGAGGAGGCTGCGATGTGCCTCGCTGGCATCGCTGCCGCTCCGCTGCTGAAGGGTGTCCCTCAGTCCGGCGGCCAGCAGGCGCAGATCCTCGCCACTTTCCGTGCCCGAATCCTCCTTCGAGGGTACACTCAATCTGCTCACTCCCGAAACCGTTCCCGTTTCCGCTCCCGCTCCTCCTGCTGGTGCTGGTGCTGCTGCTGCCGGCATTGTCTCTGCCTTGGCTTTGTCCCTGGCCCTAACCACTGTGCTAACCTGACTACTACTCTGTTTCCTACTGCTAATGCTACTGCTGCTGCTGCTGCTGCCGGCTGCTCCTGCTTTTGCTTTTGCTCCTGATTTGGCTGCTGGCAGGGCTGACTCACCCTGCTGCACCTTCTGGACACCGTCTGTTGTGGATGTCGAGGATGTTGTCGATGTGGTTGATGTTGTGGCCTGCTCTGAGAGCTCTACTTTGGCCAACTTTTTGGTGACACTCTCGCTGACCTTGGTCTCCTTGGAGGCCACAGAGGCTGCGGCTGCGGCTACGGAGGCTACCTTCTTCTCTACCTTCTTCTCCTCCTTGGGCGGCTCCTTTTTGGTGGTCTCCTCTTCGTTGTTGTTGTCGTCGTCGTCGCTGTAGTCCGTCACCTCCTCGATGATCTCCTCATACTCGCTGGCACTGCTCTCCTCCTCCGCCTCCTCCTTTTGCTTAGAGGCTGCGGCTGAGTTCTTTTGCTCTGAGGCGCACGATGATTCACAGCAGAGAGAAAGTGAGAAAGTTAGGAGATAAAAGGAGAGACAGAAAGAGACAAGATTTAAAAGGCGAGCAACGAGAACTCAAAGAAACAGAACGACGACATCAAGCAAGACAACAAAAGCTCGGGTCTGGGGTCTCGGGATCTTGGGGTCTCGGGATCTCTTGGAACTGGAACTGGAACAGGAAACCAAAACTCAGATGCTCGAACCGGAAGTAATACGAGAACTGCGATTATATCATTGGATGTTTTCCATCTGCCGCTTGATTGTTGCTTGGAATAATGTGAGGATATACTCGTACTCACATGGTTCAATAAATCCCCGATATAACACGGAAACTGAAACTATAGTCAGTTCCGGACTCGACTGATCGGGAACAGACTTATTGAACCATGTCATACATGATATGTACATATGTGAGGATATATCCGCAACTGCCGTTGCTGTTTCCGTTTCCGTTTCGGGGCATCTAAGCTTTTGTGAAACGTCTCGAGCAAAATGAACAACATACAAATATGTATACATATAAAGTAATAAATGTAGAGATATGTATCCGAGATATATAATGTGTGAATCGATGGATCGATTCCAGTTCTTTGTGGGTCTTCGAAGTGGGACTGCGGTGGGGGTTCTTGACAGACGTTCTCACTGAGTGAAACGATAACTAAATAAAAAACAAAACAACGATAACGATGGCAAATAACGATAACGATAACGTGATAGCGTGACGAGACGAGACGATACGACGAGTGCACGACTTGGTTTACACAATTGAGAGAGAGAGAGAGAGAGAGAGATAAATGTTCTTTGGTGGGGAAATAATCTTGGAACATGACTTGGAACAGAGCAAAATAGTTGTTGTGGTTGTGTGCAATACCTTTTGTTTGGGAGGGGGCCTAAACGCGTTAATCGCTTAATCGATTACGGCTCTTCTTCTACTTTTAGTTTCGATTAACAGTCTAGATTTCTTTAGCCTAGAGCCTAGAGTTGCTGTGTGCGCTTTATCCTACAAGATACAAGATACAGATACAGAACACAATATAAAGACAATTTGCATCCGATTGCCGATGGTTTCATCTTCTTATCGGCTATCGGTTATCGCTGGATATCCCTGGAGAGTGGAGTAGAGTGGTTTTTGTGCTTTGTGCAGTGGAGTGGAGTGAAGTGGAGAGAGTGCAGCCTCCTATTCATATAGGCTGCAGGTTCCGGTGATGCGCTGTTGCTGGGCTTTTGGGGGGTGTTTGGCTTAACAGATAAATATGGAAATGGAGACTCACCTTCGCGTTCCGCCATAAGTTCGCGTAGACGTGCACGGATCTTGCGACGCTCCTCGTAGGTGGAGGCCTGTTCCAGCTTCAAAAAATGGATGCCAAAAGGAGGTTTGATTTGGGAGAGGTTCAGTCAGGGGCTGGTCAGGGACGGACTACACCTACCAATTGCTTTAGGACCTGCTCGTCCTGTATCTCCTCGATGTCACAAGTTGTGCGTGTAACTGGTGCTGAGGAGCTGCTGCTGCTGGTGCTGCTGCTGCTGACCTTGCCAGTTCCCGATTTGCTGTAGGTATTTGTTATGCGTGTGGTTTTCACCTAAAAGAGATGGATGCGAGTGTGGATTAGCACAGGTTTCTTTTTGTTGTTTTGTTTATCAACCGGAAAATGTTGTTTCATGTTTTCCCCTTCTCAGTTCTCAGTTCTCTCTGTCTCTCTTTCTACGGGTGGGTGTGGGTGGTGGTGCCATGCCGTGCCGTGCCAGCTGTTCAGTCTGGCTAAATAAAGCACGATGAGCACATTTGAAAGCCAACAATTATTCTGTTGCCAAGAAACTGGGGAGGGAGCCATCACTCGACCGACAATCGATTCGACATTCGACGATCGATGGCCATGATAAGGCAGAAACAAACACTCTTCTGTCGCTGTCCTTAGCCATGATTCTTTTGCAGCGGCTCTCGCTCTCTCTCTATCTCTTTCACTCTCCAATTGCTTCCGACTGCAGTTGACTAATTGATCTGAACATCGGGGGGCATACCTCTCGTATGCGTAATGTGTGATCTGTGTGGGTTCTATCTACTATACATTACGTATGCAACACGTTGCCCCGCAGGGTCCACGGAAAATGTCACTCGATTGTTTAGTGTTTTCTGTTTTGTTTGTTTGTCGATGAATGAATGAATCGAATCGAATGAAATCTTAATGGAAGTTTCGAGAGTTGACTCTCAATTGAATCGATTGTTAATCAGTTATGGGAATATGCCTTTGATAACTGAAAGGCCGAAATTTCGTATTGAATCGACTTGTATTTTAATGAATAAATGATATATGCACTATAGATGATTATGGAATGTTGCAAAGACATGTTTCATCGGCGTTAAATGGAATCCTTAATTTTGAACAGGAAACATTAGGAAATGTAGAAATTGGCTAGAAACAATTCTCTGCCAAAAGACAAACCCCTTAAGCCCTGTAACCTAATGGACCCCCTCGAATTACCAACCCCTACAAATGTAGCTATATTCAAATAGAGTTCATTGGCAGACATCAAGAACAGAGCAATGTTATCTACAAGGAATGAGGGCATAAATTCATTTTAATTGCCGCAAATCAAACACAAAAAATACCGAATATTGCACCCCCAAGGATCATGCGGTTAAAACGTTTATAGACCTCTGCGGTACATACATATACACGATATACGGGCATCTGTATCTGTATAATGCTATATAGAGTGCAATTAAGTATACGACGCGTGGTATGTGTACTGCAGTTGCCTTTTGATGGGGGAATGCCGCAAATATGTATATATACTCGTATATTTTTTCCTGTTCTCCCTCTTTCTCTCTCTCTCTCTCTCTGTAGCAACAATCTCTTTTGGTAGATTGTTTATATCAAAATTTGACCAAATTTGGTCAGCCAACAAATGGGGGGAAATTTTTCAAAAACCGACTTCGAACATGTTCGAAAATTCGGCCGCAGCTTCCTGCCTCTCTGCCCTCTTTCTCTGTTCTTCTGCTCGGTTTTTCTTCCCACACGCGTTGCTATTTTTAATTATAAATTATTTAAGCACAAAAACACACACATGGAAACAGTTAGAGAGGGAAAGAGAGAGACAAATGTACATATTTCTGGTCGAAAAAAAACATTCTTCATATTTTCCTCTCTATTCTCTTTTTCTCTTTATATATATATACATATATATATATTTCTCCGTCTCTCTTGAGTTTTGTTGTTGTTTTGGATTTGCTGACCGAATAAAGCTTTATATAATATTTTAGCGGGCCCCCACTCGTTATAAACAAATTAGAAGCAAACAAAATAAACCAAGAACAAAAGTCTTAGGAACAAATTAATTGCCAAACATTTTTACAATACTTTTCTATACTTATATTTTGTTTGCCCTATATTTTTTTTTCTTTTCTTCTCTTTTTCGTTTTTTTTTTTTTTTTTCGAAATTTTGTTGTTGCTGTTGTTGTCAGAATGTGGGCCACAAAAAATAAAACAGTAAAAATGTCATTTCATTTGATTTAATTTGCATTTCATTTTGATGCTCTTTCGAGTATCATGATGGTTCCGAGTATTTCTTCAATCCCCTCCCGTTGTCCCCGTTGTCCCCGTTGTCGTGTCTGTGAGTGGTGACGTTTAGGCCCTTGCCAGAGTATTTGGCGCAATTCCGCCAAAGCGTGACAGTGTGTGCAAGGGGACGTTTGAGATGCCGAAGATGGGGTAGTGGTAGTGGTAGTGGTAATGCACCGATCAAGAGCAAAATGCAACCATGCGTGCAAATCAAAAATGGTAATTGCATGAAAAACAACAAAGAGGAAAGCAATTAAAAAACAAATTGTTTGTTTGGACCAACAGGGGAGAGGCGGAGAAAGGAAAGGAAAGCGGGGAGGTGGTAGGAGAGTGCAGCTGACCAAAGCGAACATTGCATCTGGCCTTAACGGTGGCTGCTGCAGTTGTTGGCCATTGACTCAATCAATTGTTCAACATTTTGACACCACACACATCCACGAGGCAGCAGAGGCAAAAGCATGCAGTGGAAATTATATAGAGATGGCGATCGAGAGAAGGTAATGAGAGAGAAAGATAGCCAGAGAGAGGGAGAGAGGGAGAATGAGAGATAAATGTATGATTGATGGACTCCAATTAGTACAGACCCCCCCTTCCCCACCTCTCCCACCCCGTGCGCCTAAAGACCTTCTAAAACAACCAACGAAAATCCACCCAATTTTCCATGGGAACGAATGGTTTTTCATTCTCTGCTTGCCTCCACATTCAGACTTTCTTTCTATTTCTTGTTGTTTTTTTTGAATACTTTTTTGTTGCTGCTTTCCTCTCATTCTTTTGTATTTTTAGCCTCTGGCAAAATGAGAATTATTTGACATGCAAAATGCGAAGCAAAGACAAAGGCGCACGCACAGACGCAAACGCACACACTCCAACAACAAAAGCAACAAAAGCAACAACAACAACAACAACAACGATTATGAAACGTCAGTAGAAGGGGAAGAAGAGGGAGCGGGAGACAAAGACGCAGAAGAACAGGCAGAAGCAGAAGCAGAAGAACCAGAAAGAAAGTCCAGCTCTGGAAAACGAAGTATTAAGCACCCTTCTTTTTTCTAGCAATTCGTAATAGAAATCTCATAAAAATCGATTACAGCTTTGCATTGGATTGTCCCGATAAATATATTTTAAACAGTCCTAACAACAGCACAAAGGAACAGCCTTTGAGGCGTGTATTTTGTTTTTGCATTCTCCAGCCCGAGTTTTTTTTTTTGCCAATTTGATATTTTATAAATGGATAAACGTTTTCCCACATAAACAACTCATTCGATCAAAATAAAAGTCGTCTTTAAGTAAAAAAGGGATACATTTTCCATAGACTTGCAGGCATAAACAGCTCACTTCTAATCCGCAGCCTGGACAAAGGATCAATAATCTGTATGTACTATATATTCTCATATGAATTGCGAAAATTAGCATACCTCGCCATTTCAAGGGTAGAATGAGTGGCGCAATGGCAAGAGCAGGGAGAGTAAGGGTAATGGAAACCGGCTCTCCAGCTTTGAGGAGTCAGCCAGCCAGAAATCTGGTGGGGTACTGGGAGAGAGAAAGAGTGAGAGAGGGAGGAGAGGCAGTATTTGAGGAGTATTTGCCGCTTGCCGCCTCAGAATGTTACGCTCAACTAAGTACAGGGGCAACCACCAGCACAAAAACACACCTGGGGGAAACAGAACGGTCAACAGAAATGGAATTCCCGCCTGGGTTCCCACTTCGATCCATTGTGGTGGATGGATGGATGGATGGATGGCTGGATGGTGATCTATAGACTGAATGCCGCTACAATGGTGCCTTATCAAAGGGCTTGCTTCCATGGGTAAACAGTTCATGCATGAATTATAAAAGGGTTCCCTTCCCAGTACGTGTTTTCGTACAAATTCCATATATGTATACGAGTATACTCGTATCTGCTCTGCTCTGCTCTGCATTTGTAATCATTTGTCAGAGGGAGGGGGGGCTGGGGCACTGCCACTAGAACTGGTTCATGTGTTAACGACGCCACGATGACTCCACTGAGTACTGAGTGGGGCAACTGAAAACTACGCATACGCATGCTGATTATTTGGAAACTTTAATGGACAGAAGAAGTACACGCTCGCATCTGTCTATGTAGGTAGTTCAACTCGCTAGTTGGTCAGTAAGTTAATGTCGGAACCAGCTTAAACGTGAAATCTTTTTTATGGGAGAGAACTCAAATAAAGCATTTTAGGACTGTAGTCATTCCCAGTTTTTGAAGAAATTTCATGATCTTTTCCTGTAAGAGGAACCAAATATGCCTGAACACAGTTTGAAGGCCAATAAGAGAGTTGTTCCTTTTCCTTTGAATGGCTAAAACAAAACTATAAAATATTTCATGCCAAATGGGGGCCGAGCTATTTTATAAGTAAATCTATAGATTTGGAGTGTAAGAAGTGTCAGTGGACAATTCTGCAAAAATAAAGACAATCTTTAGAGATAATATATCTATCATCGGAATAGAAAGGACTCAAATGTGTGGGTATTTGTATAACAACTGTGGACTCTCAGCTGATCCTCTCTCCGCTTCATCCATTTCGATCTGTTTAGCTTATGCAAACAAATCATTCCCCCTCCCACACTATTCCAAACTACAACTACGACTGTATGCTATATCTTTATCTGTAGACCTGTAATATCGTGCGAGTGTGTGAGGTACACCACATAGATACATATGTAACTATAGTACATATATCTGTTTGTATGTATCTAACAAAGTCCCAGAGCATAGGCATCGAATAGGGGGAAATACATATCTGCTGTGTGATCTGTGGGAAATTGGTATTTGGTTCACACACAAGTGGAAGAAAAACGGGAACATCACATGCCACAGAGACGGCAGCGAGTGGCGTTGCAATGTGCGTTTGCTGCCCCATGCACCATGCACCACCAGCTAGCTTCCTATCCCCCCGCACACCCTCTCTGTTCCTGCCCTGGCCACCATGTGCGTCTCTGTCTGCAAGTTGGCCAAAAAAAAACCGAAAATGCTCCTCCAACCATAGACCGTAAAAATACTGCCTTGCCTCGTCGTTGGAGCTATTTTCGTCGAAATTTTCCGTACATTTGACGCTCTCATTCATGCATCCCTCCAACCTCCTCTCTCACTCTTTCTTTTTCTCAGCTCTGTTTTTAAAAAGTATTTATTTATTTGTTGTGTCTCTGCTGTATGTATACTCATACACATCTACAAATACACACATTCGTATGAACAGTATATAGACAGAAAGATATATATACATTATCGGTTTATATATAGCCCCCGATGGTGTCGTCGTCGTCGTCGTCGCCGCTGCTGTGGCTCCTCCTTTCGTTCAGGTGCATTTTGAGGTGTCGTGACAGAAATTCCTCTTTTTCGCTGCTGCGACGGACAGACGGACAGACGGACGGGCAGCAAATTATGCGCACTAAAAATAATTGACTCGAACAGCTGCTCCACGTCTCTCCTCCCTCTCTCTCGCGCTCTCTCTCTCTCTCTGTCATTATTTCCTTCTATTTCTCTACCAATCTATCATATGTCTCTGTCTCTGTCTTTGTCCAGAGTGTATTGGGAGACAGGGTGAGGAGGCCATCCCGGGCTCCTCCCACGATAGTTGTCACTGCGTATAGGCAACTCCCTGCACGCCCCCTTCTGCCATTCTAACTGTATCCAAGCGGTAAGTTCCGTCTCAACAGTCAAGCCAAATCTGAGATCAGGGGAATGCCTCACCTTCTTGCGAAATACACCTTGCCCTGCCTTGCCTTGCCTTGCCGCGCTCTCTCAATCAGAACTTACGCTGTGCTTTTTTTGATGCTGCTTGCTTGCGGTTCTTTTGCTACCGCTCCCGCTCTAACTGCTGCTGCTGGCTGCTGACTGCTGGCTGCTTCTCCTTGCGGTTCTATGGCCCCGCTGATGCTGATGCTGATGATGATTCTGCTGATGCGATGCTGCTGTTAGACCAAATATGGATTCGACCGACACTCGCGCGCTCGCTCTACCGCTCTCTCGCCACAGGAAAATAACAATATTTAACAAAACTGCACAAGAAAAAAATAAAGAGCGAAGAAGCCAGAAACTTGTCTTCTTTTGTTATTCTGCTGCTTCTTTTTCTTTTCTACTTTTTGTTTTATGTTGTATGTTTTTTTTGTATTTTGTATTTCTTCTAAACTTTGTTGTTTGCGAGAAATTCTTTCTTTCTTTCTTGGCACTTTTTGCTTTCTTTCTTCTTCGCCTGCCTGCTGCTGACTGCTGCTGCCTGCTTTCTCTGCTTGTCGTCGGATCAAGTAGTTCTTCGCACAAGTGATCGATGCCGCCTCTGAGTGTGTACTGACGCCGTCTCTGTCGCTGTCGATTCGGATTCGGAGAGATGCCGCTGCCACTGCCACTGCCACTGCTGCCACTGCCGCCACTGGCGATGCTTGCTGCTCTGACCAGCCAGGCGGTGCCCCTCACATCACGCATACGGCGGCGCACACGGCACACACAACCGCAGGCACCAGCAAGAGAGAGCGAGAGAGAGAGGGGCAGTAAAAGAGAGAGAGAGAGAGTGCCAATGCCACTTCCAGTGCGAGTGCGAGTGCGATCACTCACTCGGTGAACCGTTAGTCGGGCACGTGCTTGCTTGGCTCTGGGACTCTGTTGAGGTTAGGTTTGGATTTTTCCACGATCACATCCCATACGGTGGACAGGTGAAGACGGGGGGGCCAAGGAAATTAAGAAACGACCGACGTTTCAGATACCCTTGCAGATACATTGACATATATTTATGTTTTGTACCGGATTATGCTTAAGATTACTGTATCCTGTATACGTATAAGATATGATCCCTCCCTATTAATGTTGTTATTAACGTATTAAGAGGCAACTTTCATAGACCTTTTCTTCTTCCGAATGATAAAATGATAGTAATCCAATCCTTTCGGTTCATACATATGTATTCGCATTTACTAGTGTACAGATATACGTATTTTCCATGTAGATCTGTTCAAAATTAGAATACCTTTTTGCAAGCGTATAAAAAGAGAGACTCATTCAGTGAACCGTTAATCGGACACGTGCTTGAGCCACATTTGAGGTTAGTTTTGGGAATTTTCTATAGTTGATGCAGTGGCTGATACGGGGAAGGGGTCAGATGCAGAGATACCCATACCACAAGGTGAGAAAACCAACACTTGTGCCACTCTCTAACTCATTCAAGCGATTAATTGGCCACTCGCTTTTAAGCTTCTGAGACAATAGTATGGTTTAGTCAGGGATTTCCTAAATAGAAAGTACAAATTGACACCTTTATACTTGTTTAGCATATACTTCTTATAGAGAAGGGATTGATACTCAATTGGAGAGATACTAGTAGAAAACTATAAGGAAGACGATGATATTTGTGTACGGATAACTCACCCCTTGGCTATTTAGGCGCTGACCCGTGGCCGTTGGTGGTAGCATGCTCTCCACGCCCTGCATTATCACACTGGCCCCAAGGAATTTGTTGAGCAGAGCACGTGCCTCCCGATCTTCGTTCGTGTCGCCAGGCTCCTCCACTGTGTATTTTAAGGGGATGAAAAAGGGATGGTTTAGTTTCTATGAAAGGGGGAATTTCAGTTTGATTAGATCTCACCATTATCGGCATTGCGCATGCGCTCCAAGACATCATCCACGCTGGTCACCTGCCGCTGATCCGCGCTGCTGTTGAGGAAGGAGCGCGTGTTGCTGGACCGGGTGGTGGTTGAGCTGGTTGAGCCCTGGCGCAGCTGTGGTGCCTCGATGACGCTGCACACCTCATTGGACTCGCTGTCCTCGGTCTCCTCCTCCTCTGCCTCCGCCTGCGCATGCTCGGTGCGGCTGCTCATCAGCGACTGAGAGGTGGTGGAGTGCGTCGAAGAGGAGGACTCCTTCCGTATGAACTTCTCGCTCAGCTCCTTCACCGAACCACGGCGCACATATCTGCCATCTAGCTCTGGCTGCGACTCGGCCTCGACTTTCTTGAACTCTCTGACCAGCTTGGTATTCAACTCTGGCTGGTAGTCGTCGTCCAGCAGCAGCTGCTTCTGAATGGAAGCCAGCTCATCCGCATTGCTCGAGTAGATCAGCTCCTTGCGCTCGTGACGGGGCGGGGACTTGTTGTCCGAGTAGAACTGCTCCTCGATCACATAGCCTGTGACTTCTAAGAAAAGGTAAAGTTATTCGGTCAGGATTTGAAATTAGGATTTGGCTCTGGGGCATGGGCTTATGTTTATCCTCTCACCTTGCTTGGTCTCACACGGAGCTGGCTGGCTTTTCTTTTTGAGGGCTCTTATCCCAAAGAGGGGCAGTCCGTTCTCGTCCGTGGGTCCCACTCCGTAGCTTGATGTGATCGAGTCCTCCTCGCGCGGCTTGGTCTTGGCTGCCCTGGTGCCAGAGCTGACGGTGGAGCTGGAGCTAGTGCTGGTGGTCTGCAGGGTTCGGGTCATCTTCCCGGTGGAGCTTGTGCTCGTGCTCGTGCCAGATCCCTTCCGCGGACTGGAGCCACCATTCGAGACGGGTCCGTGACCCTTGAGCACCTTGGTGCGGTCTGCCCAGATGGGTCCTTGGTGTGCTGGCTTGCTGGGTGCAGCGGCACGTGGCCCAGTGCCACTGTTCGGAGTCCGAGTGGTGGTGGTCGTGGTGGTGGTGGTGGTGCTGACGGGCGACTGCTTGCCGGGGGGACTGCTGCGCCGGCGTTGGGCCGGACTGGCGCTCCTCTCTCGTGGCTTCACCGGCGGCTTGCCCTGAGGCGTTGCTCCACCTGTGCCTGGTGTGGTGCTGTCCACCTGTTCTGCTCGCTGTCTCCTGGTGCTGGAACTGCTGCTCGTGGTGCTGCTGGTGCGCACTTCCTTGAGGCTGCTGCTGATGGTCTTGGCCTCCGGACTGCGGCTACGATCGCGAGGGGACATCGCCTCCTGCTGGGGCTGCTTCTTCGGCTGCTGTGGGGCTGCAGCACTGGGAGAGGTCTTCACCGACGTTGTAGTGGTGGTGGTGGTGCTGCTGCTGGTGCTAGTGGTGCCCGCATTGATCATATTCTTTCTGATGAGCCGCATCTGGGCGCGTATCCGGCGACGCATCTCGTAGCTGCTCACTGTCTCCAGGAGCTGTTCGAGTACCTGCAAGTCGAAGATCTCCTCAATCTCCAGATCGATCTTCAGCTTGATCTTCTCCTCCTTTTTGGGCACATCAAACTTCACCGAGGTATTCGGATTGCGTGGCTCCAGGCCCGAGTCATCCTCCACCGAGGACTTGCGCGAATAGTTGTTCTTATTGATCTCCAGGGAGTCGCGTCTAATGTGCTCCAGCGAGCTCTTGGTGTGGTCCATGTACGAGGGACGACGCCCGCCAGGCTGTGGCTCTGTTGTGTTTGTTGGGGCTGCCTGCTGCTGTGGTGGTGGTGTCTTCTCGAACACGTTCCTGCGTGTGGCCACAGTGCGTCCTACCCCGCTGCCATTTGGGATTGCTGGAAGGGATTCAACGTGTACATGGGGTTCGGGATCAGCTTTTGTGGCTGTACCTGTGGCTTTGCGTGGAGTGTTAGTCGGGCTTGGGCTTGGGCTTGGACTTGGGCTTGGAATGGATATTGGGCTTTTTTGCTTGGTGGTGCTGCTGTGGCTGTGCTGGTGCTGTTGGTGGTGCTCAGTGGTGGTCTTAACTACGCTGGCGGTGGTCGAGTTCAAGTTGGATCTGTTGGTGCCGGTGGTGCCGGTGGTGCGTCTACTGGGTGAGCGAGACGGCGACGATGACGGGGAGGGCGACGAGCGGGAGGGCGATACAGAGGCAGAAGGCGAACGGGAACGCGATTGAGGCTTGCGGCTGCTGCTGCTGGTGCTGTGGGTTGGCGGTGGTGGTCCCACCACCTCCACATCCACATCAACATCGCTGATTACCCACTGCTGCTGGCTGACATGCTCCATGGTTCGCATGGAGCCAGCCCCAGCTGGTGCGGGCTTCGCTGGGGAGCCTCCAGCTGGTGTGAGTTTCGACGGGGTGCTTCCCCTGGGGGTGCTGCTGGGCTGTGGGGCTGATTTGGGCTTGCCCGTGGTCGTGCTACCAGTTGTGGTCTGATTCCTGTAGGACCGACGCTCTTCGGTGATCAGGCTGGTGCTGGTGGTGCTGCTGCTGGGAGTCGATCGCGGCTTGGTACCATTCTGCTTGGACACGATGGATGGCTTGCGGGGCGCCTCTGTGGCACGGGGCTGTCCAAAGACCGATGGCCGGCTGAGGATGTCCTTTTGCCGCTTCATCTCAATGGCTGTGGTGTGGCTCTTGGTCATGGGCAGAGGCTCCTCCTCTTCCGACTCCACCTGCGGCTGCTTGGGATATTCTTCTTCCTCTCGATCCGACAGCAGTTCCGGTTCCGATTCCTGCTCCAAGTCCGTATCCTGCCGCGAGATGTGTCGCTCGATGCTGGCCACCAGACCAGGTGATTTTTGTGGCGCTGTCGGGGCCAGCTTCTCGGCGGTGTCAATGAACTTGTGCACCTTCTGGGAGACGCTCAGGGTGCAGTCATCCTGTCGCAGCTCCTCATCGATCTCCTCGAAGCTGGGGCGCTGGCGCTCCAGCTCCAGCTCCCGACTGGGCGTGGGCGTGAGCGGCTGCCTGGTGATGTTCTCGGCGGTGCGCAGGAACTTGTCCACCTTCTGATTGATGCTCAGCAGACACTCATCGTTCTCGGGTATCTTGGCATTCGCATCGAACTCGCGGCTGAAGGGGGCGGAGCTGCGTGGCTGCTTCACCTGCTCGGCGGAGTGGGTGAAGCGGGAGACCTTCTCGTGAACGCTAAGCAGGCACTCGTCGGTGTCGGTGTCCTGCGGCTGTACGGGCTCTACGGGATGGGACGGGTCGGTGCTGGGGCTGCTGGTGGTGGGATAGTCCAGGCTCTGGGGCGCCTCCACCATGGGATTGTCGAGTATGTCGTCGTCCAGGCCATTGGAGCTGCGCAGCTCTGAGATCTGACAGCCCACATATGCATTGGCCGCCTCCTCGAAGATGGGTATGTTGGTCACCTGCGGCTTCTTGCGCGGCTCGTCGTCCGGCTCCTGGACCACATCGGGGTAACGCGGCTTGCCCGTGTCCATGTCCATCGCGGCGTTCACCGGCGTGGGCACGATGCGGTCCGGCGACGGTTCCCGAGAGCTCTTGGCCTGCTGGATGTCGATGATCATGTCCTCGCTGTTGACCAGCAGCTGTTCGCTCAGATTGATGGTCTTGGTGGTGAAGCACTTGCTGGGTCGGCTGCCCCGCTCCACGGGCCTCAGGCTGCTCATCTCGGGCTGCTGCTTGGGTGTGTTCTTCACGCCGGGGCTCTTCTGCCCGTTGACCACCTTGATGATGTTCTCACTGGTGGAGCGCATCACCTTGTCGGCCTTGTCGCGTCGCGTCACCCGTGGCACGGGTGCCGATTCCTTGCGCTCGGTCACCGGCAACTTCCGTGCGGCGGCAGGACTCAAGGCGGCTATCAGCTGCGGTCTACGCTCGGTCCGGGGCGACTTCGGAGCCGTGTGATCGATGATGATCTCCGTGTGCACGGAAATGTTGCTCGACCGACGGCGCTCTACCCGCGATGGACTCACATCTGGGGACGTGGTGGTATCCCCATCCACATGATCCACTTTTTTAGGTGTCTGGCTCTGGGGTTGCGGTTGCGGCTTCTGTTTGCGTGGCGAAGAGCGCAGCCGATCCTTGATGGATGGAGATGCGCCAGCAGTGGGACTGGCATCGCTGGGCTTTCGTCCTGTTTTCGTCGTAGTCGTAGTGGTGGTGGTGGTGCGTGTCTCCTCCACCACACTGTCACGCTTGGCGGGAGCTGACTCCGGCTTTCGGCCCGTCAGAGACTCCTTTCTGGGACTCTTCGGGGCGGTGGCCTTTGGTTGTGGGTTGGGGGCCTGCTTGGAGGGGGCGGTGCGTGAGTTGCGACGCTCGGTTTCCGTTTTTGTGTTCGTCGTTACACTTGGCCGTTTCCTGGGCAGTTCCTCTTGGGGTTCCTCTTTCTTGGGGGGAGACTTCTTGGGGGTGGAACCTCCTTCTGGTGGGGACTTTTTGGTGTTCTTGGTCTGGCAATCGATGGTCTTTTCGGTGATGAAGCTCGTTGTCTCTGGCTCTGGTTCTGGCTCAAAAATGGCATTTGAAGATTGCGGACGAGAAGGCGAAGGCGATGGAGACTTGGGGGTGGATTTCAGGGTGGTCTTGGGCAAAGGGGAGGGTGACTTTGAGGGTCGCTTGGTGATGAAAATCGTCGTCTCCTCATTCACATTGATGGTCTCGGCATCCTCTTTGGGATTCCTGGGCATGTCCTCCTTCACCTTTGAGGGCTCCTCCACGTCCACAAAGAGCTCGCTGAGCTCTTGCTGCGGCTGGGGCTCCTCTACCTTGATTTTGGGTTGGGTGCGCACCACAAAGGTCTCCGTGACACGACGCGATGGCTGATCATTATCATCATCATCGTCATCGAGGCAGTCTTCGATCTTTACCTCAATGGTCTCCGTCTTTGTTGTGGTCGTTTGTCTTATTTTCTGTTCATCCTCCTCTTCCTGATTCTGATCATCATCATCATCATCGTCATCGTCATCATCATCATTGGGTCGTGTTATGTAGCTTCCCTGGGTATCCCCATCCTCCTCCATGCCCAGGATCTTGCGACAGCGATCCTCGAAAGTCTCGCGACGACTCAGACCCTTTTTGCGATAAGTGGGTGCCTCCACCTCCACTGGCTCTGGCTCTGAGTCGGCTCCTTTGGAGAATAAACCACCATCGGGACTTTCTATGGCTTCTTCAGGTTGGGTTTTGGTTTGCGGTTGAGATTGAGATTGCCATTGGGGTTCCTTTTCGTTTTGAAGCTGGGTCTGGGGCTGGGGCTGGCTCTGGCGTTCGTTCGTTAAAAAATCATCGTTCAAATTCTTCTTCGTTGTTCGTGTCTGAGTGGTGGTGATCGTGCTGCGGAATAGTTCCTCCTCTCGTTTCTGCTGGATTGATGGATTGATTGGAGCTCCAGACCTGGGGCTCTGGCTCTCCTTTTCGGGACTCTGCCGAGGTGATCCCGACTGGGGTTTCCAGGGGCTCTCCTTTTCGGGACTCTGCCGTGGTGATCCTTTGGGGGAAGCTGGTTCTTTCTCTGGACTCTGGGCCCTCTGAGGACATTTGGTCAGTTCCGGCTCTGGGGGTGTCTGAGCCTTTGGCCGGTTCTGGCTTTCGGGTGCTGTCTTCTGGGGAGGGCTGCTCTCTTTGGGCAGCTGGTATGATCTTCTGGGCAATCCAGGCTCTTTCTCTGGGCTCTGAGCCCTCTCCGGCTGCGATTGCTCAGGGCTTTTGGGACGTCCCATGGGAGTGGGTGTCTGAGCCTTGCTGGGCAGCTGCTTCTCGAGACTGGCCTCAGGTGCTGCCTTCTGGGGAGAGCTGCTCTCTTTGGGCAGCTGGTATGATCTTCTGGGCAATCCAGGCTCTTTCTCTGGGCTCTGAGCCCTCTCCGGCTGCGATTTCTCAGGGCTTTTGGGACGCCCCATGGGAGTGGGTGTCTGGGACTTGCTGGGCAGCTGCTTCTCGGGACTGGCCGGCCGTGGCGCCGCCGCCTGTTTCTGGGGGCTCTCCTTGGCCGGCAGCTGTTTCTCCGCGCTTGGACGACGAGTTCCTGACAGCGGGTGCGGCTGCTGCTTTTCGGGGCTCTGTCGTGGAGAAACCCGAGGTTTCTCGGGACTCTGAGCCCTAGATGTGGGCAATCTTGGCTCGGGGCTGCCCTGCTTGGGCTTGGGCTTGGGCCGTGACTGAACGACAGTCTCATCTATGAGGATCTGCTCCTCAATGAGCAGAACATCCTCCTCTGGCTGGGAGACACGCCTGCCCTCGAATGTGGTTTCCCTGAAGACCGGGCGGCGTTCGACGCTCGGCGACTTGGAGCTGCCCCTGGAACTGACAAAGGGTTTGGGTGCGGATTCCGGTTCGGGTTCGGGTTCGGGTTCGTTCCGATCCTCGTCGTAGTTTTGATTGTGCTTCGGCTGGTTTCGCATCTTCGGTGGTGCCCTCTGCTTGGTGGCTGCGTAGGGGAGTAGACATCAACGGGAGCAGGTCATCAGCGTTTTTCGAGGGGAGGCAGACAGATGGGCCATAGATCGTAGATCTATTACTGTGCTTGGGGTTTTTGGTATCTTGTGTTTTTGTGGCTCTTTCCCAGTTAATGGATTAGTTACGACTACGGTTTGCGGCTGCTACTACGGGTTAGAATGCTCTCTACGGGCTACGGCTACGGGTGTTAGGCGGCAGGCAAACGAAACAGGCACAGATTTTTGTATAGACAGGCAAAGACCCCTTTCGGCCCATTAGTGGAAGAGTTAGAGAAGAGTTTTGCCCTACAGGCTGTGGTTTGTTGTTAATCGTCCTTCAGGAGAGACGGACGCCTCTCTTAATGGCTTGAGTGCGCGTGTGTGTGTGTGTGTGGCGTGTGTTGGTGTGTGGTGCACGTTGGGGGAGGGTGGTTGGGGGTCAAGACATTGAACATTTCAAACATTGCATTTGTTGTTTCGGTATTATATTTATTTGCAAAAACAGTTTCGAAAGAAAACAAAATGAAAACAGAGAGCATAGGAATTTACAAAAAGATTGGTTGTTGGTTGTTTTTTTGGGGGCTGTTCAATATCTTTAACGTTTATTCGGGAGATGCCTTACCAACGCTCTCGGAGGGACGGGCCACTGATTCGCCCTCGTGGAGGGTTTCGGGTCCCAGTTGATAGTATTGACGCTTCACACAAGGCGGTTCTGCCACCGCCACTGCCACCGTCTCGAGCGCTTCATTGGCGCTCACCTTTACCTTTCGGATGGGTTCTTGGTCTTGGCCGTCGCTTAAGGTGGTTCTTGTTGCCGTACTGGTTGCTGGGGTGGTTGTAGTGGTGCCTGTGGCTATGGCTGTGGCTATGGCTGTGGCTGTGGCTGTGGTGTTGTCTTTGTTGGTGGTTAGTGTTGTTGTTGGTTCGTTGTTAATAGTAGGAGGAGTAGTTGGAGTTGGAGTTGGTGGCAGAGAGAATATGTCGCCAGGCTTAGTGGTAGTATACGTATACTGTGATAGCTTGTTATCTGAAGGATAGTACATTCATATACATAGTTTTTCATAGTTTTTCCAATATACGAGTATATATATATATAGTATATAGTAAGTATAGATTCATCTTGATTACTTTTTATATATTTTTTTTCTTTTTTTCTTTACTTGAGATTTTTCATTTTTTTTTTTTATTTCGTACCTGGAACTGGAGTGGGACTGGCTGGAGCTGCTGCTGGTGTCGGAGATGGTGGTGCTACAGCACCTGTCTTGGTGGTGCTGGTTGTCGTGGTCGTTACAATGGTCGTTGCCGCCTTTTGAGTGGGCGACTTGGGTTCGTTATTGATCGTCTTGGTGGTCTTGACCACACTCTTTGGGGTGGCTGGTGCTGACCCACCCGACGTCTGCCTTGTCACCGTTGTGGTGCTGATGCGACTCGACTCCGAGGGCGCCTGGCTGTCGTGCGAGCCCTCGCGCCCCTCTCGGCGGTAGGTGCGGCTCGAGGAGATGCTCGAACGTGGCGTCTGATGGTGGTGCGATCCCACCGAAGTGGTGCTATCCGCCGGCGAACTGCTGCGCAGCGATGCCGCAAAAGCCCGATGGGCGGCGTCCACTTCGCGCTCCTTCTGCAGCTGACGACGCGTTACGGTCGTGGTTGTGGTCGTGGTGTCCGAGCTGTTCGGAGTGTTTCCAGCTCTAGTTCCAGGACGAGCGCCCGCGGCGGGGCGACGCGCTGCAGAGTCGGGCGAGGGCCGTGTGGGAGATCGGGCCGAGGGGAAGCCCTGAGTGCTCGGCTGGGTTCGGCGTGGACTGGCCGGTTGGCCAGCCGATTGCGGCGAATGCGATTGGGTGGTAATGGAGTGGGTGTGGGTGTGGCTGTGGGGGGCCTTTGGATAGTCCTGATCCACCTGCGTCTCGATAATGCGCTCCGTCTGCGACTTGTGGCTGGCACTCTGGTTGCGGCTCACCGACTTGGAAGTGACAATCACCTCGCCATCCGGCTGATCCGGTCGGGAGCGCACCGAGGGGAAGCCATGGGTGCTGTAGTCATCCACAGGCTGGCGCCTGGGACTCGCCGGCTGCTCCCAGCTGGGAGTAGGGGCTGCAATCTGAGGCTGACTCTGAGGACGATGATGGGGCTGATGCTGATCCCCTCCCACGAACTCCGTTTCGATGGTGCGCTGTGAGCTGGTGCTCTGCTTGACATTGCGGCTCTTCTCCGACTTGACCACCACCACCTCCTCCTCCTCGTTCGAGGGCCTCTGGCTGGAGAACTCCTGTGTGGGCTTGTTGGGCCGCACCGAGGGGAAGCCATGGGTGGAGAAGTCGCTGGCTGGAGTGGGCGCCGGCTGGCGCGGAGACTGAGAAGAGGGACGGACGGCGGGAGAGGTGGTGATGGGCTGTCCACGATCATCAAACTCCTCGACGGTCTCCGAGGTGGTTTCCGTGGAGAAGCGGCGACTCGATTTCTTCACAGAGGAGAAACTCTGCGACTGAGTCACCTGCTCTTGATCCGCCGGCTGTTGTTGTTGCTGCCCAGGACGACGTCCCAGTGGCTCTGCATTGTCCACCACATCCCGAGGCTGGCTGTGGCTCTGATTCTGACTCTGATTACGGATATGGCTGTCATGCACATCCTGGGTACGTCGCTGGCTCTGGGTCTGAGTTTGAGTCTGAGTCGGAGTGTGGCTCTGGGTTTGTGGATTCACCTGCTCGGTCTCGTAGCGCTTGTTCTTGACAATGGTGCCATCGGGCAGGCGCTTCACCGTGGTGATCATCTTCACATTGGGCTTGGGATACTCCACCGTATTGGAGATGATCTCGCCGGGCTGGGACATCAAATGCTGGACATGGCGCTGATACTCGGGCGAGGCCTTGTCCATGTCCACATACCGCTTGTTCTCCTCGTAGTGCTGCTGGGTCTGGACGTTCCGGGTGCTGTTGCTCTGTTCGCGACTCTCCAGATAGCGTTCCTCCTGCTGCTGGCGCTGCTGTTGCTCCTGGAGGATGCGTTGCTCCTGGATGCGTTGCTCCTGGACGCGCTTCTCCTGGATGCGGCATTGCTCCTCCCACTCGCGCTGCTCACGCTGTTGCTGCTGCTGCTGCTGCTGGTAGACCTTCTCCTGGTCATCCAACAGGTAACGCGGCTGTGCGGGCTCATCCCCGTAGTCCACCTTCGAGGAGGATGACGACACCACCTTCTTGGTGGACGAGGACGAGGTGGAGGTGGAGCTCACCTTCATCTCGGTGCGTCCGCTATTCTCATCGCCAAACACCACCTTCTCCTGCAGTTGGGTGTTGGTGCTCTCCGAGGCCTTCTTCACGTAGTTCTGGTCATCCCCCTGGTGCGAGGCGCTGGAACGCTGCTCGTTCCTTCCTTTGAACTCGGCCAGGCCACCACCATTGAGCTTCTCAATGCCTGGAGCACAGCACCATTATTGCGGATTCAGCATAGAGGCAGGACAAGGCAGGACATGGACATAAATACAAACAGAAAGAGAGGTGGAACAGAGTTAGACACACACATATATATCTGACAAAGGACTGGGTTAGGCTGGATGCTCAGACAGAGAGAGAGAACGGAACGGCGGTCAGGACTTACCATCTGTCTTGGCCAGAGTCTCCGTGCGGAAGGCCCTGCCATCGGGACTGACCTCCGAGGAGGTCTGCACATCCCAGCCCGTGTTGCTCGGCTGCGTGAGGGTCATCGAATGGAACTTGAGCTCATGGGTGGGGCTCATCGAGTCGCGCACCTCCTTGGACTTGAGGCTCTGGAAATTCTGGTCCAGCAGCGCGTCCCCGTGGCTTGTGGCCAGGGGATCCTTGGCCCCGAATCCAGTCAGCGAGGACGTTCCATTACCATTGCCATTGCCCTGGTGATCCGCCATTGGGTCCGCTTCGTGCCTGTAGAGATTGCAGAGACGCGACTCTCGCAGCTTGTAGAGATGCGATCGGATCTGCTTCTTGCGTTCGCTGTCCTCGGACTGCTGCCACTGCAAGAAGGCAAACAAATACAAGAAATGAGTAAATATAGTAGCCCAAGATATCGCACACAACACGTAGATATATGTGCGTACAGTGCCCCTGTCCTTGAGCCAATTAGACCCCCAGCTCAAGTTGAATCGAGTGGATTGGAGGCTAGAGATGAGGCGAAGTGAAGTGGAATCGCATCGAGTGGAGTGGAATGGAGTGGAGTGCAAAGCCCACGCGTGCTCAAAGTCGCTCGCCATTCCAAGCTACGACTAGCTCGCCTTTTATGGCGCCCCCCAGAGACAGCAGTGCCCCACAGTGCTCCTCCCCCAATCGCCCACCCCCCTCCAATTAGCCGGCCAGCCAACACACAGTCCAGCCAGAACTGAGTCAGCAACCAGTGCCATATAGCCACATAGCCACACAGCCACATAACCATATAGATATCGACTCAATGCTCTTTCGTTTCGTGTTCGATTCTCAAGAAATGATAAAGAGATTCCGCCTCCTATTTGTTAGGGGGTTCCATTTCGATTCCTTCGCGGGCAGACATGCAATGTCCAAACATGGTAGATGTCTAGACGAATCGAATCGATACTGCATACTGCAATATTTTGGAATAACATAAGAAAGCACAACCCTTATCTGCGTGCAGCAAAGGCCCTTGTCATGCACAAGACATGTCCTATCTTTTGTTTTTGGATTCTCAGGCATTCTCGTTTGCGCTGTTTGCTTGTGCGTCTGGCTGGCTTCGGCTGAATGCCCGAACAATGGGAGCAGATCTTAGATGAACTTTCATCATCTGAAATATTTCAAAAGAATCCAAGTAGATTTCCAAAAGGATAATCGATTGGGATTTTGATTCATGATTAAATAGCTGGCGTGATTATCTACCAAAACTCTTCGAGCCCCAGGAAATATACCAAGAAATACGAACCGGAACTAAGTTTGCTAAATATTTTGACTATCAGTTTGCGTATCGGAATGGGAGCGTTAATCGTATCGGTATCGTACCGAACACTTCGAACGAATACTGACCGATAAGCAGTGGATCAGCATTGTTGGACACAACAAAGAGCCTCATGCGAGCACATACATATATGCAAATGTATGAATGTACATTCATATTTACGATTAAATCATAAATACATCATTACTATTTTTTAAGCAACAATCTAGAAGGTGGATGATGATGATGGGAGGCGGGGGAACAGGCAGCGATCAACGAGCAGCGATCAACAAATGTTGTTGGCAAACAAATTTACTGAAGTTGAAGCGAGCGATGGTGATATCACCGCACCGAACCGTTCGGCGGAAAAACATGTCAAATAACATTAACATTTGTATTAACAATAATGACACCGTTCTCGATCAACGGAGCGAGGGAGAGGGAGACAGAGTGCCTAATTTCAGCAAGAACTTCCTGAGCTCGTTTGAAACTCTCATTATTCAAGTTGGCGATGGGATCGGTTTCCGAGACGTTGTAGGATTGTGGCATTATATTAGCAATATTTTATTGCATTAATAGTGTGCATAAATGTTTTGATTGGCAAGCATTTTGAACGTTCTTTATCCAGATGGTAGCACATTTTGGCATTCTGGATCCATGGTGTATCTATGAGGTTTCCAGCCAACAGATGGTTACATTTTTGAGGGATTCATTCATTATCTCTACTTGTACTCGTATTTCTGTGTATTAAATATACATTTTCCCACCATATCTATCTATGGTTATTGGTGAAATCAACCCAATAGCCGGACATCATATCCGTACCATTCCAATGATTGATGGCCAAGTGGTTTCTTTTTGGTTCAATCATTACCATTTGGCCACAAAAACCGTCAATTTATTTATTTTTTATTTTCGCCACACAAAGACCAAATGGCACAACAGATGGCGCTGGCTGGCTCCGCTTTCACTCATTTCTCTCAGCTAAATAGATGGCATTGACAAAGAGAAAAAACATAAATGCAATTCTGTGTGCGTGTGCGTGTGCGTGTCTGCAAAAACTTCGCTGCAAGAACTGGTTGTCGCCAGCGTCTATGCCGCCCAGGGTGTATTTCTATGAGGGTGAGGCATAGTAGCTCTTTGTCGCTCCACCTGTCGCGCCGACTATTCGACTAGCGTGAGAGCGCTTCAGTAAATTTCTCACCTTATTCTAAATACACATTGTAGGCCAACCGACGACTCTGTCTAGACCTGCAGAGCGAGCCCCGACCTCGGCTCAGGTTCGGTTCGGCTCTCGGGCCCCAACAGCACTCCACGAATGACGTAATTTCTAAAAGCGCCCATGATAACCAGTTGAAGCCGACGACGACAGCAGCAGCAGCAGTCTTCGCACCTCTGCAGCGGCGGCACCCGGCAACCTGTTGGCGTCGACGCCGGCGCTGGCGCTGACTGCAAGCCGCCCTCCTCCACTAATGATGAGGAATGGATGGACGGCTGGGCTGGATCGCTGTCTCTCTCTGCTGCTGCTGCTGTTGCTGTTGCTGCTGCTGCGACAGATGATGATGATGATGATGACGTGACGTGCGAGATTTTGTTGATGTGCGAATACTGATAAATTATTATAAAGTTTTTTGTGTTTCTTTTAGTTGTTGTTTTGTTTTTGTTTCATTTCATTTGTGCCGTTGTGCCGTTCATTTACATTTTTTTTCTTTTTTTTTAGATTTTCTGCTGTCGTGTCAGCTTTGGAGGTCAACGCTGCGCGTTGTTTTTTTTCGCTGCGATTTTTTGGCAAGAAATCGTTTTTTTATTAAAATTAAAATTTAATAAAACTTAATTGAAGCCAGGAAGGAAAGCAAGCTAGCTTCAGGGGTGGAAGACCAATCCATTCCTACATCAGGTTTTTCTACAGTGCCCGGGGGTGGAGAGCGGAGTATTCCAATTGGGTCATTCCATTGTGCAAAACATTGCGAATAGCACATGATTAACTGTTTCCCCCCACCTCTCAATTGCATATCAATGGAGATAAGCCCCAAGAATTTCGTAGGGTAGATAGCTGGCTATCAAGACAAGGAGGGGACGTGTGAGAGTGAGATAGAGATCACCGAACAATAGTGAGAGAGCAGAGCAAAACAAAGGCACTGCAGCGCCACCTGTTGCTGTCTCTAGGTGCGTGGACACCGCTTTGACATTGAAAAGTGATCAAGATGGGGATGGATAGAGAGAGCTGGAGACAGAGGGTACACTGAGAAAAATGCACATATGTACATGTGGTATTAAAAACTTGCACCTCACTTTCTGATATCATTTAGTGGGATATTGATATGAAAAATGCTATTTTTCCCACAGTTCTCCGAAATATCTGCCAAAAATTAGCCAACCAGTCCCCAAAGAAACCTTTGGAGTTGGATGTTGGATAGTTTACAGGCAATACCCGTAACTCCCCTGATTTTCGTCATTTTTGATATTTTTTAAATGCAATTTTAACCTTTTAACCTTGTTTTTGTGGGGAGTGTGGCAAAGATAACAGCTGAGCGGCGGCGTACTGAAGAAAGTGAGTGAGAGAGCGGTCGAGAGCGACGGCCATCGGCAATCAGTTCAATTTATGAAATTGTTTTGCACTTTGCACACCCCAACCACCCCACACATTCGCACCAGCCACCCACCCACCAGCAATCTCTGACTTGGGGCGTCAGTGGTTATTTTTATACCAATTTCGTTTCAATTTTGATGCCTTTTAATATGCAAGCGACCTAATTGCCCCAACCCCTGTCCGTCCGTCGTCGGTCGCCGGCGGCCCAGAGCATTGCCAATTGCGAATCAGAATTGTGTCAGCAGCAGAGCAGCAACAGCAGCAGCAGCAGCAGCGACGGCAACGCACCGCTGACGTGTACGCTAACGTCGACGTCGTCAATGCACAATAATTAAAAGGGCCACCAAAGTCCGAAATAGCAGCTGTTTTACTTTTAAATTTTGATAAGTGTGATATATGTACATATGTATTTTGCATACAATATCATATGAGTCAAGAGTTTATATGTATGCAGTATTTGCTTAAAAATTGTATTAACTGCCATACCCTCTTAGTAATATACCTTGCACTGGGGGCAGCGCAGTCGAGAGCGCGCGAAACATGTTTATGCTTGCGCTGTCGTAGACGGTATTATTTGTGTTTTTTTTTATATTTCGAATTCGTTTTCGATTTTTCGGTTGTGCTGTTAATTGTTTTTCGTCTTATTTTGGGTATGACATCGCCCCAGGTGAATAAAACATGCCCCCCAGCCAGTACGACCTCCCCACCACCTCCCATTTGTTCTGTTCTCCGAAAGTGGAGCACTTTCGTGGGCCCCCGCCTGCATACTAAGCACAGCACCGATTCGGGGGGCTCTACTGTGCGCCATGGGAAAATCGTATAACTTCGTTTCTGTCTTTGTTGCTATCTCGATTTGATCGATGGACAGCTGTCAAATGCTGTCGTGTGTGCTGAGGGGTATGGGGTGGTATGGGGGGACAGGTAGGCATCGCACACGCATTGAAAATTATAATGCAAACTTGATGTATGGTCGATGGAACTGTCGTAGCCATATTTGTGTGGAAATTACGCGAAACAGCAGAGATCTCCCCCAATCTCAAAAAGTAGTCGAAATGATCTCATACGAAGCGAATGGGAGAATATCTTTATGCATAGCGTTGGCCAAACAATAACTTTGTTTTATTTATTACTGCACTTGGAGTTCCGTACTGTACCGTTCCTCTGAATGATATATGTACATGTGTATAAAATATATGTACATATATTTAAGATTCACAATGATTTCTAGTTACTCAAATGGATTCCGCATATATGTACATATTTAGTACATATGTACATATGTAAAAGGCTTTGAAACTCCATCAAATTCGAACGAAATATATCGAATATCTAAAGCATCAGGTGTTTTTATCAATTATTTTGAATCTATGAAGATCCAATCGATATGCAATCAAGTATTTTCCTTGAATTTCCCTATACAATCTGATATCAAGAAATCGTCTACACATGCATACAAACATACTCGTATGTACTCGTAATTTGCCATCTGTTTGGATCAGATTTAATGAGTTTCAATCTACACAGCGCACTTGAACCATTATTGAATGAAAGTGTGGCTTATTCGTTTTTACAATTCAAGAACCCCATAAAAATCTATCCTCCAATTGATCTTGGAAAAATATAAATTGAGTGCTAGGAGGAGAGTGAGTTGCCACAGCTGATCTGGCGCGAAGAAGTTCTCACACAAACAGACTCGCACTGATTATTCAATTACTGGACAAAGCGGATCTGAAATCAAATTTCCCCACAAAACTTCACATTTCTCCATCTCTCGTAATAGATACATATTTTTCCAGTGGTGGCTGAACCTAACCTGCTGAGATCACCGATCCGCACCACAAAAATTAACCATGTTATAATCTGAAGATCTATCATAATAATGAGACCAATTATAAGGCTAGTACGATGCCGGCTCGGACAGGGATCCCTTTTGGCTATGATCTGGTTTCGTTACAAGGCGTAGAACGGTAGAGCCAGTCGCCAAGGCCAGCAGCCTACGGCAGTGGAAACGTGTTCTAGTGTAATTAGATGCACTCCAGATTAGCATATGGCCGCGGGCAAGGTTTGCCGTCCAGCCCCGCCCCCGCCTCGGACCAGCTGTTCTGGCACTTGGGATCTTCAATCAACTGATGAAAGACCCAAGCGGGGCACTAATTCCCAGATAAGATCCGTTCGTTTGTTTGTTTACCAGCTACTTAGGCCAGATACAGATACAGAAACATACATAGTACACACATAGATACAGATACGAAAACCGTTTGCTGACTAACTGTTGTGCAAAGTCAAAAGATACAGAGAACAAGAGAGTAAGAAAGAGGGGCTAGACGGGCAGGCAGGGGCCAAAGTGTGTGTGTGCGAAAGTGTGAAAGTTGCTCAAGGTAGAGTCGCGAGAGCGTAGGACGCCCAATATTGCGCACAGACTCTTCCCGAAAGTAAAACGTTTTTGTATGCACATACACATATGTATGTATGAATATTGAGGCATGGAAGATACCTTATATTTATAGCTTGAACTATACAAAACTGATCAATTTCGAGCAATTTAAATGATCCATTATCAATTATTTTTGGCCTATTCTGGCTGTTTTAATTATCGCGATCTTTGTAGTTTTTGATAGAACGCTACAACACTACATCTGGAAATAGAACTCCAACATTATAGTCTCAAAAATGCCGGATACCACCGGGTTTTGGAAAAACCTTTAAAACACGATCAAACTGTTGTCTGCTATATAGGATTCAAGCACACCCGATATACCCTTATGCCATCCGTGTGTAGGGTATGAACATAAATTACCTCAGGCGACGGGTTGGTTTGGTTTGGGCAGAGAGATAAATGTGTGATCTCCTCTGTTGCTGCTGCTCCTCTCTTCAGTCCGCTTTTTTTTCGCTGATCCTCTCTTCTGTTCGTGTTTCAGTATTTGTTGTTGTTGTTATTGCAAACCGGCAAACACAGGAGAAATAAATACGGCTCTTGGGTAGACGTGACTAATCCTTGTCCCGGCTTGATCTCTGGTTCTGTCGTGTGTTCTTTTTTTTCTCTTTCTCTCGTGCAATAAAGAGCTAATAATTTTTAACTTTTTCTATATTTTTTTTTTCGATCCGCCAGGTAAAAAAAATAAACAAAACAAAAAAACAATGATCGTGGCTTTTGTATTTCGTTTTTGGGTTTTGTGTGTGGGGCTGCTGCTGCTTCACGGAGCGTTCGCACGTTGCAATCGAGGCACCAAAATAATTCAGACTGAAGTTTCCAATCAGAATCAAAGCCGCGTAAAGTGGACGGCGACGGGCCCAAAGCTTAGACGCTGTCGTCATCAGCTGACGGCGGCAGCAGCAGCAGCACCAACAGCAGCAGCAGCAGCAGCGACTGAAGCAGAAGCCGAGAGATATGACCGAATACGAAATACTTACGAATACGAAGATGACGAGACCCGACCAGCGACTCACTCTGCCCGCCGCACAGTGTCTTGGGAGCGTGTAATTTCTCTCGGATTCCGCTCAGGGCTGAGCTTTGGCAGCACTCTTTCTCGCTCTCTCTCTCTTTTGTCCGTTGCCGGGGCAGGCGAGGACACTGTGGCAGCCACAAGGAGGCCACATCAAGCCGATTCCAATCATTGGTTCGAGCAAACCTTTAGTATTCCCAAATATCATCATGAAAAAAAGGTGCAATTTGGGAACCCGTGATACCCTACGAGAAAGTGATTCTATTTGAAGAGAAATTCTACGAGTTTAACATGCAGAACGATCCATAGAATTGCCATATTTATTCGCTGGCAGCACATCTAATTGAAAATCTATATTTTGAGAGCTAGATTGTTTCGCCTGTAATTATTCTTGCAGTCACAATGAAGACCTGGAACCTGTTTATTACATTCCTTCTTGCTATCCCCATTTGTAGTCCTTTCGGCGGAAGTCCCATTTTCAACAGTACATAATATCGTAAGAATCGATTTTCGAACCTAATTCATATTTGATTTACATAATAATCTAGCGGTCTGCGTACTCACTGGGGGCCGGCTTAAATGCTATGTTGATAACACCTGGGGCTTCAATCATAAGACTAAAAAATGTTATGAAATCCGCAGAGGCAAAGAACCGTGCGGGTTCTTTGATGGACAAAAAGGCTGTGAGGATTTTTGCCTCAGACCTCCTGGAACACAGAAGAAAAATTGATTTTGTTTGCCTAATTTTTCCCAAACAGTTAAAGCTTTTGTACTAATAATCCAATTATACTGTGATTCTGATTATCTGGGAAAATACAAAAGTTTTCTATAGCTAAGAAGCTGAATATCTTTGAAATTGTGGATGCCATAAAAGATTAACTCTTTTATTTTTCATTCTGCTCCACTGGCCCGCCCACGCTTCAATCTTCCATCCCTTTTTCGGTTACATTTTTTACAATAATTGATCGTGCCAATATTGAAAACAAATGTTGTTTGCTGATCAATGAACGTGTTCGGCCTTGATTTTTCGCAACTTTCGAGAAAGAATGGAATGGGATTCCTTCGCTGTGTCACTGTTGTCACCATTCCCGTCGCAGCTGTCGCCCTATCCGTGTGTGAATCCACAAATAAATCACTCAATCAGTGCCCGCCGAGGGGTGGGTGTCATTGTTGCATTATAATAGTGTTCAAATTTATGCAAACAAATAGAATACATACATACAAACATACATATGTATGTCCATATGTACATATGTGTATTCAAAGAGTTTGAGATTATTTCCAGAGCCCTCGAACGGGTTCCAATACCGTAACTGGTGGGGGAGGGGCGCCCACATTAAAAAAAAGTTTGTTTTTGAAATAATTACTCATCGACGACCCGCAAGACAGCGGGACAGAGGAGGGGAAGTGGTGGGAGAATGGTGATGGTGGCGCAGACGTTGCGCAGACGTAGACGTAGACGCAGACGTCGTGACTAGACGAAGCCGAGAAAGGAGGGGTGTCCACTGTACAGTGGCCACCACTTGCTGCATTTGGCCATTTGCCATACGCGGGTGTCTCTGTGCCAATTCGGTTCTGGCTTATTGATTTATATAGCGTCGACGGCGGCGGCAGCGTGAGCGACGGCCAGCCCACGCCGGGGCTTAATCGAGTCGAATCGAAACGAATCAAGTCTGGCCTCATGGCCAGACCTGAATCGTGAAACAGCCAATGCTCTCTGCTCTGTTCTGTTCTGTTCTGCCGGATGCCAGGGATGCAGACTCTTTGAAATTTAGAGCAGACTTGCCGAAGGGGCAATACTCTGACTGCCAGCATTTGGTTGTCTCTCTCACGCACACGAGCTTAGAGACCCAGCAAGAGCTTCCATCCCTTTTGAGACAGGCTTTGCATGACATCATCGCCAGGAGCAGAGCAGATGAGTGGACAGCAACAGTAGAGAGGAGCAGCGGGCAGCGTGGGCAAGCAATGCAGCATGGCAAAAGGAGAAGAGAGCAAAGCATCTTAGAGAGGGGCAGATGAAAGCGCTGGCTGACAGAAGAAGAAAGCTCAGACAAGGGGGAGAGCTTGACCGTTCTCACTATTCTGCCTGCTCTTAGGCGTATGTGAACCAGGTGAGGCACACTCTCGCTGCCTGAGTGGACACCACCATGATAGAGAGCGCTTTTTCGAACTGCCCCACCTTGTAATATTACACTTTGGGCAGATACGCGAGGAGCAGGCTGACCAGAGAGAGAGAGAGAGAGAAAGAGAGGAGGAGTAGGCAGGCAGGCAGACACGACCGAACGCAGAATAACAGAAGATAGCGAGGAAGGGCAACTTGATTCTGGCAGGCCAGAGGCCAAAACGCTGAAATTGATTCATGGCCAATGACTCATCCGAGGCTTTATCATCCAGCAGCAGAGCAGCAGAGCCGAAGGCAGCAAGCAGCGCAGCAGCAGCAATGCCACTGCGCAGCTTCCCAATTGGCCGGCCGGCTGGCTGCGTCGACGTCGACACCGTCGCTGACTGCGTGGGCAGTGTGGATCGTCTGCTGCGTCTGCTGTACCCTCCACTGAGGATATTATGATTTTGATCATATGTTTGCCACACCAGAGTTATATAAAGACATATACGTATATAGTATGCATCTTGACGAGGAACGGGCCAAGAACGGGCTACTCAATATATCATTTACCATTATTGGTGCGAAAAAATGGCCATTTTTCCAAGTTGAAAATTGCAGTTTCTTATCTATTCACATCTTATCTTGGCATTTAACAACAATTGGAACAATTAGTTAAAACCCATTCTTAGTACAAATTTGGTTTTCTTCAGAGCACAGCTTTGATCAAAATTTATTAACTACCGATCAATCTACACACAATCGTACAATCTATGTATGTATGTATATTGGAGGGTATTTAAATCTTCGACCCTGCATTGGTAGACACATATTTGTGTCTTGTTCTTTATTGATGCAGATGCCAGCTTTTTGTGGATACATACATAGATCATTATTTGGTCAGGTCTCTCCGATGCGTCGTCGTCGTCATCGTCATCGCTTTTCCATTGATTTTTCTAACGACTTTTTAACGATTATTGCCAGCGTCTGAGCCAAGTCAGGAGACGAGCGACGGCCCACGCGGCACGACACGACGCGACGCGACAACAACAACCAACGAGAACAGCAACAGCCACAGAAAGAGGCAACCCCATAAATGACCCAATTTGGTCAGATTGAACTGGGTTAGGTTGGGTTGATGGACTGAGCGATTGACGAAGTGAGTGACTGGATTGAGTGGATCCCAATCCCATCTCTGGCTATGGTCCGTTCTGGAAAGTGTCGTCTGGGTCTGCTCTTTAAAGGCAATGACAACAGCATCAGGGACGGGACCAGGTCCAGGTCCAGGTCCAAGTCCAGCTACAGCTCCAGAAAAGAGCCAATGAACCTGACCGAAGAGGTGGGCGATGGCGGCAAAGAGAGAAAGATAAAGGCGGAGTAGTATCCAGAAGAGCTTGAAAAAGTTATCTTCTGAAAAAATATCCTAAAGTTGGGTGAAGCGACGTGGGGGAAATGGAGGATAATAAACCGAAGGAAACGAGCGGAATGATTTCCCTTAAGCCACTGTACAAGCAAAGATCTTGTGTCAGAACTTACCATTTTCCTCAGCAATTCCTCATTTTGTATGGCACCCAAATCGCATTCCAACTCCATCTTAAAGATAGCTGAAAAAAAGAAGGAAGAACAACATTTTAATCTCTAAAATGGAACCATTATATGGAAGGATTATAAAAAATGCAAGATCCTCAGATGCTCTCATCTGAATTTATTAGATGAAACTAGGGATTTGCAGAGAAAGATAGATGCATATGTACATCAATGGAACTTTTTGATCGAAAAGTTAAGGAGCCAAGGCAGATTTTTGAATATTATGGAGGGAAAGACTGATGATGCCATTACTATATTTCAATGCTCATTTCTCACTTTGAGTTATTTAAGTTTGATGATTTTGTTTATTTTTGCTGCGGTTGGTTCGCTGAGTAATATTATTTGCGATCTATCATGATGAGCGAGGCAAGCCAGAAGCAGAGTGTCCCCACACCCAACAGGTTGTGACATTTCCCCCGTAAATGGCCAAGATCGAACATGGCCAACAGCAGCAGCGGCAGCAGCAACTGCAGCAACTGCATGCGACTACGAGTAATCGTAAAAACAAATGACAGAGCCATGAGCAGTGCTGTTGTTGCTGCTCATTGAATTGCCAGCTTGATTAGCACGGGCTCCGTCGCAATTTTGGTTAGAGTGATGCTGACCGGGGGGAAGGGGTGCGGTGCGGTGCGGTGTGGTGGGGGCCAAAAGCCAAACAAGTTCAAAAAACCACAATTGGGCAAGCCACTCCATCAGCCTGATGAGGTTGTGGTGCCCCTCGGTGCCAAAACACAATTGAACTTGAAACAGAATCGCTAGAATTGCCAGAGAAATAATCGTACTTAGGGGTGTCTGAATGAATTAGGAACTGTAATCAACTGTAAGATAAAATATTTCAGGGAAACACCAGCTCCATTGATCGGCAATGGAGGCATGCTCTCAGCTTCCAATCATCTTACTTTGATCGATAGATTCATTGATCTCTAGGTACATCTGTGTTTATTCCATTGATCTATATCCAAACCCAAAAAAGTTACACCATGACTTGCTCTAACATCCATCTAAGCCATCGCTGTTCTATCCAGGTCCAAGATCCACTGTACCATCTACTACTATATGGGGTCAAAAGTGCCTCTGCCAGCTCCCATAAAAGGCATACGAAAGGGTCATTTAACTTATCGACAATTATCGATAGACGCGACTGGGCTCTGAAATGGGCTATGAATTTGCATTTATGCTTTTTATGCTTTTTACGATTATTGCCATAAATCTTGTCTGACCAAATCCGTGTGAGTGCTCGACAATAAAACGGTTTTTAATTGCCGCACAGCTAAATGCAAGATTTGCGTTTCGATTTTTGGCCATTTATAAATTTATGTGATTCTGCGATCGGATCGGTGACCAGAAGAAGAGATCTGTTGTGATCTGATCTGGGAATCTTAGGGCATTGGCCGCACGCCCTCCCACGCTGCATGGACCGTATGGTCGTATTTTGTGTAAAGTATGGTTTTAATCTGGCATACATATCTTTATTGGTTTTCCGATTTGATAGATGACCCATAAACGCGTTAAATGGATGTTCGACTTGGCGTCTGAATAGGCTTTGATTTGTGCCCCGCCATTCAAATTTAAATCGCAATCGCAAGAAAGGGATTTGAAAGATTTTGATTGATTAGGGAGTGGGCAAGCATATGAAGATCATACAAGGATAGGAAAACTTAGGGATCTATAAGAAATATATGAGAAAATCATAGATGGCATCTTCATGAATAGGAAGATCATAGATATAAAGATCGTGGAGAGATAGAAAGAGTAATGATCTTGATAGATATGTTAGAGTAGATACATATGTACATATATTTAAGTACTTGGAATAATACAATAAATATACATAAATTAATTGAGAGATCAACAGTATGAAGAACATAGATGGATAGCTAAATAATAGATGATTTAAGAAAGGAACTCTGGTCTAATGATTCAAGATCAAAGATATCAAGACTATCATAGGTAGGAGATAGATGATCATAAGTACAATCAGTGATATGATATATCATATATGATATATACATATGATAAAGCTAAATTATTATAGACAAATTATTGCCAATTGTATGGAAGATATCTCTTGTGAGTGGACAAAAAACAGATAGATCTGTAATAAGCAGATTCTTGAATATGTACTTTCATCTACATATATAGACTGTAGATATATATGTATGAATGTAGACTGCCATTCTATGATTTATTTAGAACTATGAAAAATCATACGGCTAAGATATAGTTTACAGTCAAAAGAAGGAACACAAATTCCAGAAGCAACAAAAACCAATCAAATTAATTTCAAAACCTGAGTAAAGGGTACTCCATAGTCGGCATATCGATTGGAACATTTTTGTTTGTTTTCTATGGTTTTTGGTTTTGTGCCGCATGCCGCTAGATGGCGCCAGACCATCAGGAAAACCGCAAAAGTTACCGCAAAACTGTTAGAATTCCCTTCCAACAATGTATGTATCTCTCTCTAGTACTCACCTGCTACTCTGCTGCTGCGGATTGTTGCTGCTTCTGCTTCTGCTGCGGCTGCTGCTGCTGCTTCTGCTGCTGTGGCCGCTGTGCTGCTTATCAGAGACGTCGACTTCGAGGTGGCGGCTTTCGTAACTCGAGATGGAAACGCGGAGCGAGATGGCGACAAAAGACGCGTGGAAAACAACAATTAAATGTATTTTTTTTCTCTATCTTATATATGCTTGTGTGGATATGCGATTCGCTTGGCAAATATTTAATCTGTGAATAGTTTAATTTACGGAAAGATCAGGTTGCCTGTGTGTCGGTATGTGTCTCTGGGCTCTCCTTCGGACAGCGACGGCGGTGGCCGTGCGACTTTGTCAGCGACTTGTGCGCGGTTTTTATCGCATGCAAAGTGTTTGCTTTCCTCTCTCTCTCTCCCACTCGGTCTCTGTGTCTGTCTTTCTGTCTGTTGGATTGACGATTGATTGATTGCGGTTTGCTCCGTTGGTTGATGGTAATTTTTGTAGGGTTGATTAATTAGAGTTCAAGCAATGAAAACATCAAAAAATAATCACGAAAAATAACACAGAACGCACAAAAAAAATCAGAAAATGGTTTTAATTGGTATCGGTGTATCGAAAATTATATCGAAAATCGTTAAGCGATTAACGTTTGGGCAACGTTCCGCGGGCAGGGGGGGGAGCTGAGGCTGAGGGCGGGACTGGTGGCGATGGAGATGCGTTTTTGAACCGTTTGGCACGAGCGGAGGCTCTTGACTGATTGTGGAAGCCCCCGTTCTGGCTGCATTTAGGCTCGCTCCCAGCAGAGCGTGGCTGGACGCCAGCAGCGCCGTCGACTGGGACTGGGGCTGAGGTTGAGGCTGGGCTCCCCTTGTGGATATTCCTCTCTCTGTCTCTCTTTGGGTCTGTCCCTCCCTCCCCCCTCCTTCCGGATGTGGTTCGCCTCGCCTGGGCGTCGCTCATGCTGTCAATACTGTGCTGCCTCTGCATATTTTTTGCATACCCCTGAAAAGGGTACTATATTTTGATCAGATGTTCGGAGCGCCCAACAAAAACTACAAAAACTTTTCTCTATTTATTGGTCTGAAAAATTTCTTCAAAATGCTAAAAATGGGATAACAGACAGTTTCTATTTTTATATGACTTTTGAATTTCAGAAGCAGACGTAGAAGGTTTTTAGTTTTCCATTTTAAAACTACGAGGGTATCAAAACTTTGGCACTTTAAGAGACTTTTCGTTGAATTTTTTTGTGTATAAAATTTGATCCTAAGAGATAAGGAAAGTGGCAAAAACAGCTGCAGATCTGGGGGATTAGTTGAGAGAGAGAGAAAGAGAGAGCTTAGGGAGTGGAGGGAGTGGCGAATGCCAACAAAATTACTAATTCCTGGTGACTCTTCGGCGAAAAAAAGTACAAAATCATCTTCGTATATCCCCCATATACTGGACCCTAGGAAAGCTAAAAATGTACGTTAAAACCAAAAATAAAAACAAAAAAGGCCGAAATTATATTCATATGTTCATATATTATCATTAAATAATATTCACTTGTTCATTTAATAAATAAATATCCATCAAAGCTTACACACAAAACTTTATAAGCAATGTGTTTCTCCTACATAATTTATTTATGTAAATTATGTGTCAGAATGGAATAGCTGCCTAATCCCTTCCAGAAAGACACACAATAAGAGAGTCATAGAAAGAGAGTCACAGCTTGATCATCCCAAATGCTGCATTAAGATAGGGGGGGCCAACAGTAGGTACACCACGCGACTATTGAGAGAATGCTCGTTCTCTGGGCACACCTTATATTAATACACTTTGCCTAATCCCTTCGGCATATGTGGGCTGGTGCGAGAGAGAGGTGGATGTCGGTGAGCGCATGGCCTTATCACCATGCTTATCAAAATGGTGCGGACGAGGACGACGCTGTTGCCGAAAACAACGCGAATTTCGAATGCCACAGGGTCAGTGGGGCATACTGTTTTTGGACAGAACCACCTGACAATGATCATCATGATGCTGCTGCTGCACTTGCTCAGGCGCCATTGTGCGTGTCTGTGCATGCGTGTGAGTGTGTTGCGCGTGTGTTGAATGTCAAGCAACGTCAACGATCAGTGTCAATTGCATAAAAATCGAATGAAACGCCTGCAAATTCTAGGAAAACATTGTTGTTTATGCAACTGGCACAAGGAGAGCAGCAGCACCAGCAGCAGCAGACAGCGGCAGGAGCTAAACTCACGCCCCACCCAACAGAAATATCTTCAGTTTTGTTCAATTTTATCATTGGAACAGATATGCCAACATGTTGCCAATAGCTGAATGTTGCTAATGCAGAACTAACGGTCAGCGCAAGCAACATCTGTTGCCAAAGAGCGGGCTTCACCTTGACTCTGGTCTGGAATATATGAGTGAAAGCCATGGCCAAAACAGCACTCATTGGCCACGTTTGGGCACTGTCCTTGCTGCCTGACGCAGCCTGTGCCTCTGCCTGTGCCTGTGCCTGTGCTGACGTCAGCACGTAGGCAGCAGCTGAAGAGGCGACTGCAACTGCAATGCGCGTCTACAGCATGTTGGCACCTTAAAAGGTGAGGACAACTCTGCAACTGCCACCGTTTTTTGCCAGTATCACGCACGAAAGCTCCAACTGCAACACAGCAAAAAGTGGCATTTACTTTTTGTCTTTTATTAATTTATTTTAAGTGATTCACAAACTGAAACCGAAATCAAAATCGACAACGAAAACGAAAATGGAACCTTGGAAGCCCCGAAAAATGGTCAATCGATTTGATTTGAATCTGGGGACTGTATGGCCACCAAAACGGAAAAAGCAAGGGCTCTAGTGACACTAAGATCTGGGTATAAAAAATATAATTTACATATTTTCTATTCCTATTTTCCATATAGCTCGATCCGCGGGAAATATCACAGATCAGAGAAAAAAGCCTTTGAATCGAATAGTTACACTTCGATTCAAAAATGTGTACCACCGAGAGTGAAAATTGTCAAAAAGAAAGTGCTTTAACTTACATTTTACCATTAAAATTAACATTTTAAAAATAAATATATTTCCCACAAATGTAGTATAATATATTTATTTTAAAGTGTTTTATATTTAAAGTAAACATTGGCCGTTCTAAAAAAAATGGTTTTTAATACATTATATTTAATTCTACTATGTTTGTACGTGAAATCCGAATATTTAATTGAACTATGGATGTGTTTCTTTTCAATATGCTTTTCCTCTGAGTGCAGTTCTCACCTTTAAATAATATATGGGTGGTATTCTTATTTAATCAATTTACCGAGGTGGTGCGACCATTTTAGTGTTTTTTATTTTGTACTTAATTTTAAAATATCTTCAAATGATATTTAATATAGTAATATGGAAATGTTGCTTTGGCCATGATCATTTTAATAATGGTGGTTTCTTGAGAAAATGGCGTAGTAAATCGTTTGATTTTGAGGGTTTATGGAATGCATACACAAATGACATCGCGTCTAATACTAAATTCCGGACCAAGTTTGGTTTAATAACAGGAATGAGATGGAACAGAACACTACTTCCTGAAAGAACAACTCCAATCACATATTTAAAAATCATTATGAAACTTTGCAGATCTTTGGATATAAAATTCGAGCATGCAAATTGTATATGCTATTCCCAAATACTCAATTTACATGAAGGTTATCAATACACATTGTCATATCTGCATCTTCTTGAAGAATCTACATACAAAGTCTCCCAATTTTTCCACAAATAACGCTTTCCATCTCGAAGAGGATTTCACCATCAATTCTAAACTTTATACAAAAACGAATGGGAACGTTGTGAGCCACGGAAACGGCCGCGGCTCCACTTTTATGCCCGGTACTCAGTCAGTGTATTTTTGAGTGGAGGAAGACTGTGTGAGAGCGAGAGAGAGGATGAGTAAGCGAGAAACTGGGGGTAGGTAACCACTAAAATACAATTTCTGGATCTGCTAAATTTCTATGACTCTGCGTTTTTCTCGTATCTCCAAATTTGTGGATGCCACAGATTTGCGTCCTTTGTGGGTCAGGTGCGAAATTTCGAGCTACACTTGAAACTGTGTGATAACGCAGGAGTCTGGACACAAAATATTGTTGTTCTAGCTCTGATGGTCTCTGAGAACTTGGCATTAACTTGGCAAGACGGACTGACATATGTAGCTATAACGACTCGGCTATTGATAATGATCAAGAATGTATATACTATATGGGATCTGAGTGTTACACCACAAATCTAATATACCCCTACACTCTTCGAGTACCGGGTATAATCAAGGTAAATCTGGTGGAAAAATTAAGGACAAGTCCAATTGGGAGAAAGATGAATGAATGAAAAATTCCTGTTGGATTATTTAAACATATATACATATGCACAATGAATAAATTCTTCAACAGCAAGAAAGCGGCTTGCAGTCATTTTTATGTATTCCGTTTGTCAGGGATGCATCAGGTCAGGGTGCATCAACATCAGGGCCTAAATTGATTAGGTCAGGGATCCGTTTACGAAGCCTGGGGTCTTGGTATACTCAGAATATCAATATTACCCTTAGATCTTCATCGCCACAGTTCTTAGGTATCTATCCTGAGAAAAATATCGCATTATTTGAACATGAATGAAGTTACTTTATTTGAACTATAAATGTATGTATGGTTTACATATAAGTTTAATGGATTTTGTGTTTTTGTTGTTGTGTGGAATATTCGAAGTGAACTCTAAGAACTAATCAGTGCTAAATACAACTTAGTCATATCGTATCGGTATATCATATCATATCATATATGGTGGGTCGGACAAGCTGTCCGCATGATCTCTCTCTCTCTAAACGTTTCTGTATCTATACGATGTATGTATGTAAATGTAGGGTCGATGTTCGATGATATCAATATGAAAGCAACAAAAATTCATCAAATGTGTGCAAAAAATTCAAATACAAAAAAATATTATTATTAAATGTATGATAAATGTATATGGTATATAGTGGAATATGCTGATCTGATATTGTAACTTATGATCTCTATATAGGCCTAGGCAGACTCTGTATAATTCAAAATAAAATCACATCAAATTCGCTGAATGGAAGAAATGGAATAATGGCCAAGACGAAAGTCTATCTCTCTCTTTCTCCATGTAGCTATCTCGCTCGCCCCCTCTCTCTCTCTCCCTCTCTCTCTGACTCTTTGTGAATAAAACTATAGCATTGCATGATCTTAGAACAAAGTTTAAAATATATGAATGAATGGAGAGACAGAAATAGAGAGAGAGAGAGAGAGAGAGAGTGGAAGATAGAGATGATACGTAGAAGACAAGAGCCTATGCTATATCAACAATATACATAGTCATCCCCTCCCCCGCCCGATACGAGGGGGATTCTATAATTTTGGCACAGCTTGGGGCACCTCTTGATTGCTCGGGGAATGGCCTGGCTAGATGGGGTTGGGTTTGGGGTTGGGGTTCTCTATGCCTAATACTAATAGGTGTCTTGGTTTAAGATTCTCTTTTACAAACTAAACTAATTTTTATACTAAATGCTGGCTAATACATAGTATATGTATATGTATATGTACGATTAACGATTAGCGTTTAGCGAATACTATGAAATACGAATTGGAAGAGCGCGAAAGGAAGTGTTGTCTAGGTTACAATTGTTGCTGTTGCGGCATTGCTGTTGTTGCAGTTAGTTTTAGGGTTCGAGCAGCTCGAACGCTTGGCGGTACATTCTACAATATATCCTATCGAAAAAAATATATTATAGTAACGAGGATTGCACACACACTGAGATTATGTAGTAGGAAGTAACTTAAAAACAAACAAAAAGTGGAAGAGATGTGGGGGACAGAATGGGGACCGCATCGGTGGGAGGGTGGATAATGGATCGTGGATCGTGGACCGTCGACCGTGGATCGCCTGGATTTCAATCTGTGACGCCTAGATGGACCAACTGCTGCATGGTGCGCTGCAGGTAGGTCGGATCCGGAAACATATTAAACTGGGTCTTGTGATCGACACTATTCCAGATGACCACATCCTCCCGGCCCGTGGTCACCGATCGCCCAATCGAGAACAGCAGGCGCCGATCGAAGGCGATCTTCAGGAAACGCAAAACCTTGCGGCCCAGCGGGCAGTCGGGCAGGTAGCAGATACGAGGAAAGCCCACGGCAAAGAAGGCACGACCCGGATGCGGATGCTCGGATGTCTGCAGACCCGAGGCAATGCTGTCAAAGAGAGAGAGAGATGGCTATAGATGGATACTTGGGATGAAATATAATTAGATTCTCACTCATAGACAATCTGTATGGTGTTCTGGCCCTCGTGGCCGGGCAGGTTCTTGCTGATGATGCTCCAGGACATGCTGCCGATGGGCTGGTTGCCCACCTTCTCGCCATAGACGATCCCGCACACGGGACACTCGATAAAGAGGTTCTGCACAAGCGAGAGAGAGAGAGTTAGCAATAGAGTCTCCTTATCCTTGTCTAATCCATTCCCATTCCTATTGCGTACCTTGTTCATGTCATTCTGCTGGTCAATTATCATGCCATTGAGGCACTGCAGGTGCATCAGATGCTGGCAACGACTCAGCGATATGGCCGGATTCTGGGCGGAGTGCACCAGCTCCTCCATGCACATGGGACAGGGCTGGGCATTAGGCCACAGGGGCGGCTCTACCACCTTCACGAAACGCGATATCATGTCGCTGGCCGGATCCACGCCCACAATCGAACCGGCGATTGATTGCTGCTGGAGTTGAAGCTGCAGCTGTTGCTGTTGCTGCTGTTGTTGTTGTTGCTGTTGCTGCTGGTGCGGATGCAGAGGCAGCGGTGGCGGTACTGGGGCCCGTTCGCCCAGCGATGAAGGCGGCAGCGATGGCACAAACACCTCGTCACTGCCCAGGGAGCAGTCGAGCAGATCGTTTACAGATATGGCAAAGTTGCGGCTCCTTAGGCTCTCCTTGCTCTCGTGACTGAGGTAAGTGGATACGGTGTCCACGCTCGGGCGCCGCCGGTGCGACTTGACGCTGTTGGTGTCCGTGTCGGAGGCACGCGTCCGTGACCGGGACCTATGCGACCCGAGGCGGCTGCTCCGCTGCGACTGCAGCGATCCCTCCGAACACCGGCTGTGGTGGCTGTTCATCGACGAGGTCACAATGTTCTTGCCATGCGTGAAATGAGAACTGGAGATGGTGTGGGCGTGGGCGTGTGTGTGGGCGTGGATATGTCCGTGCGAGTGTGGCATATGGCTGCTGTGGTGAAGAGTGTGCGTGGAGGCCGAGGCCGATGAAGAGGAAGAACTGGCACTGGCTGCCGGCATGCTCGAGTGCTTGGTGCTGCTGCCGAAGATGTTCAGATTGTTGAGTATCTGGCGCAGATTGGTCGTTGATATCTCGCTGTGCTTTTTCGGCGGCTTCCTTGGTGCCGTCTGATGATGATGATGCTGCTGCTGCTGTTGATGCTGCTGCTGCTGTTGCTGCTGTTGATGATGCTGCTGATGCTGCTGTTGCTGCTGCTGATGCTGCTGCGCATGATGATGGTGATGGTGGGTTGCAGGCAGCGGATGCTGCTGCCGATTCATGGGCATTCGATGGAGCGACTTGCTCTCCACCAGCTTGGGCAACGTGGTGTAGTTGCTGGCATTGCTGCTGCTCTTCAGCTGGATGGCCTGTTGCGGCGTGAGCTTCACCAGCGGATAGGGGGCTTGCTGGGTGCGGCGAATGCTGCGCATCGGTCCGCTTGGCTGCCGCAGCTGGGTGAGATTACAGAAATTGATGGTGTAGGGCAGCCCGATGTTGGTGCGGCATAGATCTAGCGTTTGCTCGCCCTAAAAAAAGATAGAATTCGGGCATCAATTGGGAAGGTGAAAAAGAGAGACGAAAAGACTCACCCTCGCCCAGGCGTCCTCGATGATGCACTGCACATGCATGTTGTACGGCCGCCAGTCACTGTTGCTGTCCGCACTACCGCCCGACCACTCCCACTTGGTGCCCTTGCCCGCCGGCGAGCTGGGGGCATAGAACATGCGCCGCACCCCAATCGTGAGCAGGCCCGTCTCCGATTCGGCCTCCGACTCCTGAGTCATGGTGCGCACATTCACATGGTACTGCTCCAGGCTGGGGTCCGCGTCGCTCAGCATCACCCGGGTGAGCTTCTTGGCGTGTGCCCGCTCCAGGTGCTGGGAGACGGCCGGCGAGTAGGGCAGCCACTTGCCGCCGCGCGACTCAAACTCCCACACGCACACGGCATGGGTATGATTGACGGGGGGCGGCGCAGGGCCAGCGCCAGGCCCTGCTGGTCCGCCCGCAGCGCTGCTGGCCATCGCGCACACACACACACACACCGATTGGGGGAAGGATTGAAGGATGCACTCACACCATAGCTACTAATGGTTCGGCAGATCAATCTCTCTATTCTCGATCACTCTATTTAACTGCGTGGTAACTTTTGGGCTGACACTGCACTCTGCTCTGCTCTGCCACTGCGCTCTCTGCCACTGCCACTGCGACTGCGTGCGACTACGAAGATGAGCACAAAATAAACAAAGAAATTAAAAATGGTGGCCTGGCTGGGCTGGTAAGTGCATCGCTAGCTGGCGCTGCACTGCGTATGCATAATGGTTTCCGATTGGGAGAATAAATCACTCGATATTGGGCGAAAACTAACTTAATGCACACGGATTAACTGAGTGAGCCACTTAATTAATTAAGCATCTAGCGCAAGCGCAGGCGAGAAATTGTCGAGAGAGAAGGTAGAGACAACAGGGAAAAGTGCTAAAAAATGCCACCGATTAAATACCACACAAAATACCAGACAAGCACCAGGCAGCACATCGCACTGTTTTTGGGATTATTTGTATTTTTTAAATCCATTTAATTAAATGCTCAAGAACATACTGGTACTTGTTGGCAAATACTAGCTTATTCAACATTTTTAGGAGCCTCTGTTGTCCAATTTTGCTGAACCTATGGGAATACATAAATAATGTTATGCAAAAGATTTTTCGAAATGTCCAATTCATTAGCATAATTCTAAAATGAATTGAATATATAAATTTCAATATCACAGGGAACTAATATTTGGCATCAGATATATGAGTAATAATAAAAGAAATTAAAGTCGGAGGATATTTTTAGGCGGTTTTGTGGTAGTGATGGAAGTTTTGAATATATTTAGACATCGATTCACATAATATCGATATTCACAAGGCAACTATGAGCGAGAAAATAGCAACCCTGCAATGGCGCTGTCAAGCGGGCCATTTCCGCCGCTGTCACCATCCTTTACCTTTTTGACCAGCAGACGTAAAGCTGGTCTTTTTTTGCGGCACGCAAAATATCTGCTGTTTTCGTGAACATCTTTCAATAAAAACGAGTGACAATGGTTGTTAAGAAGGTAAATAACGCGAGCAATTCAATGAACGCATTATTTCGATGCCAAGACCAGTGCTTACCAATGCAAAACGTTTCGTGTTTGTGTTTTTTTTTGTTTTGTTATTATTGTGATGTGAAATCGAAACTAATGGATGTCCACTTCTCCCCAAACATTGCAGCCCAGGCCAAAGAAGAAGCCAGTGACCAAGAAGGTGGCCCCAGCTCCTCTGGCCGTCAAGAAACCAGTGGTCAAGAAGGTTGTCAACCAGCTCTTCGAGAAGCGTCCCAAGAACTTCGGCATCGGTAAGTGGACCCGCCTCTGCATTTACATATGTGTATGTTTGCACTCCCACTGATGGATACTCTTATTTGCTTGCAGGCCAGAATGTTCAGCCCAAGCGCGATCTGTCTCGTTTCGTGCGTTGGCCCAAATACATTCGCGTCCAGCGCCAGAAGGCTGTGCTGCAGAAGCGTCTGAAGGTGCCACCACCAATCCACCAGTTCAGCCAGAGCCTGGACAAGACCACCGCGGTCAAGCTATTCAAGCTGCTGGAGAAGTACCGCCCAGAGTCTCCCCTGGCCAAGAAGCAGCGCCTCAAGAAAATTGCCGAGGCTAAGGCCAAGGGCAAGGAGGTGGAGCCCAAGAAGAAGCCCAGCTATCTGTCTGCCGGCACCAACACCGTCACCAAGCTGATTGAGCAGAAGAAAGCTCAGTTGGTTGTGATCGCTCACGATGTTGATCCCCTTGAGGTGAGTGTGTTAGTGCGCGTCCGTCCCCCCCGGTGTCTCCCGTCTCTTACTAAATGATGTAGAACTTTGAATTTCTTCAACTGAAAGGCGCCCGCACTCTGTGTGAGAGGCACCCGCCATGTGGAAAATTGACAGCTGATTGTGTTATTTCCTTAGCCCCTTTTCGGTCTGAAATGGGCCAAGGAAAGCAAAAACCCAACGACCACCATACTCTTCTATTAACACGTGCTTTGAGCGACCAAACTAATTTCTGTGTTTTGTTGCATTTCAGCTGGTGCTTTTCCTGCCCGCCTTGTGCCGCAAGATGGGTGTGCCCTACTGCATTGTGAAGGGCAAGGCTCGCCTGGGACGTCTCGTCCGCCGCAAGACCTGCACCACCCTGGCCCTGACCAGCGTTGACAACAACGACAAGGCCAACTTCAGCAAGGTTCTGGAGGCCGTCAAGACCAACTTCAACGAGCGCCACGAGGAGATCCGTCGTCACTGGGGCGGTGGCATCCTCGGCTCAAAGAGTCTGGCCCGCATCGCCAAGCTGGAGCGCGCCAAGGCCCGTGAGCTGGCCCAGAAGCAGGGTTAGAGAACACAGCCTAACAGCAGCGTACCAGATCTATGCTATGGAGACTTTAAGTACACAATCAATGATTTGAAAGGGCAATGACTATTTGCCTGCCCAATGAGAAACAATAAACTTTTAAGTGTACAATTTTTTTGTTTTTTTTTTGTTTGTATGTGTGTGTGAGTGCTTGGATGAGCCAATCTCGGATTGGCGTTCAATAAATCATCAATAATTTCTATCCTACACGTGAAATGGAAATGGTTCTAGCAAATTGGAAGGCGAAACATTTTCGTTTCCGAGTCGATTCGTCCACTTATTTCCAGCTCAAATCCGTGAATATTTCATGTGATAGCTGTGAAAATATAATGCAAATTGTAGCTTGAATGTTTATTGATCGTTTGAATGGATTAACGCTCAATATCTATAATATTAATTGCCTAATCTTGAAATTTGGGCCATGGAATCCTTTTCTATAGAAATTTTAAGGTTTTGCCCTGGGGTGGCCAACAGTCGGATTATTAAGCTGTTAACGTATGGCGTACTTTGAGCTGACCATTAAACACACTTGTGGCTAAACAAAATTAGCAATTTCTTGTAATTTATATGGAAAAAACATGTTTTTTGTTGGGAAAAACAAAACGTTCCGTGCGCTCTCGTCACAGCTGGCAACGCTCTGCTGCTTTGCTTTTTGGGCTGGCAGCGCTCCACAGCTGTTCGGCTTTGTCTGGCAGCTCTCTGCATCTGTGCGGCTTGGTCTGGCACCACTAGCCATAGCGGTAAATACGAAAATTAATAAATTTGAGTTATTTTTTAGGGATATATTTATTTTATTTTAAAAACAATTACAACTAAGGGAAATCATATTTTGGAGCGTTCCGCCTTAACAGCTCGCAGCTTGATGCTCTGAATGGCCTCGTGCAGGATGCTGAGGACCATGTCCACGCGCTCCACGGTAGCATTTTCGCCCATGAGGCCAATGCGGAAGACGTGCTCCACAGTGGGGCCCAGGCCGCCGCTGATCTCCACGCTATATCTGTCGGTAGCCAAGCCATGGAATGGTTAGTTTGGAGGGATTATACACGCAGGGGATAGATTCTCAACTTACTTGCGCATGGCGTACTCGGCAACCTTCTTCCAGTCGACGCCGAACGGCACCTTGATGGTGTTGACGGTGGGCAGGCGCTCGTCCTCGCGCTGCACAAACATCTCCAGGCCGAGCTCCTCGATGCCCAGTTGGAGGCGACGCGAGCACTCCTGGTGCCGTCGCACCACCGCCTTCAGGCCCACGGCACAGAAGTGCGCGAGAGCCTCGCGAAGGCCGTACAGCAGGGTGGTCGAGATGGTGTGATGATAGATGCGCGGCGTGCCGTAGCAGCCCCAGTACTGGCCGATGAGCAGGATATCGAAGTAGTAGACCTTCGGCTTGGTCTTGCGCTGCTTGATGTGGGCTAGGGCACGCTTGCTGAAGGAGATGGGCGTGAGGCCAGCGGGGCCGCCGAGCGACTTCTGTGATCCCGTATACACCACATCGACCTTCCACTCGTCCATCAGGAACTCTGTGCCGCCCAGCGAGGCCACAGTGTCCACCACCAGGAAGCAGTCAAACTGCCGGCACAGCTCCCCGATCTCCCGGATATTCTGCTGAATGATGCCCGTCGACGAGTCGCCCTGGGCCACAAAAAAGATACGCGGCCGGTGTGTCTCGAAGGCGAACTTTATCTCCTCCTGGCTCAACGCACGCCCAAAGCTGGCCTCCACATAGCGTACGTCTGCGCCATAGCGTCGGGCCATGTCCGCGGCCCGATGTCCCCAGACTCCGGTGATGCCCAATAGAACCACGTCCCCGTCCTCAATCAGATTGCAGAGCGACGCCTCCATGCCGGCGTGGCCAGCACCGCTGATGCACATGGTGGCGTCGTTTAGTGTCTGGAAAATGTACTTGATACCCTCCTTAACCTCGTCCATAATCTGTAAAGAGAGGAGAAAGACGCCTTGTACTTTGGATGCCAACGGAGCCACAGCTGATACGCCAGGCCAGGCCAGCCGAGCTTTCAGCTGGGCCTGCAGCCTGATCTTTTGCTAGACGGTGGTCTCTCTGCCTGCCTGCCTGCCCCCATCCTGTCGAGAGCAAGGTAAGGGGGCGATGGTGAGATCGTTGCATTCGAGTACATTGCCTGCCAAAGATGCTGATGCTGACTAGGGTAATCTCTGATCCCCCCATTGTATCACAATGTTGCACACCAGGCCTACTGATAAGGTAAGTGGAGCAACCTCAAAACGGTGCATAACATTAGTGTAAGACCAGTGCAACACTTGATTTAAATCCTTTAAAAATGAGATCACATCATGGTATTGGGACGGGACCCACCTGCAGGCATTCTGGATGCATGTGGCCCAGGACCGGATTGCTCATGGCCTCCAGCACACGATGCGAACAGTTCGAGGGTCCTGGCCCCATCAGTGTCTTGCTGGGGACATATAGCGGTCGCTTGAGGACCAGAGGCGGCGGTACTTCCATGTTCTCTCTCTCTCTCTCTGTTTTTCTCTGCAAATCGGGGGTTTACGTAACCAGATCTCTCTGTTTAGCAAACGAACGGCTTATCACAGTTTTCCCGCACACACGCTCACACACAAACAGAAAACAGGTGCTGGATCAGATTGGATTAGTGGGCCAGATCTCTGACAGATCTCGACTGGCTCTCGCTGGAAGACCGAAATCTAACTGACGATTTGGCTGGACACTGGCGGCTTTATACATGTATGGCTCATCCCGATGCTGGCAGACTGGCTGCTGGTCTTATCGATGAACGCTCTTGAACATTATATTAAATGATGCGCTCTCTCCCTTATCAGATGGTTGGGGAGGGGGTGCTGGGCTCTGCTGAGAGCAACTACGTCGTTCGCACGAATTCTCGGTGTGATAGCCTTCGAAAGGTTGGACGGAATGGACTCATTGTGAAATTCGCCGAGCCTTGAGAGGAGAAGAGAGTGGCGAAGGCCAATTGATGCTGGGTTCTGTCCTCCTGTGGCTTTGGCACCCAACAGAACCTTACTGCCCGATGCCCGATTACTTACCAAAACTGATAAGATTCACACGGTCTTTCAAGTGTTGCATTTTTCCCACCAATCCAGGAATGAGCATTATCTTTGGCAGTCGGAAATGCATTGACCGGGGGTTCAGTGTCGGCTATAAAGCCGGATCCGCACAGTTTTCGCTTTTCGTTTCTGGTGAAATTAGTTTTTCAGCAACCGCAACCGCGGTGACTCGGCTCATGTTCGTTCCCACAAAACATGTATGTATGATGGAACGAAAACTTAAATTGTTTGCTTTGTGAGTAGAAAAATAAACAACTATTGGAGAATCCACTTTGGTAAAGAATAAACGAAAATTAAAATTAGTTTTGTGTTTCCAGAACACGGCCATACAACGATTTCCAGTAGCAGGACAGGATTTGCAGCTTTTACCAATTATATGGCAAAATTATCTATTGAAGGCTTGTTTAAAAGGTAATTCGATACGAATGCACCTATGCTGCTGCTGGCCCGTTTAAACAGGCCTTAAACGATTAATTTGTTCGCGTCAATGCGGCAGCTCTACAGTGTATCGATATATCGATACGGGCTGGGGGCTAGTGCTAGTGAAAACGCACAACAACACCATATCAATATCAAATATAATATTTTTGTATGATATTTATCCCACAAAGTCAGTTTCACTTTTCTGATCCGAACGCAAAACAATAGCAAGGAGCGACGCATGGATCAGGCCTAATAAAACGGATTTTTCGGTCTGCACTAGAGCTGCAGAAATCATCGATAGTTTTGAAGGTCTATTAATTTACATAAAATATTAAATTATGTTAATATATATTATTAGATTTCTAATATATTACTATAGATAATCACTGGACTGGACTGTTACGTTACGTCATAAATGGCCATGTCGTCCCGTCGGTTTTTTCAACTGTCGATAGTGCTGTGTGTCGATAACACCTCCTGACTAGGGCTGCATAACCAAAACAAAGTATATATAAATAAATATTCTAACAAACTGGAAACAAAATCTTGCATTTGTTGATGAGCCCACAAAGGACACAAGGAGAATGGAGCAGGGTGGTGAAAAAATATATGACGACTTCTTCGACAGCTTGCGCAGGTGAGTGAGCAATCCGAAGGAATCATCTCGACCCTAAAGGAACACAGCTCTTATCTGGTTTAATATTCATCTACAGCAACAATGGCCCTCGTAACCTGAGCCAGATCTTCGAGGATGATATCAAGCCGCTGCAGAACGAGTCTCGCAACATGCGCTACCAACCATCGTCGGTACTGAAGCATCAGCAGAGACACCAACAGAAAATTGATAGCAAAGAAAAGCCCAGGTCCACTCTTTGCAAGAAGTGGAATGTAGAGCCCGGCGTTTGGACGACTGTGATAGCCAAGGTGGCGCATGCGTTCAGTGGCAGCAATGATATGGGGCGCGTCGGCGTGGCCCTTTCCCTGCACGGCGATGGGATCGCCAAGCTGATTCTGTACAAGGCAAAGAGCCAGGTGCTGGCCAGCGTGGTGCTAACGGAAGCAAACGCATCTGTGATAGAGCGCGAGTCCTACATACAGTTTTATGCTGATGACAAGTGCTTCTGGAGCCTGCGCTTCGACCTGGACGCAGATGAGCAGGCTATCATCAAGGCGTTGCGCAAGTACGATCTGCCATTGACCTGTGAAAGTGCCGCTTCCAGTTGCAGCTCGTCCTCGATCTCGGATCAAGACAATAAGCCAGAGAGAGACATAACAAAAAAATTGCCCACACCGCAGCTGCAACTGCAGACTCCCCAGCCACAGCCACAGCCTCGGGCCCGTCTTGGTCCGAATGTAAGCACAACCCGTCAGCCATCCGAGGAGCGTCCATTGGTAGAAGACGTTTTAATGACGCCAGTGCCGCGCGCCATTAGCCTCAGTCACAGTCACAGCAGCAACTTGTTGCCGCTACGATCCGAGGAAGAGGAGATTCACGACAGCCTAATGGTCTCCAAGAGGCGGGGGGACTCTGGCAATGAGATGGACAAGCAAATGGACACCATACTGCAGGCGATGCATCGATTGGTAAGCGGCGCCAGCAGCAGTACTCCACTGAATGCAAATCATCAAATCACCATGGCCGCCGGTTCGGAGAACTCGCATGAAAGCGAAGACGAGCTGATTGAGCTGGAGCAGAAGTTGCTCAATCTGAAGCGTGAGAATCGCACACTGGTGAAGAGCCTTCGGGCCAAAGACCAAGCCCTGGAAGAGTTGCGCACATCTAGTAGTGCTCTCGTCGAGAAGAACAAAGAGCTCAAACAGCAGAACACTGCTCTACTGGCGGCCATGGCCAGCAAGGCGTACGAACAGGTCAACGGTTCCTCCACTAGCTGCCTCAATTGCGAGCAATCCGCGAGCCTAATATCTGTGCTCAAGCGCCAGCTGGCGGCGCTACAGAGTGCCATGGAGACGACTGTGGCAACAGATACTGCTGCTGCAGCTGGTCACAGAAACAGACATTAGACAGCAGGCAATGCTACATATACATATTTTCGTATTATGTTTTCCAATGTATTAGGCGTACTTTTAGGATAACGATTCGTCTATCCTTATCCCCATCAAATAGGATACAATTATATAAACGGACAGAAAGACACATTTTGGTGGATTTCCCTTTTTTTTTTTGTTTGTACAAACTATTTCTTGTATTTGCAGCATCATGCAGTATCATGGAGTTTCTTCTGTTACTTAATCTTAGGGGGTTGGACAAGTCTAGGGTTGTGTTTTTTTTTGGGAGCTCGGAATTGGCATTATCCGGCAGTCTACAAAATTGATAACGCTTTGCTTGGCCCCTGATTCGTTCAGAAAGGGGTATCGTTATATTCATAATTTAGTGTATCTTTAGCGTCGTATAAACAAGGTAGTACTCGTATGTATAAAGGTAGTGAATCTTGTCACTGTGGAAGTGCATCGGTCTCGTCTCTTGTCGGACTCTGTCTGTTGTCTGCTTCGACAGGCGACAAAGTAACTTATGGCCTAATGTATATAACTCGTCGCGGCTTCGTCGGCATCATTTGCTTACACCTAATCGGAAATCAAACTAGATACGGATAGTGCTTTGGGCAGCCACACAGCCACAGCAGCCACAGCACCACAGCTGCTGGCAGGCATTCCTTCATCATGCATTAGTTAATATATGTAGTTAGTAGGTGTCGCTGTCGCTGAGGCTGCTCAGGTAGCTGCTAGCAGCTGGTGCGCTCGATCCGCCGGCACGGTGACGCTTGCGCTTCACCTTGGTCTTCTTGCGACGGAGCATGGCCATTTCCTCCGCCTTGCGCTTGTACTTGCCCTGCCGTTTCTTTTTGCGTCCGTATTCGTCCGATTCGCTCGTGCTGGACTCCTCGTTGTCGCTGGAATCCGATTCAGTGTCGCTGCTGGATGACTCCGATGTGGAGGTATCCGAGGATGAGGAAGATGAGGTGCTGGAAGAGCGACGGCGCTTCGTCTTCCTGGTACTGCTACTGACACTGCTGCTGTGCTTCTTGGCCAGCTCTCTGTTGGCACCGCCGCTACTACTGTTCGACTTACTGTTCGTCCTTCCGCTGCCGCCCTCGCTCTTCTCGGAGCTCTTCTTGTGCTTCTTGCTCTTGGTCTTCTTCTTCTTGCGCTTCTTGTGTCGCACTGACTTTGTTTGTTTCGTGTCAGTGGCCTCCACCGCCGCCTTTTTATTCCTCTTCGAGCTACTGCTGCTGCTGCGCTTCTTATCTTCTTTGCGTGCAGCAGTCGTGATTGTTGTCACTGTTGGCGGCGGCGGCGGTGGTGCAGCTGATGCCTCGACGCCGCCTTTCAGCTCCTTGGCCCTCAGCTCAGTCAGCGGCGTCAAGTAGTCCAATTCCGAGTCAGAGCTGGTGCTCTCCACATCGAGCAGTATCTCTTTGTTGGGGTCCACCTGAACGGAGAGCGCGGTGGCTTGTATATTTGGGGGGGTCAACGTCAACGCTGCCAAACATGCGGCTTTTGCTTACCTTGAGAAAATTCCGGCATTGGTAAGTCAGGTGACCTGCGTAGCCGCATTTTTTGCAGGCCGCTCGCAAGGTGTCCTTGTTAGCGTTGGCCAGGGGAAAGTTCATGTTGTTTGCTGCTTGACTGCGCGCTACCGACAGTCCTTTTTGCGTATTTTTTCGCCTGTTTGTTAGCGGACCATTTATTTTGCCCTCAAACTCAAATTGAAGATGAGGTATGTCGATATCAATCAAACGATATCGATTTGCGGTCAGTTGTTTGCCTGCCTGTCAGGATGGACCATCTCTAGTTGGCAATCCACCTTGCAATGGTAAGATACTATAATTATGATATTAAGCCTGAAACAATTAAGTAACCTGTTTTGTTAGGCATGCAATTTTGTATTATTTATACTGCCTCAAACAAATAACAATTTAAAGTTTCCCAACTCTGGCACGTGAATGGCGGCTTAATATAGCTCAGAGTGTGTGACGTCATCAAGATTGAGTTTACTTGGTTGCGCCACCTTCAGCCGGTCAGCGCTCTCCTTTGTGCTGGCAAAGACGGCGAAAGTGGACTTATCGATAGTTTCGCAGCTCTAGTTCTTGTAAAATTAAAATGCTGTAAATTACGGAATTTTTTCGCACAGAATAACTGTAGTTGCCTCATCACGTAGCACGGCGCGTGGCAAATCGAAGTATCAGCTGTCCCCTCCGGTTGCAGGTTTCAGGCCGAGAGCTCTACACCATCCCATCCCCCACGACGCTTTCACCATTTTCGCACGCCCACACAAAGCACAGAACGTAAAGTAGAGTAGAGTGCGTACGTACATAGGTCGAGTGGAAAGAATTAGAGCAGCAGCGCAGTCAGCAAGATGCAACAGAACGCGGCCAGCAATCCGTTTTCGATGACCAACTACGTGGATCGGCCGCAGATGGGGCTGGATGTGGAATTTGGCGCCGATCCGGCCAGCGGGGCAGCCTTCTTCCAGACAGATGGCCGCAAGCACGATGACCTCAAACAGATGCTGGACAGCAACAAGGACGGCCTCAAGCTGGAGGCCATGAAGCGAATCATTGGCATGATTGCGCGTGGTCGCGACGCCAGCGACCTCTTTCCGGCCGTCGTCAAGAACGTCGTCTCGAAAAACATCGAAGTGAAGAAGCTCGTCTACGTCTACCTGGTGCGCTATGCCGAGGAGCAGCAGGACCTGGCCCTGCTCTCCATCTCCACATTCCAGCGTGCCCTCAAAGACCCCAATCAGCTGATCAGAGCCTCGGCCCTGCGAGTGCTCTCCTCCATTCGGGTCAGCATGATAGTGCCGATTGTGATGCTGGCCATACGCGACAGCGCCGCCGATCTGAGTCCGTATGTCCGCAAGACAGCTGCCCATGCCATACCCAAACTGTACTCCCTGGATGCCGATCAAAAGGACGAGCTGGTCATGGTGATCGAGAAGCTGCTCTCGGACCGCACCACGCTGGTGGTGGGGTCAGCGGTGATGGCCTTCGACGAGGTAAGTCCCAGCCCCACCAGCTCGTGCGTTGCAGTCTCATGATGATTCCCCGTCTGATTTCAGGTCTGTCCGGAACGCGTGGATCTCATACACAAGAACTATCGCAAGCTGTGCAACCTTCTGGTGGACGTGGACGAGTGGGGTCAGGTGATAATCATCAATATGCTGACCCGGTATGCCCGCACACAGTTCGTCGATCCCAATGCCGATGAGGAGCTGCTCGACGGGGCCAGCGAGGCGCCACACAATGAGAGATTCTACGACGAGTCATCCAACAACTCCAACTCTTCCAACAGCGATGACGCCTCCAGCGATGACGAGAAGACAAAATCGCGCCCTGCAAACAGCAGCAGCAACAACGGAGGAACTCCCAGCTCTCCGAGCAGCAGCTACCACATCGATGTGGACCATCGCCTGCTGCTGCGCCAGACGAAGCCGCTGCTTCAGTCGCGCAACGCCTCTGTGGTGATGGCCGTGGCCCAGCTCTACCACCATGTGGCCCCCCGCAGCGAGGTGCAACTGATAGCCAAAGCGCTCATTCGTCTGCTGCGCTCGCACAAGGAGGTGCAGAGCGTGGTGCTCAACTGCATCGCTTCGATGTCCACCAAGCGCAAGGCCATCTTTGAGCCCCACTTGAAGTCGTTCTTTGTGCGCACTAGCGATCCCACGCACCTCAAGCTCCTCAAGCTGGACATACTCACCAATCTGGCGTCGGCCTCCAGCATCTCCCTGATCCTGCGCGAATTCCAGACATACATCTCCAGCAGCGATCGCTCCTTTGTGGCTGCCACCATTCAGGCCATCGGCCGTTGTGCAGCTAGCATTAAGGAGGTAACCGAGACCTGTCTCAGCGGCCTGGTGCATCTGCTATCCAATCACGATGGTGAGTAGTACACAGCACAGACCAGAGCTAATCTCTAATCCGATCCCACCCCTTTGCAGAGCATGTGGTTGCCGAGAGTGTGGTGGTAATCAAGCGACTGCTGCAGACAAAGGCCGCCGAACACTTTGAGATTATCACACAAATGGCCAAGCTGATCGATTACATCAATGTGCCTGCGGCAAGGGCCGCCATCATTTGGCTGATTGGCGAATACAACGAGAAGGTGCCGCTGATTGCACCCGATGTGCTGCGCAAGATGGCCAAGTCGTTTGTGGACGAACAGGATGTGGTCAAGCTGCAGGTGTTAAATCTGGGCGTGAAGCTCTATCTGACCAATCCGCAGCAGACGTCGCTGCTGTGCCAGTACGTTTTTACGCTGGCCCGCTACGACACCAACTACGATGTGCGTGATCGGGCCCGTTTCCTGCGCCAGTTCATCTTCCCGGCCAGCGGCGCCAGCACCGTACTCACGCAGAGCGCCCGCCAGGTGTTTCTGGCAAGCAAGCCGGCCCCCGTGCCGGAGAGCAAGTACCGTGACGCCAACAACTTCCAGCTGGGCTCGCTCTCGCACTATCTGAATATGCCGGCCACTGGGTACAAGGAGCTGCCCACGTTCCCTGCCCTTGCGCCCGACTCGAGTGTGCGCAACATTCCTGGCTTCGTGCAGGAGAAGCTGCCCAACGAGAGTTCCCCGCTTTCGCACTCCAAGTCCGCCTCGGGCGGTAGCTCGCAGGGTGGCAGTAAAGAGCCGCCCGAGAAGGGCTTCCTATCCGAGTCGGAGGACAAGTCTTCGGCATATTCCGAGTCCAGTAGCGGCAGCGGCACCAGTGACAGTGCCTCCAACAGCGAAGAAAGCGAAAGCAGCGACGAGGAACAGAATCAGAAGCCGAAGCCGAAACTGGTCAACAGTGAGCCGAAAAAGACGACAGCCGAGGAGAAGGAGCCGACAATGCTGATCGATGCAGGCAGCAATGAAGTGGATCCCATTACCACGACGACTAGCAACAACATGAATATTAACAACAGCAATGCTGCTGGCGATTCAGGCACCTCGGACAGCGGGGAATCCTCTTCGTACAGCGGCAGCAGCAGCGGCAGCGATACGGGCAGTGAAAATGAACAGGATGAGCCCAAGAAGGAGGAGAAGCAGCAGCAGAAGCAGCCATCGAAGGCAACTCCAGAGACTCCAACAGCTGCCAAGCAGCAAAAAAGCAATCTGGACTTGCTACTCGATCTGGATGACATTCCGCCCATTGGTCCCGTGATGACGCCTTCGCTGGGTGGCTTTCTTACGCCGGGTAATCATATCAAAAGCAAAAGACATCAAATTGATCTGGGTCCCTAATTGATTCTCATTCTCCTTCGTAGGCACCCCCTTGATGGGCGGCCAGGCTGCCCCCCTGCAGCCGCAGCATGCCCGCAACCGGATCGAGTTGGTCGGACCCTCGCACATCGAGTTCAAGCACAAGGAGCTCCTCAACAAGGTGAGCGGGCATGGTCTGCAGTTGGCCTACCGCTTCACGCGTGCCCCCCACCTGTACTCCTCGAGCATGTGTTCCATTGAGCTGCAGTTCCACAATCGCGGTGAGAAGGAGATCGCCAGCATCCGCCTGGGCCAGCAGACGCTGCCCGCGGGCATGCAGCTAAACGAATTTAATCCCGTGATGATGCTGCAGCCGCAGCAAATGGCCAGTGGCATCCTGGGTGTGGACTTCAATGACTCCACCCATGCCATTGACCTGGAGCTGCTGTCCAGCGCTGGCAGCGCGCGGATTCAGCTGAAGCCGCCAGTGGGAGAGCTGGTGAGGGCCGTCCAAATTGGGGAGAGCTGCCATCGCGAGGAGCGCGCCAAGCTGCGGGGTATGAATGAGCATCAGTGCGAGCTGCACGGCATGCAGCGGGAGATGATCGATGTGGCAGCGCTCAAGCAAAAGGTCTTCGAGTGCATCAATGTGGCCCACACGCACAGCTCGCCCACCGCCCAAGTGCACAGCTTTGCGGGCCAGACGCTCAGCTCGAAGAGCCTCATCCTGCTCACCCTCCAATGGCAGACGGACGAGGCCCTCACGCTGCTGGTCAACTGCGAGAAGATGGTCATCGGCTCCATGGTGCTCAACGAGCTACGAAACGCGCTCCAGCTTAGCTTTGCCATGTGAGCAGCAGCGTCTAGCACGAGAATGAGCGAGACGGCGATAAGAAGGAGCGCCGAGAAGGGCAATCGAGAACAAATGATGAAAGCCTCTCACAACGTAAACCTAAGCATTCAAATACCTATATATATACACATAAATCATGACGATGATTCTATTGCTTTTACTATTCCTATATACAACAAAAAACGTGCGACAACAGCAAATTCCATACTCCTCCAATTGCTGTCCCAGATGCCAGCTCCTCTTCCCTAGATAGATATGCGAGTGGGTGTACTATTTTGCATGATTGTGTATATTTATGTATGTACGCCGTCGCATGTGTCTCTGCACTATATATATTTGTACTATATACACGTGTATATACATATATGGTTATATCCGTATATGGGATACACTTTTACTTGGATCGTACTGTCGTACCCGTACTCGTAACTCGTGTTTGATGTTGTAAATCTGTTGCCTTCGTGCTCTATGCGGCCTTCTTCAAAACGTAGCAAAGACAAACGAATATCGAATCTATATATATATTATTCATACTATATTATATACAGCGCAAAAACTGAATGATATGAAATGGAAACCGTAATGAAAGAGTAATAAAAAATATACCAAATGTTAACGCATTCATCTGCCTAAAAAACAAAACAAAAATACATATGTGTGTGCAAACAAGTAATATCATCGAATCAAGTAGATTCCTTGCTATGGTCTGGGAGTGTGGCTATGGCCCCATCAAAAAAGAGTATTGTACCACAAAAGTTTTTATATTCTAAGCCAGCGATGTGCAGGCTTTTGGCATTTTGGAAGCACTTTAACAACAGAAATACCCTTATTAATGAAGACATGCAGGTTCTTTTGTTTTTACTATTCTCGGGTATTCTCTTTCGCAGCTTTCGCCTGTGCGTCGCGAGTCGAGCAATCATTTGATTTAATATTCAATTTAATTTATATAACTATTTTTATTTTATCAGAAATCTGTTAGTAGTATAATCAAAAATTAAATTATTATGTCCAATCTGCCTTTACAAATTTTTAGGGTTCATATTGAAAATTCTCAGAATATTTATCGTCCTTATAATCGTATTGAAGTACATTCAACGATTGAATTAAGAATGAACTATAAAAAATGAAAAGCCTTAGGCCAAATTTATTTGCGCTTGCGCGAGTTTTTCTTGCCCAGAGCCTGCGGTGTTGAGGTGGCCTGGGCCACCAGCATATTGTCCAATAGATCGTTGTCCAGTTCTGGAAGACTCTTGCCTTCCATCATCTGCTTGACAGCTTTCACGTTCACCGCATTGCTCTTTGCCCTTTTTTGTATGGGTTTCTTTAATTTGAGGTTAATTTTAATGCTGCCCTTTCCCTTTCCCTTGTTAGTCTCAGGCGCTTCGGTATTGTCATCATCATCGTCATCAAATACCACTTCAGTCATCACTTTCTTAGGAGCCTTTTTGGATGTGCCTGCCATTTCTTTTTCCATAGCGGCCCGTACTGCGGCACCAGCGGCTGCTTTGCTCGATGTGGTCGACACAGCGGCAGCAGCTCCCTCATCCGCCTTCAACTTCTTTCTAGGCTGCAGGTGGGTGGAGAGATGATTGTTTATAGAAGATTTTAGGGGGTTGTTTCAACTTACTTGATTTGTTTTTCTTTCTGAAGGCTTCGCAGGCTTTTCCTCCGAAGGCCCTTCCTTTGCGGCCTTCGGCTTAGGTTTAGCCTTGGGTTTTGGCTTAGACTTCGCTTTGTTCTCTTTGGCCGTCACCGCTTTCTTCGGTTTCGGGTCTGCCCCCTTGGAAGTAGTCTTGGCTTCTTCCTTGGCCTTGGCTTTCTCCTCTGCTTTTTTGGCCTTCTCCTCTGCTTTCTTGGCCCGTTCCTTGGCCTTCTCAGCCGCCTTGGTCTTTCTGGCCCTCATTTTTTCCACAGATTTTCGTTCATTCTTCGCGGCTTCGGACAGCTTGAATGAAAGTTTATTCTGCACCACCTGACCGCTGGTCACACCCTGCTTGAGCACCCTGTGCAGCAGCATAGTGAGCCGTCGCTCGTTCTCCACCTCGTGGCCATTGCTCTTGAGGTACTTGACTATGGCCCGAACCGATGATCCATTTCTACTGTTCAGTGCTTGGAGTGCATCCAGTGCCATTGAGATTACAGTGCCCTTCCGTTTACGCTTTCCTGGCCTTGATATGCCAGGGCCTTTGGATATTGGGATCTCTGATCCGTCATCGGGTGGCGGCGTAGGATATATAGGCGGGGGTGAAGCCTGCTCATCGGAATCCGACATAGAACCCTCCTCCTCCTCCTCCTCCTCCTCTTCTCCGGAGTGGCCATTCTCTGGCGGAGCTTTCGTCACTCCTACGGCCCCTTCTTCATCGTCTGTTTCCTCAACATCTTTTTCATCGTCGGTTTGCTCAACATCTTCTTCGTCGTCGACTTGCTCTGGTTTTTTTCCAACTGCAGGCTCCTCTTCACTCTCGGACCCGGACATCGACCCCTCGGATTGGGACTCATTCCGTTCGGGAATTTCGTTCTCACTTTCTTCGTCCGTACTACTCATCTTGCTACAAATTTTTTAAACAATTGGAACAATTTTACAGAGCACAAAATACACAAGTACACTAAATTGATGGTGCAGTAATGCCAATGTCATACGGTAAAATCGATTGATAATGCAATGGATAGACCAAAGAAGAATGCGAGAAACTGTACAAAATCCCAAGCGAGAGAACGATAGCTCTGAAAGTAACAATGTGCTTTCCCACTCTCTCGCTGAGAAGTAGTTGCATGATCTTTAGAGCGAGCTTTAACTGTAACTGTTCTCTGACTAAACAAGTGAAGCTTAAATGAATCACTCAGAGAATTAAAGCTTAGCCAAGAATTCAAAGAAAAACCTGAGATAATATTTCCATGAAACTAATTTTAGAATATGGTTCATTGATGTTTCATAAAATGGTTAAATATTTTATGTACATATATTTTTATACCCGGTACTCGAAGAGTATAGGGGTATATTGGATTTGTAGTGTAACACCCAGAAGGAAGCGTTTTCGACGTCATAAAGTACATACAGTCGAACTTCTCGATAACGAAATTTCCTATAGCGAAGTTTTCTATTTAACGAATTTATAACTTCATTTTCGTTCTCAGAGAACATAATATCTAGAGCAACAAAATGTTGCAGCCAGACTCCTGTTATATCACACTGTTACAAATACAAAATTGGCTTTAGTTTTCAATTATTTTTATGTTTATTCACGCTTGTTCTTTGTTGCTTTCTCCACTCACCAAACAGAATAGAATATAATGTAATATAAGAAGGCGGCAGGGCGTTGCATGCAGTTGCTGCTGTTCGTTCAAACGAAACTCATTAATCCGGTTGGGTCTCTTCATACATACAGTATTTAGTTGTAGATCATGGATCATACATACATACATACATCGGGAGATGGTAGTACATAAATAACACATTTCTCAAATCCTACACTGCTTTCTCTGTGTGTGTGTGTGTGCGTCCGGCTGTCCGGATATATCCGGATGTCCGGCTGTGGGAGTGTCTGCGTTTAGTGTCTTAAGTTGGGGTTTCTGCACAATTAAAAAGCTCAATTTCATGCTTATCATATAAACGATTTCGGTTTTGTTCGCTAGGTTAGTTTAGTTTTAGTTTTAGTTTTAGTGTTAGTTTTTTGGTTTTGGTTTCGGTTTTTGTATTTGTTTGGATTTGGATTTGGAATTGCTACTGCACTTAAAAACCCCATTGATTCAAGTAGTACGAGTAGTTATTAGTAGTTGTAGTTGAGTTTGAAGTGTTACAAGTAGAGGTTAGAGGTTAGGCTAGGTTAGGTTCGGGTTCGGTTAGGCTAGGCTAGGCTTTTTGGTATTTTGGTTTTGCTTTCGTTTTTGCAAGTTAAGAGTTCAACGAACGGCTTGAAAGTTGATGCTTGAAAGTTCGAAAACGATGAGTGAGGTGAGTAATCAATGAGCGAGGAAGCTTCTAGTAGGTTATCTAGCGTATTGTATGTGTAATAAAGGGGACTAGCTGATCTTTCGTTCAGTGTGGGTATGTATGTATGATGTATGTAGTTCCATATGATGTGGAAAATAGAGTGTATATGGGTTGGAGGGTTTAGAGGTTTAGGCTATACTGGCAGGACAATGAGTAATAGTATGGTGTGCTATATGAGTAGGTCTTTTATGGATATATAGGTTATATGTATGCATATGCATGTGGGCATGTCGTATGTATTGTATTCCGGGGATTTTATAGTCTCGACCAGGCATAGAGCGTTTTTGTATTTAGTTTGGTATTATCGTTCTCTCCTCGTATGGATCCATACTCGTATAATATCATATGACGCAGCCTTCAATTTGCTTTACTTCATATAAAACTAGTTTGCTTTTAATTTTTTTTTTAGTTTTTTGTGGTTTTTTTGTCTCTTTTAAATGTATATGCATGTATATGTATATGCCATGTATGTATATATTGATTTATGTGTGTATGTCTAAGGATGATTTTCAATCACTTATTGTTACGTACGGTGTTTGGTATAACATGCTTTCTTTGCTTGGACTAGCCGGACGAGATGGCCCGCAACTCTCGCCCTCTTCCGTTCGCTTTCGTTCATTTCTACCGGTTTCGTATCCGTCTTTCGTTCTATCTGTTGTTCTCTCTCTCTCTCTCGCTCTCTCTCTCTCTTCGGTCTTTTACTGTTTTACTGCTACAATAACATATCTGAAGCATATTTCATTTTATTGTGTGTGTTTTTTCGGTTTATCCTTGAAGGGTCTAAGGGTGTAAGGGGGGTGTTTGGTTTTCCTATTAACGAGTAACGAAATTGCAGCGATTTGCAAGCGAAGTTTTTTGGGAGGATGATGGAATGGTGGGATGGGGGAGGGGGGCCTAAAACGGACGGATTGGTACCGATAGTTCGGTTTACCGTTCGATGCCTGCTGCTGCTGGTGCATTACATACATACATATATGTGTATCTCTAGATTTGTTTTTCTTATTTTGTTTGTTGTTCATTTCGTTCAGTTATCGCTATGCATAAGTATTCGACTGAGGTGCGGCTGCATTCCCGCTCAGAATCAGAGAATCGAGAGATCAGTTTTGGTTGGGTGGGGGTGGGGGTATTGGATGGGATGGGATGGGATGTGTGTGCACAGTCTACTCCGCTGTGACGTCAATTCCGTACACCTTTTTTGCTTGCGTCATCTCTTAAGTTCAATGCCCTGTGCCTGCTGTTTTCTTGCTGGGTGTTTGTGTTTCGATTTTTTTGATTACGCCATTATTATTCAGTTATATATATGCAGTATATATATCTATATATTATATACGTGTGTGTGTGTTTGTATGTGTCTGTGTCTGTGTGTGTGTGTGTGTGTGTGTGTCTGTATGGCCCGATAGCTAAAGCATTTAATGTGTTTTTTTTCGACTCTGCTTAGTGGATTCAACTGCAGCTTCGTCTAAGGCCGGCAGGCAATGCTCTCCCCGTGCTTAGAGTTTCTTATACCAATATAGATAGTGTTCACCGTCCTCGACCATTAGCTCATCGACACCTACGACACACAGAAGAAGAAGAGGCCATGTAACAGAAGGGAAACAGGACATCATGCAAAGGTCCACACTTACCAACAGGCGCAATAAGCTGATTCCCAGGCGTATTATTGGGATCGGGTAGCTCGGGCAGTCGGTAGAGCAGCCAGTAGTGGTACCTAAGAGGAATCGGATCGGGACATTCTCTCATACGTACAGGTTGCTTGAGGTCATAGTGTACTCACCCTCGCGGCTCCTCCTTCTTGCCATACAGGGTGTGCACGTAGTGGCCATTGGGCCATTCGCGAGCCTCGAAGATGAATCTGTGAGAATCGAACAGCAATCGGAGCTTGAGAGCATCATTCATCATCGGTATTTCGGAAACACACTCACCTGGGATCCATTTCGGCCGCCTGGGTCATGGCCTTGAAGAAGCTCGTGTTCTTTGGCGAGACCAGGGACAGGGAGAAGGCCTCGCTTACATTGGAGCCCACCCAGAGCGTGTAGGTGTAGGAAATGTTCTTCGCGTCTGACTCCTCGGCCGAAGAGCTCAGGCCAAATGGCACCGCCAGCTTGGGCTCACCGTTCTCTGTGTGGCGAAAGGGGGAGAGGAAGAGCTTAGGCGGTGGGGGAATCCTCAATGGGGAGGAACCTTACCCGTTGGATCGCTGCTCTCCCGTATCACATGATCGCACTGGAGGGCGCGCACCGCACCGAGGCCCTTCCAGCCCAGAGCCAGGATAATGTCTGCGGTGAGTCCGACACCGATGTCCGGCTCCTGACCATCTTGGAGGGGCTCCTCGCTCCAGCCACCGTCGGCCCGCTGCCGGCTTAGGATGTAGCGCGCGGCGGCCGTGCGGTTCCAGTGGCCGGCCGGGTCGTACTCCAGATCCTGCAGCGCCTGCATGGCCAGGGCCGTGCTGCGCAGCGAACCGAAGCTGCCGCGCTGGTCCTGCAGACTGGCCAGGCCGCGGGCGGGCCGGCGGACAAAGTGCTGGAGGTGGCGATGGCGGTGATCGGTGACGATGCACCGCAGGGCCAGAATGACCATGGCAATGGCGTCCACGCTCTGGTCCGTCACACCGCTGGCGATGTCCAGGAGGCGACGTATCTGCCGCTTCCGCACATGCGCCGCCGAGCTGCAGGCGGACAGTGTCGTCAGGGCGAACTCGATGTCCTGGGCCGGCTCGTGGTGCTGCAGCGTGGCCACCAGGTCGTGGCCGTGGAAGTGCTTGGGGTCCTTGCACAGCGACCCCAGGGCCAGCACATAGCGTGCCAGCTTGTCCAGGTTGAGGGGCTTGGGCAGCGTGTGGTGGCGGTCCAGCATCGCCAGTATCTCGATTTCCATTTCCTTCACGGACAGCGTGTCCTCCAGCTCCTGGATCACCTGCATGTGCCCATCGGCACTCTCGTTGGGATCCCGGCCGCCAGACAGCTCCTTGGCCAGGATCACCACATGGGTGTCGTTGCCCCAGCCGTAGTCCGAGGCCCGCTTCTCCTTCAGCCAGTCTAGGGCTCGCAGTATAGCCTCCTGTTCACCCTTGGTGGGGCTCGCCGAGCCGATGATCTCGTGCTGGTGTGGATCAGCGCCTCCTCCGCCTCCTGTGCCATTATTGCCGGAGCCGGAGCCAGGACCAGCCGTGGGTGGGGCCATGCCTTGTCCCAGGGGTGTGGCCTCCTGTTGATCCTGATGGGCAGTGGCCGTTGTGGTTGTGGCCACGCTTTGGCTGCTGTTCGCGTGCGGGTTGCTGTTGCTGTTCTCGTTGTTGGTCTGCTCATCGCTGGCATCGTTGTTGCTGTTGCTGTTGCTGCTGCTCATCGTGAGATTATCAAAGTCCGTGGTAATCATGGCCGACGCCGTACTGGAGCTGGCCGTGACAGCTGGAGCACCCGCAGCAGCCGCAGCAGCGGTGGAGGCCACTCCGGAGGCGGCAGTGACCACGGCACCATCAGAGGCAGGAGCTGGGGCAGGGGCAGGCACCGCTGCCAAAGTCACATTCTCCAGCGTCTGCGTCGACAGCGGCAGGCAGCCCACAAAGAAAAACAAGAGGAGCAAGAGCAGCAGCAGCGGATGCGACGACATCTTGTTTATAGGGGGGAGGGATATCTGCAAGGGAATAGAGGAGTAGAGTAGTTCCACTTGTTATTCTTGTGCTCGCTCTTGCCAGAGTCGAGATGCGGAGGAGATGAGGGTGCGGCGGGCAGACAGAGGAGAGGCGTTGCCTTGAACTGAATTTCCAGCGCGTTGCGACTCACACGTCATGCAATTTATCGATAATCGCGAACAGCGATCGATATGCAGGACATGGCACAAAGGCATCACAATCACATCAGCACCACAGTCACTCACTCACCTCACCCACTGGTCTCCCCCTCAGCCGCCTTCCACCTTGCCACTGCTCCCTGCCATCCTTCAACCACCATCCACCATCCATCCATCCATCCATCCATCCATCCACCCATCACTTAGTCATCAAATTAAATAAATGCAAAGACTAGACAAAGTCCTTCATTTCATTCTTGTTGCTGTTGTTGCTGTTGTTGCTGTTGCTGCTGTTGTTGTTGTGTTCGTGTTGCTGTGTGCGTTGGGTGGTAGGGTGGTGGTTGAACTGGGCTGGGTGGTTCTGCGGTAGTGGTGCGGGTGCGGGTGCAGGCGCTGGTGCGGGTGCGGCAGCAATGCCATTCAATTGCCTCTGACAATAAAAGTTGAACAAAACAGCAGGCTTACATAATAATACAATAACAACAATCGCAGGGCGAGGGGGCTGCTATTTGCGACTGTCGACAACACCACGTCTGCTTTCCTTTCCTTTCGGACGGGACAAACCTCAAACGAAATCGCTATCGCTATCGCAATCGCCTCAAGTCCAGCCTGGAGTGTATTATCCTTTGTGTCCAGCTGCTGGGATGCTGGGGCACACTTTCTCGCTGCAGTCGTTCTGTTTTTTGTTTGCCTTCGGGGGGAAGCCGTTCCCTGCCCTGTTTTGCCAGCCTGTGAGTGCTGTTCCCCTGTAGTGTCCCTTTTTTCTGTCTTTGTTCTCGAGCTTTTGCCAATTAAACTTTTGGGTATTAATATTTTTTTGTTGGGGCGTTTTGGGGGGGGGCGGGCTGGCCAGCAGCTCTCTCACTCGCGTCGTGTCTAGCACTCGATTGGTATTTGGCGAATGGCAATTTTTCTCGCTTTCTTCTGTTTGGAATTGAATAATTTTCCGAGTTGAGGAATCGACAACGAAAACGTGACTGTGCGCGCAGCGTTGCCACTGTGCTGTGGGACAGGTGCAAGTGCAAGGATGTGTCGACCAGCTGGTAGCCTTGTCTGAAGAGAACGAAATGAAATTCAAAATTACAACCGTCTCTATGTAAAGTATGTTAGCTCCACCTATCGTAATTCATGCGAAACTTTTGTTCAGAGGGAAGAGCTGCCACCATCCCTCGATGTACTTCGCGCCCAACTTCCACTTCAAAATCCAAACAAAACTTTGAACTACTATTGTTCTACTAGCTCTTATATCTTAAAATAAGCCATCAAACAAGACGGACAGGCAGGCAGACGTGGCTGTCGAGATTCGGCTTTTAATGCTGGCAAAGAAGAGCGAGATATAATTACTGGTTTTGGTGATAAAAGTGGGAGAGAGAGAGTCAGTTACGGAAAAATGGAAATAGGTAACGGTAACGGTGGAAAGAGGATGAAACAAGTGCATGAATTAACACACACTAATGGACAAAATAATAGGTGTGCTTTTTTTTTCTTTTTATTGTTAAGGGGTTATCCCCAGTTGCAGAGCCAAACGAGGGGGAACGTTGTGAGCCGCGTCTACCGCCGCGGCTCTACTTTATACCCGGTACTCAGTCAGTATATATGTATGTGAGCTTGTAATAAATTACATTATTACATGTTCGCAAAAGGGATAAATTTAGTTTTAGCCAAAAAAGACAAAAAAAAATTAAGTGAACTTTTTCGGAGATTTATATATATTATTTCCATTTTTGTTTACATACGTTTTTTACATCTGTCTTTTCTACATGTCTAAATCTACTTACTACATATACATACACGGCTGTGTGCGAGAGAGAGAGGGAATGAGTCTGCGCTTGGAAGGCCACTGAAATTTCATTTGTTCCTTCTGACTATATTTATGATCCGATCTGATCCAGATTCAATACTCTGATAGATATGGTCATTTTCTATGATTCTGCGTTTTTGGTTTTCCCGTATCTTCAAAATTGTAGATTTTCGTCTTTTGTGGGGGCGGAAGGGGGCGTGGCCAAATTTTAAAATACACTTGTACTGACGTGATATCACAGGAGCATGGATAGAGAGTTTGGTTGCTCTAGCTCTTATAGTCTCTGAGATCTAGGCGCTCATCTGGACGAATGCTCACAGCGCCCAACCCTGTGTTTGAGAGAGAGCGAGAGGGAACGATGCATTTCGAAATGGTTTTCTTCATTGTGGCTATATTTATGAGTCGATCTGATCCAGATTCAACACTCTGATAGATACTAATATTCTCTACGATTCTGCGTTTTTAGTTTTCTCGTTTCTTTAAAATTGTGCATGCCACAGATTTTCGTCCTTGGAGTGGGCGGAAGGGGGCGGGGCGAAATTTTAAAATACACTTGTAACAGTGCGATAGGACAGGAGTCTGGATACAAAATTGTGTTCCTCTAGCTTTTATAGTCTTTGAGCTATAGGCGCTAATGAAGACGGACAGACGGACAGACGGACGGACGGACGGACAGACAGACATAGCTATATCGACTCGGCTATTGATGCTGATCAAGAATATATATACTTTATGGGGTCGGAAACGCTTCCTTCTGGGTGTTACACACATAATTTTTTTGCACAAATCTAATATACCCCTTTACTCTTCGAGTACCGGGTATAAAAATATGCTATTTTCGTGAGTTTTTTTTAACGAAAAATACTAAACCGTTTTGTTCGATATATATATTATCTCAAAGTGCATATATTAAACACATTTTAATAATTGTTTTAATAACAAATTTTGAGTATTTCTATTTGAAAAGGTCTGCTGAGTGAAAGTCCTTTCTCTTTTGGTGCTTTGCGGTGACCTAAATTGTAGAGAACTGGATCATCTCAAACAAAATAACACAATAAACTAGTCTTTAATCGTTGGATTTGTAAAAATATGCATTTTTGTGTCGATTCTCACACAAAATCCGGTCAATTTTTTTATCGACAGAAATTTCTGCCTCAAGTATTTTGCAAACGAGTACTCAGATCAGCAAAATAAATGGCCGATTAATACTGGAAAGGCAACGATATATACTAGAAAAGAAAAGTTGGTATTTGCTGGGCTCGATTGAAAGATAGAATTATTCTATATTCTGTCGTCATCGACACTCGTATATCGACATCAAAATGAAGAAGACCAATACCAAGCGGCTTGCGGAGTTCTGCCAGAAAAGTGGCAGTCGGCTAGAAAATTGCAAAAATAAAAACAAATTTAATCTCATTAAAGCCGATTATATGGATATTGTAATTTATTATTTTTATACCCGATCCTCATTTTATTCATTTATAATTTGATAAATAATGATTTACTAGATACTAATACTCCAATATTGCGGAGCTTACTATGTGCATTGTCGTTCTCCAGCGCCACAGAGCCCTAGCAGATAGGATTGCTCGCAGGATTCCTTTACTTCGGTCGGCAAATTTACAGATGGTGAGGACCGGAGGGTGAGAAAAAATGGGGTCACATTATCTGGAGTGACCAAACCAAGATACATTTTTTTGGTAATGATGCCGAAAGGAATGCTCCTCGTCCGAAAGGTAAAGAATTTGATCCCAAGTACACATGTAAAATTGTGAAACATGGAGTTGGTAGCCTAATGGTATGGGGCTGCTTTTCATGGGATGGTTTTAGTCCAATTCAGCGTTTTGACGGAATAATGGACAGATTCGTTTACTAAAATTTATTGGAGACTATATTGGAGGATAATATGCCACTTTTATGGAAGTTCCAGCAGGATAATGGAAGGTCCATCAGTAGAAGACGCTTGAAGAAAAAAGACCTCTGCCAATATAAAAAAAGAGCGCTTCAGATGATGAAGACGATGCTGAGGGCGGACCTGCTGGCTAAGAGCATTGATGACGTGGTAAACTCAAAAACTAGCGATGGGAACAACAACAAAAGCCAGAAGCGGCAAGCGACGCTCTTGAATTCACTCTTCTTTTGTTATCTAATTTGTACATATTATCAAAGTATTTACAACAGTAGACTTTAGTATGCTCTCGAAGAGCTGAACGACTTTTTGTCAATATAAAAACCAACTTTGGGATATGGGCCAAAAGCATGGTACAACATTCTAATTGGAACTTGTCGCAAGTTAATATCCTCTATGCCAAGACGAATGGAGAAAGTACTGAAAAAAAATGACAGATATACCGTCTATTAGCTGCCATATACTCAATTTAATATAAAACGAGGGGGAACGTTTTGAGCCACGTCCACCGCCGCGGCTCTACTTTATACCCGGTACTCAGTCAGTATATATGTATGTGAGCTTGTTATATGTGTTCGCAAAAGGGATAAATTTAGTTTTAGCCAAAAAAGAACAAAAAAATTAAGTCAACCTCTTCTGAGATTTTTATATATTAGATGTTTCCATTTTTGTTTTGTTTTTATTTTCTACATGTCTAAATCTACTTCCTACATACAAATACACGGCTGTGTGCTAGAGAGAGAGAGGGAATGAGTCTGCGCTTGGAAGGCCACTGAAATTTCATTTGTTCCTTCTGACTATATTTATGATCCGATCTGATCCAGATTCAATACTCTGATAGATATGGTTTTCTATGATTCTGCGTTTTTGGTTTTCCCCTATCTTCAAAGTTGTAGATTTTCGTCTTTTGTGGGGGCGGAAGGGGCCGTGGCAAAATTTTGAAATACACTTGTACTGAAGTGATATCACAGGAGCATGGATAGAGAGTTTGGTTGCTCTAGCTCTTATAGTCTCTGAGATCTAGGCGCTCATCTGGACGAATGGTCACAGCACCCAACCCGGTATGTGAGAGAGAGCGAGAGGGAACGATGCATTTCGAAATGGTTTTCTTCATTGTGGCTATGTTTATGAGTCGATCTGATCCAGATTCAACACTCTGATAGATATTGTCATTCTCTACGATTCTGCGTTTTTAGTTTTCTCGTATCTTTTAAATTGTGCATACCACAGATTTTCGTCCTTGGAGTGGGCGGAAGGGGGCAGGGCGAATTTTTAAAATACACTTGTAACAGTGCGATAGGACAGGAGTCTGGATACAAAATTGTGTTCCTCTAGCTTTTATAGTCTTTAAGCTATAGGCGCTAATGAAGACGGACAGACGGACAGACGAACGGACAGACAGACATAGCTATATCGACTCGGCTATTGATGCTGTTCAAGAATATATATACTTTATGGGGTCGGAAACTCTTCCTTCTGGGTGTTACACACATCCATTTTTTGCACAAATCTAATATACCCCTTTACTCTTCGAATACCGGGTATAATTAATCAGGTCCGTTTAAAAGAGGCCTGAGATATGGAATATAACTGACAAACAATATTTAGACTGGATTGAAATAAATTTTGCTTGGGATTCTGTGACTCTCTCTCTATCTCAGCCAGGAACCAGCGCTGATTCGGGGCAGAAAAAATCGAGCTGTAAAATTTGGTTCCCAAATAACACTAGTCAACACGACAACGGCTATGGTGGAACCGTTTGACCAAACCTTCGTATGCCGAATTTTGCCATTCTGTACCATTTACCAAATGCCATTTTACAAACAGAGATGTTTGGTATTTTTTGTAAGAAAAAAGTTCTACATATAACCATATGACGACTAACGGAATTTAATGCCATTCCGTACCATCCCAAATGCCATTTTTCCGATAAAAACTATTAAAAAAATTATTTTTGATATTTTTGGTAAGAAAAATAACGATCATATGTCGATTAACGGAATTAAACGAAAAAATTCGGCATACGAAGGTTTGGTCAAACGGCATTTACATTAAATTTTACATACATAATGTAATTCATACATGACTTCACGTTATAATAGACTGTAGTGTATGACCAAGGACTATACAATAACAAGATGTTGCATGAGGGACCAAAAAGCTGATCTATTTCGGTGTTTTATGTTACACCCCATAAACAAGAGGGCGCGCGAGTTACCGGTTGAGCAACCCTCTCCACCGGTCAACGGCACATAGACGTCCGGCCGACATAGCTGGGGACCTGACACAATAAAAACCAAACAGTCAGCAGCCACATATACATCCGGCCGGACATACATACATAAATGCATACATACATACATACATGCATACAGCGATATTCTTACACTTAGACATATATACATTTGTACAGAAATGCTTATGCTGCATTTCTTAGAGTAAGGGCCGAGCTTCGGCGGAGCCAACAATATGTAGAATAAAACACTTGATTTCCAACTTCCAAACGAAACGCTTCCATTCAATCTCGATCCGAAGATCGTACGAATTCCCTTGATCACTCACAACCAAATAGAAAGAGATAAAACATATATAACCCTTCCGAATTCTCACCACCTACGAGGACAGGACTTAACTGGCGCAGCCGACGGCGAACATCAGGATTAGAGAAATGCCTACTACGCTCCTGATAATATTCATGTAAGCAATTGATCTAATATATATGACTAAAGTGCAAATAAAAAAAGAAAATACGAAAATGGCCAACAAAATACATTTGAGAAAAGTGCAGTTCGAATTAAATGAAAAGAGGAAGTATAAAAAATCGCGGAAAAGTAAATGAGAGTGTTAACCGGCATACAAAAAAAAAACCCCCAATGGGCCCCTATGCACTTAACTGTGTACCCCAACAAATTCCCGTGTACAAAGTGTCCATCGCGGATAAAGTACACACGTACGACCTAACGATTTTTGTGAAAAATTCCATAAATAAAACATATAAAAATGTACTCTAACTATTTCACGTGTACAAAGTGTGGTATCATCCATCGCGGATAAAGTACACACGTACATAGTGGAAATTTTTTTGCAAGATATCCAACAAATAAAACATATTTCAACATACCCTAACCTTTCTCTGAGTACAAAGTGTGGGATCATCCATCGTGCATAAAGTACACACGTACACAAGAGAAAATTTTGGAAGAATTCAATAAATAAAATATTTCAACATACCCTAACTATTCTTGACGTACAAATTCGCGATCATCTAACGTAGATAAAGTGCGCACGTACACAAAGAATAACTAGAAAAAAAATAAATACACTAAAATCCACCCAAATATACAACACCATACACATAAAGAATACCCTATTGCATATCCAATGTATGAGACCATCTAACGTAGATAAAGTGCATACGGATCACTGCAAATATAACGTATGGGACCAGCTATCAAAAACAAAGTACATACATTCATACATAGAACCCAATTCCACTGAAACAAAGCCGAATAAAAATTGCCAACACTCACAAACATTTACTTCACTGCAAATACAAACAAACAAGCCGACCAACTCGGCAACAACGGCCACAGCCGTGACACTCGACACCCTCAAAAATAAAAAAAATTAAATCTTACACTTTGTCACAAACACTAACAGACCCGGTCAGCGGCCAATAAAGGCAAATAAGAAACTTAAATACCAACAAAAAAAATAAGAAAAAGAAAGAAGGAAAAGAGAAAAAGCCGAACACACAATTTGTCACCGGGCCTCTATATACAACGTATTAAATTCATATACACACAGCACTTAAGGCATATATGCAGATTCAATTGTTACCCTAACTTTATTATCACAAATACTAATAACGATATATTACAGATAATTTCAACAACCTAACGACAAACCAACACACACAACACATAAGTACCATCTACATATAAATAAAATACAAAATATAGGATATAAAAAAAAATTTTTTACAAACACACAAAAAAAAAATAGTATATAAGAATACGAACAAAATTTTGTATTACATAAGAATACAAAAACAAAAAAATTACTTCATAAGATCACGAATACACAAAATAGCATATAAGAAACACTAAACACACACAAACACTAATAATACCCATAAATAAATGTACAAGAGGAATACGACAGGCAAAGTTAGAACCAGGTTCGGACTAAGGAGTAGCGGAAGCAGTAGCTTAGCATCCATAGAAGAAACAATCACAGAGATAGACACTAACAAAACCAATATGGAAACACCACCCACGCCACCCACTTCATCCAGACCCCAGACCCCAACCCCAACTATCAGTACCCAAACAACCATTTCGACAAACCTCAAACCAACAGACCTTCTCGCCTTCATTGACCGACTAACCACTTACGAGGGACCACCAGACAACCTGGACCTATTTATCGACAGTGTAGAAGAGATTATAATGGTCATTAGGGGGGCAGACCAAACACCATACGGGGTACTACTTATGAGGGCGATCAGGAACAAAATTAAAGGGAAGGCTCATGAAGCCCTAACATTAGCCAGGACCAAGTTAGAGTGGGACCACATAAAAACCAATCTTCGTAACATCTACGTACCCACGAAAACGGTAGCGATGCTAAAAAGGGAAATACAAACATTCCCACCTAACTCCTCGATAGGGCAACTATACTTCGGGATAGCCCGACTTAGGTACCAACTTCTGTCTCTCAAAAACACGGATGACCCATTCGAGGAGGGGCATTCAAACAAGGAAGATTTATATGACGAAATCTGCTTAAAAGCTTTCTTCATAGGGCTTAGAGAACCCCTCAGGAGCGCTGTCCGATCTCGAAAACCCAAGAACCTAGACAGAGCCTATCAAATTTGTAGAACAGAACAAGCTTTCTTATCCCAGACTTATTACAGGCAGCGAGACAATTCGTATGACCGCGATAGGCCGTACCAACGTCAACAGGAAAACAATTCAGGGAGGAACAATAATAGATACGATAATAATACAGGGTACAACAACAATATATACAACAATAACCCAAGGAACAACAATAGATATGACAATAATGAAAGGAACAACAATAGATACGATAATAATACAAGGGACAATAATAGATACGACAACAACACTAGATCCAACAACAGATACGACAATCATCGCAACAACAATAACCAAAGACGGGACCCAGAAACTAACCGTAATAATTCTTCCACGAACCCTAACCAGAACCGCAATAACCCCTTTAACGGACAAAATTCGACCCAACCTGCATATTTATGCAACATCGCGGATTCCGCAAATCTTCCGACATCAGCCTCGACAGTCCAATCGGATACTTGAGTAGGCAAACCCACGGCTCAGCACTACCATTCATAAAACTAGCTTCCCCCAATGACCCAAACCGAACTGTTAAATTCTTAATCGATACGGGATCGACATACTCCTTCGTCGACCCAGATATGATCCCCGATTCAACCCAGACAAAACTGGACAATGACATCCAAGTCAACACCGTACTTAATAACTTCACAATTACTCATTTTTCTAACTTGGCAACATTTGGGGAATTTTCAGAAACAGGAATTTCACAATTCTTAATCTTCAAGTTCCACCCATACTTCAACGGCCTACTGGGGATAGACTTTTTGACAAAACATAAAACAAAAATAAACCTCGAAAAGAACCTATTAGAAACCCCGTTTGCAAAAATTAAAATCTTCATTCAAAGTAACCCTATCACAGATACACATACAGTTCCCCCACACACAAAAGTTCGATTACCAATAAACGTAGAAATTCGGGAAGGAGATTTCCTCTGCCCAAACACGAAAATTCGAGAAACCCTATCAATTACAGGAGGATTGTATACAGCCACATATAATACAGGAATATTGGAAATAGTTAACGAGTCAGAGCAGAACCAAATCTTCTATCTAGAGAAACCTCTTGAAGTATTTGGATTCGAAGCAGAAAACTTCCACATATCCCAATCAATGAAAATACATACTACTGATAACAACACGAACAATGAACACCAAATACAAACAGACCACCTGAATAGCGAAGAGAAACTAGCACTCAGCAAATTGCTCAAAATGTTCCCAAACCTCCTCCATAGCGAAGGGAAACCACTTTCCTTCACAAACGTTGTCAAACACAATATTCCGACAACGGACTCCATACCAATTTACACTAAATCTTACCGTTACCCTTTCGCACACAAAGAAGAAGTACGCAAACAAATAACGAAAATGCTAGACGAAAAAATTATTAAAAACAGCCACTCACCCTGGAGCTCACCGGTGTGGGTAGTTCCCAAAAAAGCCGATAATGACGGAAACCAGAAATGGAGACTAGTCATAGACTTCCGGAAGCTCAATGACAAAACAATTTCGGATAAATACCCTATACCAAATATCAACGACATTCTAGACAAAATCGGTAAAACATAATATTTACGACACTCGACCTCGCGAGTGGATTCCATCAAATAGAAATGGACCCGAAAGACATGTCCAAGACCGCGTTTTCCGTTGAGAACGGCCATTACGAATTCACAAGAATGCCCTTCGGGTTGAAAAACGCCCCGGCCACATTCCAACGAGTCATGGACAGTCCTTGGTGAATTAATCGTTAACAATTGGTTAGTCTATTTAGACGACATAATACCAATCCAAATAAAATAGAAGCAATACAAAATTTCCCATGCCCCAAAAACGTCAAAGAACTAAAATCTTTCCTAGGGCTATTAGGATACTACAGGAAATTCAGAAAAGATTTCGCCAAACTCACAAAACCAATGACCCAACAACTGAAAGGGAAAAAATCCGTAGTAATAGACACAGAATTCTTGAAAGCTTTCGAATTATCCCAAACACTACTCTGTAATCAACCGATCCTTCAATACCCAGACTTTGAGAAACAATTCACACTCACCACAGACGCTAGTAATTTTGCAATAGGAGCAGTACTATCCCAAGGCCCCGAATCTAATGATAAACCAGTTGAAAATTTAGAATAGTTTTTCTAAATGCGAAACCGGAAAACTTTGGGTGGCTGTAATTTTATTTAAGAGGCGGGACGAGATGAACAATACGTGCGCTCGATCAAATCAATTTCAACGAATGTCTAATTCCAATTTTTCTCTAGCCTAACTAACCTACGTTGGCAAAGCGGGGCGAATTCGCCAAGAGCGAGAGAGTAAGCTTTATTGCGCTCCCGCCTTGCCCTAAACTAACTTACACTAGACTTCATACAATTCAAATTAGATTCCACAATTATTTACAAAAAAAACAGACGAGAAACGACGAAACACCGGCCCCGTTGAAGGCCTGCAGGGCTTCAAGCCAATGGCAGCGGCGCCAACTTGTGGATGGCCCGCCGGAACTCTGCTCCGTCACTCCTCCTTAGGTCAACGACCCTGACCATGCCGTCCTCCCCTGCGTGCGTGGCGATGATCCTCCCGACGAGCCACTCCTGCGGCGGAAGATTGTCCTCGGCCACGAGGACAAGGTCTCCTTCCTCTGGGTTGGGTTGCTGCTGGTGCCATTTGCCCCGAATTTGGAGCCCCAGGACATATTCGCGGGACCATCGCCGCCAAAACGCTTGCCTGACTGACGAGACAAGTCGCCATCGCCGCAAGCAGCTGAGACTCTCCTGGTCCGGAGTCCGCAGTGCTGGGGGGGCGATGAGCGACCCGCCTATCAGCAGGTGCCCGGGCGTTAGTGCCTCGCCGTCGCTTGGGTCCTGGCTGAGAGCTCCCAGCGGCCTGGAGTTCATTGCCGCTTCGATCCCGACGAGGACTGTGGCGAGCTCTTCGGCGTTTAGGAGCGCGCTGCCTACCGCCCGTAGGAGTAGGCTCTTGGCAGTTTTTACACCTGCCTCCCAAAGGCCTCCCATGTGAGGCGCTCGTGGCGGTATGAACGCAAATTCGCATCCGCTTTTTGATGCGAATTCGCGAACTGCGTCCCCCTGCTCCTCTATCCTCATCCGTAGACCGCTGAGGTGGCGGCTGGCTCCGACGAAGTTCGTCGCGTTGTCGCAGTGCACGATTTGGGGATATCCTCGGCGCCCGACGAACCTTTGAAAAGCCAATAAAAAAGAGTCAGTGGACAGATCTGATACAACTTCTAGGTGAACCGCTTTGGACGCAAAACAAACAAAAAGCGCGATGTATGACTTGTATGGGGGCCTTCCTCGAATTTTCAATGTCGTATATACTGGTCCACAAAAATCCACGCCGCAAATTGCAAATGGGCGGAGAGCACGGAGTCGATCTGCGGGTAAATTCCCCATAAGTTGAGTCAGCAATCGAGGCTTGCATTTAAAGCAGCGCATACATGATCGGACTATCTGACTGCAGACCTCCTGAGCGTTCACTATCCAAACACTCTGTCGGAGGATGCTCACCAGTACTCGTGGGCCGACATGAAAATTCGCATGGTGCAGATGACGCACGTAGCTCCGCACAAATTGGGAGCGCTTTGTCAAAAGCAAAGGAAACTTGGCATCATATGACATAGGAGCTTTAGCTAGTCGCCCCCCTACTCGCAACAACGAAAAAGTACACCAAGTACCTGTGTCTTCATGGATGAATGGGTTCAACCGCTGAAGACTAGGACCAACTCTAGATCCTTTCCGAACCTTTTCGATTTCTTCTTTATACTCGTGATGTTGTATAATCTCAACAATTTTATGGAAAGCTTCATTATATTCGGTCGGTGAAACAATTTTTCCAAACTTTATAGTTGGGTCTTTGCATTTTCTTATGAAGCGGAACATATATGCAAACACTCTAAGCAACTTGAGGTGTGACGAAAAGCCTTCGATGACATCTACCAGCTCTGAACCTTGTACAGCGGCGGTCAGTCCGACTGCAGCCTTCCTCTTCTCCAGCTGAGCGTCTTTTGGAAGCTCGAAATGAGAGTTTTTGGGCCAGTTTTCTTCGTCATCCTTCAAAAATAATGGTCCTTCGAACCAGATTGACTGGACGATTTCGTTGACGTCACAACCTCTTGAGACAATATCTGCTGGGTTCTGTTTCGTGGGTACATGCCGCCACGTAGCTTCATCTGACCACTCTTGAATCTCAGCCACTCTATTTGAAACAAACGTCGACAACGAGGATGGATGAGATCGAATCCAATGAAGAGTTACTTCGGAATCCGACCAATAAACAGTTCGTTCGATAGGGACCTTTAATAGGGGCTTGATTCTGTGACAGAGATCTGCGAGAAGGTGAGCGGCACATAACTCAAGCCTTGGGAGCGTGTTGGTCTTGAGCGGCGCTACTTTGGACTTGGAAGTCAATAACGATATTTTAAAACCTTCTGCAGTTTTGCTACGTATATAGACGCACGCTCCATAAGCTCTCATGGAGGCGTCAGCAAAGGCATGTATTTGCACTGGTGACATCGGATCGGTAAACACGAACCGAGGTATGGATATCTCTTCCAAGTGAGACAATGTGTTTTTCAACATATTCCATGCTGTTTCTAAATGCAGCGGAATCGACTCGTCCCAATCTAATTTGTTAAGCCAAAGTTCCTGCAATAGGATCTTGCCTGTTATGATGATAGGGCTTAACAAACCAAGGGGGTCGAAAAACTTCGATGTCACCGATAGAATGTTCCGTTTTGTCGCTCGGAGACCCATGACTTTATCGTCAATTTTAAATTTACCGACAATACGATACCTTCAACTCCACACTATGTAATTCCACATCAGTGTGTTCTAAGGCCCCAAAGTACGTCTACCAAGCTTCGCGTCGTTTTCGATGCGTCGTCCAAGACGTCCTCTCAGGTGGCCTTGAATGATATTCTGATGGTCGGACCTACCATTCAAGAGGAGCTATACTCGACACTGCTGCGCTCCCGTCTGCACAGGTTTGCCCTGACTGCCGATGTTAAAAAAATGTATCGCCAAGTAATGGTGAATGAAGCTGAGACTCTCCTGGTCAGGAGTCCGCAGTGCTGGGCCGCTGGGAGCTCTCAGCCAGGACCCAAGCGACGGCGAGGCACTAACGCCCGGGCACCTGCTGATAGGCGGGTCGCTCATCGCCCCCCAGCACTGCGGACTCCGGACCAGGAGAGTCTCAGCTGCTTGCGGCGATGGCGACTTGTCTCGTCAGTCAAGCAAGCGTTTTGGCGGCGATGGTCCCGCGAATATGTCCTGGGGCTCCAAATTCGGGGCAAATGGCACCAGCAGCAACCCAACCCAGAGGAAGGAGACCTCGTTCTCGTGGCCGAGGACAATCTTCCGCCGCAGGAGTGGCTCGTCGGGAGGATCATCGCCACGCACGCAGGGGAGGACGGCATGGTCAGGGTCGTTGACCTAAGGAGGAGTGACGGAGCAGAGTTCCGGCGGGCCATCCACAAGTTGGCGCCGCTGCCATTGGCTTGAAGCCGTGCAGGCCTTCAACGGGGCCGGTGTTTCGTCGTTTCTCATCTGTGTTTTTTGTACTCCCAGATGGTGGCGCTGGCAAAGCATCCCACCGTAAATGCGCCTGTGAATGCGACCGCCTTGATGATGTTGTTCGTCGAAACTTTTGTGCTTTCTGGGACCGGCTCCCCGCCGGAGGGCTTCGCATTGCTGCTCTGTTTGCTGTTGCTGTGAATGTATCGTGCTGGTGGCTTGGATCGCGGTGCAGGTACTATGTGTCGGCATGAAAAATTTGGACCATTCGCGTATCTGTGTGTCACCTGGGAGAGCCAGCTCCTACAGAGCGCGCGATTTACAAGCATTCTAATTATAATACGAAAATTGAACAATTTGGCATGAATTTTATTTATGTTGTTTTTGTTAACACACAACAACACGACGCGGGCAACGATACGCTTGATTCTAGTATATATAATTATGTATATATATATGTATATATTTGAACCACTTTTAAGCACTTCTTTACGTGTCACCGTCACTTTTATTTGTTGCCTTTAATTTAATTTACAGTCCACCCGGGGGCGCCATGAAAATTTAGAATAGTTTTTCTAAATGCGAAACCGGAAAACTTTGGGTGGCTGTAATTTTATTTAAGAGGCGGGACGAGATGAATAATACGTGCGCTCGATCAAATCAATTTCAACGAATGTCTAATTCCAATTTTTCTCTAGCCTAACTAACCTACGTTGGCAAAGCGGGGCGAATTCGCCAAGAGCGAGAGAGTAAGCTTTATTGCGCTCCCGCCTTGCCCTAAACTAACTTACACTAGACTTCATACAATTCAAATTAGATTCCACAATTATTTACAAAAAAAACAGACGAGAAACGACGTTTGCTAGCAGAACCTTATCGGACACCGAAACCAGATACTCTACTATAGAAAAATAAATGCTAGCTATTATATGGGCAGTGGGACACTTCAGACCTTACCTATTCGGTAGGAGATTCAAAATTATCACGGATCACAAACCTTTAATTTGGTTACAAAACCTCAATAATCAAAACACTAAGTTTTTACGCTGGAAAACAACACTAGCCTCCTATGACTTCGAGATAACTTATAAAAAAGGCTTCCAAAATGTAGTAGCAGACGCCCTTAGCAGAATAGAACCCAACCTTAACATAATAGAAGGCCCTTCTGCAATACCCACATCCACACAACCCTTAAACATATACAACATACAGACAATCTTCAAAATCGGAACACAATCCTCCTTAACAACCTCAGTCCCCTTTACAAATAAAATACGTAGAATCATAACAGAACCAAACTTTGACATAGAAATTGTTAGTAGACTATTAGCAATAATCCTAAAACCTAACAAGACTTACGCAGTATTTACCACAAACGAAATTTTCAACACCCTTCAAGAAGCCTTCGTCACACATTTTTCAGAGAATAATCTCTACAAATTCATTCGATGCTTAACACTACTAGAGGATATTCCAAACCAAAACGACCAAATTTCCAGAATATCGGAATACCACATCAATAATAATCACAGAGGCAGCGAAGAAACGTATAAACACTTGAAAAGAGAAATCTACTTCCCCCAACTCAAGAATAAAGTGTCGCAAGTTATAAGAGAATGCGATTTTTGTTCAACATTAAAATACGATAGAAACCCACCTAAAGTAGCACTTCGATTGTCAGAAACACCCAAAAGACCTTTAGACATACTCCACATCGATATCTACACTATCAACCATAATTTACACCTCACAATTATAGATAAGTTCTCGAAATTCGCGCAAGCTTACGTACTAACAAATAGAAATACTGTATGCGTAATTAAAGCCTTGAAAACATTCCTTTGTCAATTCGGCATCCCCTCAAAAATCGTTTTTGATCAGGGCGCAGAATTCTCAGGAGGCATGTTCCAAGACTTCCTTACCCAATACAATATCACTCCCCACGTTACTTCATTTCAACAGTCATCAAGCAATTCCCCTGTCGAACGACTTCATTCTACCCTGACGGAAATCTTCCGGATAATTTTAACGACGAAGAAGGAACAACAACTAACACTCGAACACGAAGCGATTATGACAGAAACCATTATAACATATAACAACGCGATTCACTCAACGACCAATCTCACTCCATTCGAATTATTTACAGGACGGACACACATTTTCGATAACACAATTACCTACAACGACAACCACGACTATTTACAGAAACTAAACGAATACCAACAGAAACTCTACCCACAAATAGAACAAATATTAAATAAAACAGCGCAAGCCAGAATTGACAAGGTAAACCAGGACAGGGACGAACCGACTCCTCTAAATCAGGGCGACATAGTATTTCGTAAAGAAAATAGAAGAAACAAAATAACCCCAAGATTTACAAGACATAAAGTAGTCTCCAACAAACACACAACCTTTATAACAACTAAAGGTCAGAAACTTCATAAAGCAAAAATAAGGAGATTAGTAAGAAATCATACTAACCTAATAAATGCCGTTGGTCAAACAAACTCACCTAACGAAACCAATGAACAACCATCCCAAACCATATAAATAACCCATTTTACAACTCATCTCACCTAACTCCCATCATACTCATTTCGCCCTTAGGTTGATACATTTAAAAGCTCACATGTACATACATAAAATAAATGGAACGCAACCAATCGCAACCATTTACCTAGGAGAAGCCCTCATCGACCATAACCACAAATCAATCACCCACATCATTAACATAGGAGAATACGAGAATTGCACGAAAATACTAGGCGACACAGTAAGAAACTTAGCCGTAGACCCAATACTTAATCCATCAGTAGAGATACTAAAAATTAAAATCACAAACCCAGAATCAAAATTAGGTAACCTTATACCACAATACAGAAAGAAAAGAGGATTGGTAAATGGTTTAGGATCAATTATAAAAACAATATCAGGAAATATGGACAATGAAGATGCAGAGGAAATTTTTAAAGAACTAAATGCATTAAAAGTTACGCAAAATGACATAAACATAGAAAACAAAATTCAGAACAACCTAAATCATGAAATTATGCTCAGGTTTTCAAACAAAACAAAACATATAAACATAGAACAACAGAAAATAAAACAATTCTTCAATAATATACAAAATTCAATATATAAGGAAATAGATAACGAAAATAGTAGTTTACACACACTACAATATCTAAATAGAATAGCTTTTAATATAGACACTATAAGTAACCTCATCGAAAACATCGCAGAAAGTATGGTTTTTGCAAGAGCCAATATACTCCCCAAATTAATTTTTGATAAAAACGAAATGAGCAAAATCAAAAATATTCTAAATAAACAAAACCTACAAATAAATTTAGAAGAAGAGGTACTTTCTATCATCCAGACACAAACTACCATACATAAGAATCATATAATGTTCAATATCAAAGTACCCATTTTCGAGGAAACCATATACAAGTTCTACAGAATAATTCCCCTACCAAATAAGAAGACACATCTCATCAACACGCCGAACTTCGTGGCGCATAAGGACGGAAAAACGAAAGAATTTAAAACCAAATGCCCGACGATAAACAAAACCATGTTCTGTAAAAAACCAAAGGACACACACACACCTTCAATCTCAAGCTAATGCCTTGCCAGTCTTCTGAACAAGAAGAATCCCGAATCCTGCGACATACAAGAAATCGGATTGGCCACAGATAAATTCAACCTGCGGCATCAATACACAAATTAATGGGTCCGCAATCATTACTCACAGTAATTGCACAGTAACAATAAACGACATTGCATATGACAGTACGGAAACCACCGTAGTAGATCATTTAAACATCTTCCTCCCAGTATCGGAGAAACTAACAATCAACCGTAAAGTCCAAGTGATCACTCTACACGGACTACATTTACAAAATATGGACCTACAGAACATAATGGCCATAACGAAACAGGATAACCAAAAACATGCAAACGTCATATATGGTATCACGGGTACTTTGGTATTAATTCTAATCATCATCTGGGCGAGAGGAAAAACCACGACGATCATCTGGACACAACAACAGGAGGCCACCAATCACCCGGTTGTCACGACGACCATCCCCTCTCTCTGGCCGTCTCTCCAATTTGGGGGGGGAGGAGTTACCGGTTGAGCAACCCTCTCCACCGGTCAACGGCACATAGACGTCCGGCCGACATAGCTGGGGACCTGACACAATAAAAACCAAACAGTCAGCAGCCACATATACATCCGGCCGGACATACATACATAAATGCATACATACATACATACATACACCGATATTCTTACACTTAGACATATATACATTTGTACAGAAATGCTTATGCTGCATTTCTTAGAGTAAGGGCCGAGCTTCGGCGGAGCCAACAATATGTAGAATAAAACACTTGATTTCCAACTTCCAAACGAAACGCTTCTATTCAATCTCGATCCGAAGATCGTACGAATTCCCTTGATCACTCACAACCAAATAGAAGGAGATAAAACATATATAACCCTTCCGAATTCTCACCACCTACGAGGACAGGACTTAACTCGCGCGGGGATTTAATTCTCTATTAGTCTATCTTTCGCCTCTGACCGCCGCTCGCTCCCTACCTACTCGGGCTCGGCCATGGTGAAATTACTATAATTACAAAACCTCTTTCGACGACGTTTGACGAACGACTGACAAAAATTTAATTTAATTAATTTACATTTATATCATTTAATTATATACAGATATATATATTAAATGCAATGCGCCGCGTCATGAGCCGAACAGTTGTAGTACCGAGCCGAACGCTTGGTACTACATTTCTCAGACTTCGCTTGCGACAGCCGTTTGTATGAAATGACATATCTATATATTGTATGGTCAGTGGCCCTATGCACATACGGCCCATGATGGAATTATACATTATATACATAATTCCATCATGCATACGGCTTCATAATTCTGCTCGGCAGCGCCGCGGCGGAGAAAATGTTCTCGTATTGCTTCGTGCCTGTTGTCTGCGCACACAGCGCACTAAAACCATGTGAGTCACAGAGAGACGAAAGCAAAGACAATATAAATAGTAAAATAAATCTCGCCATACAAAATTTTTGGAGTCCATTTTGGCTGGGTGTCTTTTCGTGTGGCTCTTCACAAACAGAGAGAGACAGATAGACAGAGAGAAAGAGAACGAACCGCTCTCTCGTCCCATACGTGAGGCTGAGATTCAACTGTACGTGTGCACACATGTTAGGTCTGCTTGTTTGTATTGGTTGTTGACGACGCCGCGCTCAACGAAATACCGAATACCTTAGAATTCATTGCGGACTATGACACTATTTGAAGACGCTTGCTCATAATACAAAAAAAGTAGTATTTTGAATACCCCTTATATGCAAATTTTGTTTAATGACCTATACGCGAATATAATGAAGGAATGTACCTATGTAAAAATACATAATCTATGTGATAAATGACTTCACATTCGATAAAATGTCTGTTGGGTATTTGTGGGTCGACTTAATAGCAAAGAATTTTGAAGTTCTTATGCATGCATGTATGTGCGTTTGTACGTAAACTTGTGCAAAGAAGACAAGACAATTTGAAACAATTTCTTGAAAGGCGAATTGCGTTATAGGGGTTGATTTTGCGATTGAACAGGTTGGATAGAATTACTCGATAATTTTAAAACCATAATAATTGTATACCTAATATCAAATGTTCAAAATGGGTCATATATTTAATGTAAATATATTACATTAGTATTAGTATAAGTATATTAAAGAATTATATTATTATTACTATTTAAATGAATAATGCAATTTTATTATCCGAATGTCAATCGCCAACGAATTTTTTTCCCCCCTCCCCAATTCTCAGCAAATACATTTCTGTCTTGTTTACGTCTCGACAAAATTCGGCAGCTCGGCACAAATACGCACACATAAGTGCTTGCAGCTCTGTGTGTACTCACACATGCAAACTCATTCTCTCTTATCTTTTTCGTGCGAGCGAGACAGCGCGCACTTAGGCATATACAGAAAACTTCGCTGCTCACGGGTGTAATAAATAATACATTTCTCAGCATGACGCGCTGCGTCATGAGCTTAACATTACGGCAGCAGAGCCGAAGACCCTGGGACCACATATTGAAAGTGCAATAGCGACATTTTCTGTATCAGACAAAATATGCCCTGTGCCGCTTGCGCGAAGCACACAAAGCTAACAATAGAATGAACTTGGATGTGTGTGTACGCACAGAACTGCAAGTATATGTGTACGTACTTGAGATTTCTATGAGATTTTTTGAGCCACAAATGTATATACTGTGCTGCTTATAAGCACGGCGCACGAATACCCTACAGACAATTAATATTTTGTGAAGTCACGTATGACATATGTACATTATGTATGCACATTAGTTCATTACATTCTTTTATATTACATTAAACAAAATTAGCATACAAAGGATATACCAGATATTACTTTTTTTGTATTGTGGGCAATCGTCTTTATAAAGTTATAATCTCCAATGAATTTTAAAGTAATGGGTGTTTTCACCGACAGCTGCGCTGTAAAAAATCCATACAAGCAAGCAGGCCTAAAATGCGTGCACACAAACAGTTAAATCTCAGCCTCACGTATAGAACGAGAGAGCGGTTCACACTGAAAAACACCAATGCTAAGAAGGGAACGATTTTTTGTATTTCAATTTTTGCACTGGAAGAAAAAAGTTTGCATTCATTTTCACATATGTGAAGAAAAAGGTTTAGCAAATGATTAAATATTGTATTCAAAATCGATTTTGTATGATATATAATGTACTGATGTTCGCAAAAATAGTTTTGAGCGAAAAAAATGTACTCAAACATGCGCTATTAAACATTTTGCCGGCAGGTTAAACACAACAAAGTTTTTTTCCAGTGCAAGCTCGAAGATAAGGCACAAGCAAAATGAGTAAGACAACAACAAAAGCATCATCTTTGGTGATACATCTAATTTTTTCACCGTAAATTTCTTGTATATGTACATATGTATGCACATATGCTAAATAATATTATGGCCGACGCCGACTGAGGGGCGCCTGCGCTGTCGTCTGAGTTATTTTTTTTTGTACGCAGAAGTAACACACACGCAAACGACAGCCGATATATCTCTCTCACTCTTGTAAGACACAATTCGGGCGACGCGACTGCGCTGCCTCGAGCTTATTTTCGAAAATGGCGACGCTGTCGATTTCTATAAAACGGCGAGCGCAAGCGAAACCAGGCGTCACTTCGTTTTAATTGCTTGACCTACTCTGCTCTAATAATTATTGTATACATATATTATTACTCGTACCTAAAGCATTCCCTTTTGGGTCGGTCCTGGTCCATGTTTAATCTGCGGGACAGCTCCGGCACCTTATCGACCTTGGCAAAATCAATGTTACAATCAATGGACAATGGTGCGATCTGCAATGGTTCCTGGAACCACATTGTTATTATTGTATTGGGAGGGAGAGCCAGTTGGAAGGAAGTCCGTATGATGACGTTAAACAACAATAACGCTGCAAATCTTGGGATTAATGATGCTTGATCACGATTGGTTTTGTTTTGATTGATGTTCGAAAGATTATGTTTCGATTAGAGATGGGCATGGACTGCAATTTTCCGATACGACCCAACACGGCACGAACATGAAAATTTCCAGCACGCACTAACACGCACGGTTAAAAAATGTTCGAACACGGTCCAGCACGAAATATACATGTTGTTCATACCTAAGATATAAGATTTATTTTACATATTTTTATACAAAAATAAAAATTTATATAAAAAAAAAAGCGAGTACGGCGCTTATTGGCTGGAGTATTTAGTATTTTTCTAGCTAAAAGCTGTAGATTTCATGTTATTATTATCATTAGTTTTTTGATCGTGGTGTTTTTTCGTGCCGATTTCGCTCTGAACGAACACGCACGCCCATGGATAAAATTCAATTTTACAAAAAGCACACGCGGGCGCCCGCCGTGTCACGATGTGACACGAAAAAAACAGGTCCATGCCCACCTCTACTTCTGATCCCATTGCCATGCACGCACTGTTTTGTGTTGGTGTTAGTGAGAGCGAGCGTAGGGAGAGCGACAACGTCGCTGTCATGGTCGGCAGGCATTTCTAAATCACTCTCCTCTGACTCTAGTTTCGTATTTGTGCGCGACGGACTACAAAATGTGTTCTCACTTCCAAGAGGTGTCCTGTTGCTGTTTTAATAAGAAACAAGCCAAGTACTTGCATTTCGGACGTCTGCTTGATCTTTTTTTTTTATATCTGTACCTCTTTTATTCAACAATTAACCAATAGAATTACTAACTAACTTACATATATTATATATCTATGCATTGTGGATGGCCATAGTGGGTACCAAGTCCCTGCCGCACGGCTGCAATGCTTTGCTTCGCAGGGACGCTAGTTCCTCCTTCTGAGGCGCTCACATCTGCGGAGCTCTTTCATTGCAGAGCACCCACTGATAAAAAGAATGTGCTCCGCGTCTTCTGGTATACTGCCGCACCACCTGCAACTTGGTGCCTCTTGGTGCCCGAACCTGAGCAGGTGTCCACCAAGGAGTTCACCACACCGTGCCCCCTACTTATCCACATTGCGTCCATCGGTCGTTTCCAGTGGTGTCCCAGCGGTGTTGCCAGACTCTGAGGCTCTGCTCCCTGGCCGGTATACGCGCGGCCTTCCGGTCGATGCCAGCACGGGTAGCTTCTCCTCAGTGACTAGTAGGTCAATGGGGACCATATTTGCAACGACTAGCGCAGCGTCATCTGAGATGGTCTGAAATCCGCAACATATACGGAGCGCGCAGAGACAGTGAATTGACCTTACTTCCCGGGCGTAGCTGGCGACTTTGATGCCATCCGCCTGTGTGCGTACGGGTGCAGCTGGAGCACTGATAGGGTAGATCCCCCGTGTGCTTGCGGATATGTCTTTTCAGTTGACTGTGTGCTACAAATGACTTCGAACAGTTAGAGCATTCATAGGGTCGATCACCCGTGTGGATACGGATGTGTACGTTAAGCTTACTTTTTGCTTTAAATGACTTAGAGCAGCTAGAGCATTCATAGGGTCGGTCACCAGTGTGTACGGATGTGTTTAATTAGACTTTCTCTATGCATATAACTCTTTGGACAATGAGTACATTTGAACGGAAAATCGACATCCTTATCACTTATCACTTCTGAGTCGGTTTGACTGCTTTTTGACTGCTCAGTTCCGATGTCTGACGGTTGTGCCAAAGACAATATAAATAATAAGATGAGTATCGCCCGTACAATTTCAATCGTGAGCAGCGAAGTTTTCTGTATATGCCTAAGTGCGCGCTATCTCGCTCGCACGAAAAAGATAAGAGAGAATGAGTTTGCATGTGTGAGTACACACAGAGCTGCAAGCACTTATGTGTGCGTATTTGTGCCGAGCTGCCGAATTTTGACGAGACGTAAACAAGACAGAAATGTATTTGCTGAGAATTGGGGAGGGGGGAAAAAATTCGTTGGCGATTGACATTCGGATAATAAAATTGCATTATTCATTTAAATAGTAATAATAATATAATTCTTTAATATACTAATACTAATACTAATATAATATATTTACATTAAATATATGACCCATTTTGAACATTTGATATTAGGTATACAATTATTATGGTTTTAAAATTATCGAGTAAAATATTAAAGTGATTTTATTACTTTCCGTCGGTCTTTGGTCTTAATTATCGCCGCTCGAATTTGCTACCGTTTTGATTCTAATCGGTACCCAGGGAACACCACGAGGAGGCCATTACAAATGTAATGGGGTCATATATTCATGACCTTCGAGTCGACTTGAAATGTTTTAATTTTGTGGATTAAAACATTCCCATGTTCCCCAACTAAGCTTTAGTTTTCTAACTATTGCTTTTCGTTATTTTTTTCATTTCTGGTATTGTTTTTATTGTATTTGGTATTATATATATCTATATATATTTATTTTCAGTCGTCACTTATGGGATAGAATACTAAGTTTAGCTTGCTTCTTTTGTCTATCAGCTATCACAGTCCATTTGCAGTGCTTAAAAAGTAAAACCTTAATCAGTTTGTCTAAAATATCTATTCTTTGGACGTAACATTCATTATTGATATCAAACCATAATGAGTAATCACTACTTTCGGTAGTACATTTAATGCATTGCTCCACAATAAATTTCCTAATACTCAGTTGCTTTTTATTATTGTTAAAAATATTTTCGAAAACTTTTATATGGATTTTGCAGACATTAAAAAATATATCTGATGGTGCACTTAAATTTCCAAAGTCCGTGTCGCTCGAGTAGTTTTTTTCACGTATGAAAAGCTCTGAGGGAGCTGTTAAATGCTCGTTTTCTTTAATGAGGCACGATCTGCATTTGTCACAATTGGATCCTTTTGCAATGTATCCAACAAAATATCTACTCGATGTTAACTCAATTGGTACATCATTGCTCACAAAATTATCCATATTTTGGTCAAAGTACGTCTCATTACCTTGTACATTTTCTGAAAATGATACAGAAAATTCTTGTTGCTGTATTTCTTTTTTTTCAGTTAATTTGAAGTGCACATTTCATGGGGTTCTTGTCAGTTAATACTCTGCTATTCAGGCAATCGACGTAGTCATTAACTTTTTGGACAAAAGCAGCAGTTGAGGCTGCCACTTCGGGACTATTTCGACGAAATTGCTTGTTTTGGTTACAAGTTTTAATAGCCGCTGCAACAGTGTGACTGAAAGTTTGGGTTGCCAAACATACCCGCATTAGCTCAAATCTAGTTGGATTAACGTGACTTTTTGTTAATTTAGTCATTCTCGTCACTGATCCCTGTTCTAATTCGTAAACTTCTCTTATGACATCGAAATCAACGAGTCCGTCAGGAGTTTCAAACTTAGCTTTCAGGAAATTATTCCGTATAGATTTGAAAAGATGCGGAATGTCATAAAACATATAATACTTTTTATTATTAAAGTTGAAAAAGGGTTTTTCTTTACTGACTTGAAGCAATGAGGTACATTTCCTATTATTTCCTCCTTGATCATATACTACGCCTCTCACTGTGAACCCAATATTTTCAGCAATATTAATGTTTTTAAAGATGAGGCTTTTTAAGCATTCTCCCTTTATATTTGTTTCTGGCACGAAATAGTTTAAAATAAATTTCCATTTTTTGAAAATACCCCGAATAACAAATACGCAAATGTGGCTTCCCATTTTATTAGAACGTTCGAGTAAATGTTCTAAGCCATCTATTATATCAACAGCGACTATTGCAACTTCATCACAAGTTATTATGCATTCTTTTTCACATTCAGCCATTCCCTTGATCGCATCTTTAAGTGCTGAGTACAAACATTCGTTGTCTCCAGGCTGTAATTTTTTTATGCTGTTCCACTTTTGTAAAGATGATGGACTAGGAAGATTTAATTTCAATGAGTCTCTTAAAAACTTATACGTTGAGGTAGACCTGTAGAAAATGCTCTGAGCGAACAATTTTTCGGAATCATTCCATCTTATTTGTTTTCCCTTTTTTTCTTTAAGAAGTATTTTTGTCAATATTTTTTCATTTCCGGTAAGATCCATTTTATCAACTGCAGAGACTAAGTTTTTACTGGATTTCGCTTCCAATCGAATGATTTTTCGCTTTAAACTAGCATTTTCTTTTTGAAGCATCTTAATTCGCTTTTGTCTTTCATCAGACATTTTTTGAAATGTGAAATATTTCTTTTGGTAGTATTTAAGTGTTGTTGTGCTTTTATGGCACTGACGACAAACTCCAGCAGGGGACTGTGATCGAGTTCTTTTCCGTGGAGGCGATCTTAATGCATTGAAATCAATTTCATCATTATTGCAACTATTATCTTTTATTAGGTTTCGATCCGGGATTGTCCCCTTCGGCAGTGTCCTTGATCGAATATTATCTGGGGAAAAATGATCTTGGCATAAAAAGAGCTTTAAAGAGCTCGCCACAAAATCCTCGGTAAACTGACATTTTTCAGCCCATTTCATTAATGTTGTTGGATCATCCGGAAACTTAAACAATCTAATACCTGGAAAGTCGCGCCTAGATTTTCGGCAGTGGGAAAGGCTGCACCGATTTCCCGAAGTACCTGGTCTTTTGGTATCTGCCATAGTCATAAAAGCCTTCAAAAAGGCTATGAAAAACGATTTCTCTACAAATTTAGTGGATATATAGGATCGTGGTGGGTCTCCCCCAAAAGAAAAACTCAAAAATCAATAGCTATTCAATTGAAAAAGATGAAGGAACAGGAAACGGACAAAGAAGGGACAAATTGCTGCTAAAAGTGTTTTAAAATTGAATTCCTCGTATCAATCAGCAGCAGCAGCAACACGTAAAATTGGCGCGAACAAATTACACATTACTTAGTACTTACTAATTTTGGCAGAAAACTTTGCTATTTGAGCACTAAAAAACACAATTTAAACACGCTCTTATTGTTTTATATGTCACTGATGCAACTGATCCACTTTTAGTCAATGGGAAAGCGTGTAAGTATTAAAAAAGTTACAAAATCTAACAGTCAGCAGCTCAATGCAATTGTAGGCTTTCAAGAAACGTAAGAAAAGAAAATAAAAGAGAGAACAAAAAAGTTGGCGCACTTTTTTTCCACACAAAAGCGCGCGCAAAAAAATCAAATTCAAATAGCACAAAATCATTTAGCTAATATTTTTTTTATTATTTTATCAAATATTAAAAATGGGTAATATACATAATATCTATATAATTTATTATATTTAATATATGAAATAGTTAATATACAAATACATACATATGTACATAAATTTAAGAAGTTTCTTTATATTTTAGTTAATACATATTACTAAGAGACTAAATATTGATATGATAATAGACAATACAATTTTTGGTTATATGTATCCAACCTGTTCAATCGCAAAATCAACCCCTATAACGCAATTCGCCTTTCAAGAAATTGTATCAAATTGTCTTGTCTTCTTTGCACAAGTTTACGTACAAACGCACATACATGCATGCATAAGAACTTCAAAATTCATTGCATTATAAAGTCGACCCACAAATACCCAACAGACATTTTATCGAATGTGAAGTCATTTATCACATAGATTATGTATTTTTACATAGGTACATTCCTTCATTATATTCGCGTATAGTACATTAAACAAAATTTGCATATAAGGGGTATACAAAATACTACTTTTTTTGTATTATGAGCAAGCGTCTTCAAATAGTGTCATAGTCCGCAATGAATTCTAAGGTATTCGGTATTTCGTTGAGCGCGGCGTCGTCAACAACCAATACAAACAAGCAGACCTAACATGTGTGCACACGTACAGTTGAATCTCAGCCTCACGTATGGGACGAGAGAGCGGTTCGTTCTCTTTCTCTCTGTCTATCTGTCTCTCTCTGTTTGTGAAAAGACAAACGAAAAGACACCCAGCCAAAATGGACTCCAAAAATTTTGTATGGCGAGATTTATCTTACTATTTATATTGTCTTTGGTCGAACCCTTTTTTTGTATTGTGGGCAATCGTCTTTATAAATTTATAATCTCCAATGAATTTTAAAGTAATGGGTGTTTTCACCGACAGCTGCGCTGTAAAAAATCCATACAAGCAAGCAGGCCTAAAATGCGTGCACACAAACAGTTAAATCTCAGCCTCACGTATAGAACGAGAGAGCGGTTCACACTGAAAAACACCAATGCTAAGAAGGGAACGATTTTTTGTATTTCAATTTTTGCACTGGAAGAAAAAAGTTTGCATTCATTTTCACATATGTGAAGAAAAAGGTTTAGCAAATGATTAAATATTGTATTCAAAATCGATTTTGTATGATATATAATGTACTGATGTTCGCAAAAATAGTTTTGAGCGAAAAAAATGTACTCAAACATGCGCTATTAAACATTTTGCCGGCAGGTTAAACACAACAAAGTTTTTTTCCAGTGCAAGCTCGAAGATAAGGCACAAGCAAAATGAGTAAGACAACAACAAAAGCATCATCTTTGGTGATACATCTAATTTTTTCACCGTAAATTTCTTGTATATGTACATATGTATGCACATATGCTAAATAATATTATGGCCGACGCCGACTGAGGGGCGCCTGCGCTGTCGTCTGAGTTATTTTTTTTTGTACGCAGAAGTAACACACACGCAAACGACAGCCGATATATCTCTCTCACTCTTGTAAGACACAATTCGGGCGACGCGACTGCGCTGCCTCGAGCTTATTTTCGAAAATGGCGACGCTGTCGATTTCTATAAAACGGCGAGCGCAAGCGAAACCAGGCGTCACTTCGTTTTAATTGCTTGACCTACTCTGCTCTAATAATTATTGTATACATATATTATTACTCGTACCTAAAGCATTCCCTTTTGGGTCGGTCCTGGTCCATGTTTAATCTGCGGGACAGCTCCGGCACCTTATCGACCTTGGCAAAATCAATGTTACAATCAATGGACAATGGTGCGATCTGCAATGGTTCCTGGAACCACATTGTTATTATTGTATTGGGAGGGAGAGCCAGTTGGAAGGAAGTCCGTATGATGACGTTAAACAACAATAACGCTGCAAATCTTGGGATTAATGATGCTTGATCACGATTGGTTTTGTTTTGATTGATGTTCGAAAGATTATGTTTCGATTAGAGATGGGCATGGACTGCAATTTTCCGATACGACCCAACACGGCACGAACATGAAAATTTCCAGCACGCACTAACACGCACGGTTAAAAAATGTTCGAACACGGTCCAGCACGAAATATACATGTTGTTCATACCTAAGATATAAGATTTATTTTACATATTTTTATACAAAAATAAAAATTTTTCAAGGTTAGAACTTAATAAGCGAGTACGGCGCTTATTGGCTGGAGTATTTAGTATTTTTCTAGCTAAAAGCTGTAGATTTCATGTTATTATTATCATTAGTTTTTTGATCGTGGTGTTTTTTCGTGCCGATTTCGCTCTGAACGAACACGCACGCCCATGGATAAAATTCAATTTTACAACAAGCACACGCGGGCGCCCGCCGTGTCACGATGTGACACGAAAAAAACACGGTCCATGCCCACCTCTACTTCTGATCCCATTGCCATGCACGCACTGTTTTGTGTTGGTGTTAGTGAGAGCGAACGTAGGGAGAGCGACAACGTTCACAATGGAAGAACGGAGACACGAAACTAAGGGAGAGCGCATGGTGAAATTATATATAAGTTGACGTATTCGGCAGTGGTGAGGACGTTATTTTTTCAACTCGCTCTCTCCGCTCTCAGAGAGGCAAGCGCTAGAAAGAGATGGCAAGCGTTTTTCGCTCTGCACTCTTCGTTCGTTATTGTTTCAGCTGTCAGAGAAGAAAATTTGTCTGCTAATAAATTAAAAGAAATAGTTTAAGCAAAATTATAACATTTTAATTCATATTTAATAGGGCGAAATTCAAATACATATATATTTATAAAGATAATAATAATATGTACAAAACATTACAGTAATATTTTGAGCATTTTTTTTTTACCAATCAGTCTTTGCTTTTGTTTTTGAATTTTCAGTTTTTTATTTAAATTTTTTATACGAAATTTTATGCGCATTTTAAAAAAAAATTCTTTTGTCTTTACGTTTAATTCAATGTTATTTGCAGTTTTGAGCATTTCGGCCAGCAAAAATCGACTCTGACAAATATTGTTGCCATTGAATTTCTGGAATATGCCTTCAAGATCTTTTATTTTTTCAACAAATTCTGTTGATGGCTTCTTCAGCCCACCCGCAGACACCATATCAACATAAGTGAATGCTGCATTTTCTTTGTCAATACAATCTAATGACAATCGCCGAATCAGATAGCCTGAGATGTACTCTATGGAGTCATCGGTAAGTTGGCTATCTATTTCGGCTTCTTCTTCTCCTTTCGGGTCTTCTATGGCTAAGTCAGCAGGAACACTAGAACAACTGGACGACTCCAAGGAGGAAATATCAATGTCCAGCCATGGAACTGGCTCAACCTCAACATTTCCCTTCGTACCCAAAATCTCAGTGTTTCTCGCTAAATTGAAGGAATTCATCTTTCATTAATATAAATAATCAGTTTTAAAAAATTGACAATGAACAAAATACTTAACAACCACGTGGACAATCACAAACATACACTCTGAAAATCTACTACATAAAACATTTAGTGTTATTTTCGTTTTTAGACATTTAATCAATAACTACTTATTTATGTTACCTATCAGGTATTTGCGCAACCGAAATTTGAACTCGAGTGGAGTTGGGTGGTCATGCAAACCACCTTTGACCCGCATTGCTCCAAAAAAGTGCTCCAGCTGATCTTGCGATATCCGGCTAGTTATGAGATATCTCATATTGTATTTTCCCGCAACGTACTCATACAATTCATTTAATGATTTATTGCTCATGAGAATACCCTTTTGAAAGGGCAAACTTTTGTTGCTGTTAGGAATGATTACTTGGGACATAACGTCGGACATCTCACTTAAGATTTGTCGCTGAGCCGCTAGACTTGTTCCGAAGGTCTGTTTGGTCGGGATATGGTTGCTTGTGGAAAGCTTTACGTTAAAAACGTCAAACCAATCGTTGACCAATTGCATGAAGTTTGCCGTTTCGGATGCATTATAAATATCCAAGCCCAATGAATAGCAGCGCTTTATTGCACTGGCTGTTGTGCTTGAAAATAGCTGAGTTGCCAACTTTACTTTCTGCCTACCTGAAGAACGCACGTTGAGGTGATCATCAGTTACCTTCCACATAATGGAAAGGTCCGATGAGGAAGCGTGCCTCATAGCTTGCCTCACAGTTTGTTGCGTTAAAACTTTCCCATGTACAACAAGCCCTGAATCCAGAAAGTGATTTCTAATCAACTTTACAAGATGGGGTACGTCTGCGAACACAAAAACTTTCTTAGCAGAGTCAGATGGGTGCTCAAACCAGGTTTTCTCTATTTAAAAAAATTATTAATAATTAATCAGGGAAGTAATATTCCTTAAAGTTCAGATTCCTACCAGGCGAGACTTGAAGATTTCTCCACAATTTATGATTCCCGGGATCCATATCGTTAACGATGCCGACGACATGATACCCTACCATGTACAGTTTATCAATGAGCATGTGCAGTGTAGGGACAGTCATTGGCTCATCAAAGTCGAAATATATCGGCTGCTTCCAAGACTTCCGCAATCCTTGTGCCATTGCGACTTGAACGTAGTCCCTTGGGCTGTTCACTGCTTCCAGAGAGTGATCATACTCATAATTAGACGAGACTTTCATCTCGTCGAAATAAATAATACATATTTTGTCCTCATCGTCCATATCTACGGCATTTTCCATTAAGGAAATGACAAAATCTAAAATGCCTGGCTGTATGTCCACTGAGTGCAACCATTTGTCCAAAGTGGATAAGCATGGAAGTGGATACCGCTTTTTTAACAAATGGCGATACGCCCGGGGACCAGCAGCATGAAGACAAATCGCATTCGAAATGTCATCGTGATTCCATTGAACTCTTTTGCCTCCGCTTTCCAGTTTCCTGATTTGCGATTTTGTGAAAAAGGTATTAAGGGAATCCCTAAGCGTCTGCATTTTTCCGAGTTCTGCAAGGAGATTAGAATTTTCCCTTTGCAAGTCAGCCACTTTCTTTTGTAAACGCAAATTTTCTAAAATAATCCCAGAATCAACAACTTCTTGCCTGCAAATTAATCATATTAATAACCATAAAATAATAACTGCAATGTGAACATACTCGGTTTGCGAGTTAAAATCAAAAACATTGCCACCACAAGCTGATGACATATGTTCTGTGAACACTTGCTTTGCTTCTGGCTTCTGTGGTACAGCAGTTGGCATCAGTCGTCTCCGTTTTGTTGAATTTTCGGACGGATAGTAAACAAAATCTGAGTCATTAAAATGTTTTCTACAAATTGTACTGCAACTCGTAAATTCAACGCCGGTGCTCTTTGACCACAGCGCCCTTCTGGTTTCGAATTCCCTTCCAACGTTTTCGAACGGCATAGCATGCAATATTTTGTGGACATGTTTTTATCTAATAAGGAATCAAAAACATATGTATATAACACACACATAACACACACATATCGGCATATATTTAATAAACTATGTGTGGTTTTGTGTCATATGTACACAATAACACACATAGTTTATTAAATATATGCCGATTTAAAATAATAGCATGTTTTCTTCATTGTACGAGTCCATTCGTAAACAATGAAGAAGAAGAAAACGAAAAAATCGTGCGCTACACAACCTGACACAAAATAACGTCCCCGAAAGAGAGCACGTGTGGTGGATACGTCACCTTATATATAATTTCACCATGGGAGAGCGCACGGGCGTGTTCTCTGCAGCAAGCTGCTCGGGTTAGAGAAAGATAGAGAGAGATAAATTGAGAGAGAAATGGCGTCGCAGACAATGAGCGGCTGAAAGGGTTGGTTCTCGACGCTCTCTGGACAGTTGAATTGTAGAAGGTTGCTAGCAGAGCAATTAAGCTATGTATTTGTGCGACGGCTCTTCAAGCGTGCTATTCAAAATGGAGTCCAACAACGCCGAAACCCCTGAATTTTGGAATAATTCCTAATAGCTGCTTGGCTATCATGTTTTGGCTGTTTTGACATTTCAGCCCAGTCCCAGTCAACGTCTAAGAAAATGTACTTTCCGTCGCAATAAAACTCTTAACAAAAGAATTATTCATTAATGTAGCCAGGTTGTCATGTGATTTCGTCATTAAATTTAAAAAAGTGAAGAATAAAAAATTTAAAATTCGATAGACATTTTTGTCGAGACAAACGTATGATGAAACGATTTTTCGGCATATTTTCTTTGGTTAATTGGTTATTGACTTGGACGCTTTTCTTTTGCGTATCTCCAGCTTAGCAATTTCGACAAAAGTTTCTTCTTTATTTTTGCAGGAGCGCATATGTTTCTCAAGATCCTCACTGGAAGTGAATTTCCTCTCGCAGAGGCACTTGTAACGACGTTCGCCAGTATGCGTCCTACGAACATGTCTTTGCAGCGCAGACTTTATCCTAAAATTTGTATCGCACTGGGAGCAATTGAAAGGACGGTCGCCAGTGTGGGTACGAGTGTGATTAATGAAGTGATGCCTGTAAGAAAAGTTATTTTTGCAATACGTCCACTCGAAAGGACGTTTGCCCGTGTGGTTACGAGTGTGAATATCCAGTTGAGCCCTGAGGGTAAAGTTCTTGCAAAACGTACACTGGAAGGGACGTTCTCCAGTGTGGGTAAGAGTGTGATTAACCAGGGGATCCCTGCGAGTAAATTTCTTGTCGCACTGGGAGCACTCGTGGCGACGTTCGTCAGTGTGAAGAAGAGTGCGCCTTACCAGGACGAATTTGGTCGCATATCTCTTACCGCACTCCTGGCACGAAAAATTGTGTTTTTTAGTTTGGGATAAAAACCATGTTAAGACGAAAAATCAGCTTTAGTCCAGAAGATGGACTTACTTTGGCAATGATTGGGTCGTGCAGCTCTTCTTTTTGTGGCTTGATATATCAGTGTCGGGATCGTCGGTGCACTTCATACTGGTATGAATAAAAACAAAACTTATTTATTGTCTATTTAATCATTCGATATGTTTGAAAGCCTACAATGAGGGACTCCTTGAGCGAATAAGGGTGCTGTCATGGTCGGAAGGCATTTCTAAATCACTCTCCTCTGACTCTAGTTTCGTATTTGTGCGCGACGGACTACAAAATGTGTTCTCACTTCCAAGAGGTGTCCTGTTGCTGTTTTAATAAGAAACAAGCCAAGTACTTGCATTTCGGACGTCTGCTTGATCTTTTTTTTTTATATCTGTACCTCTTTTATTCAACAATTAACCAATAGAATTACTAACTAACTTACATATATTATATATCTATGCATTGTGGATGGCCATAGTGGGTACCAAGTCCCTGCCGCACGGCTGCAATGCTTTGCTTCACAGGGACGCTAGTTCCTCCTTCTGAGGCGCTCACATCTGCGGAGCTCTTTCATTGCAGAGCACCCACTGATAAAAAGAATGTGCTCCGCGTCTTCTGGTATACTGCCGCACCACCTGCAACTTGGTGCCTCTTGGTGCCCGAACCTGAGCAGGTGTCCACCAAGGAGTTCACCACACCGTGCCCCCTACTTATCCACATTTTGACGTCTGGTAAGAGCCGGTGCGTCCATCGGTCGTTTCCAGTGGTGTCCCAGCGGTGTTGCCAGACTCTGAGTCTCTGCTCCCTGGCCGGTATACGCGCGGCCTTCCGGTCGATGCCAGCACGGGTAGCTTCTCCTCAGTGACTAGTAGGTCAATGGGGACCATATTTGCAACGACTAGCGCAGCGTCATCTGAGATGGTCTGAAATCCGCAACATATACGGAGCGCGCAGAGACAGTGAATTGACCTTACTTCCCGGGCGTAGCTGGCGACTTTGATGCCATCCGCCTGTGTGCGTACGGGTGCAGCTGGAGCACTGATAGGGTAGATCCCCCGTGTGCTTGCGGATATGTCTTTTCAGTTGACTGTGTGCTACAAATGACTTCGAACAGTTAGAGCATTCATAGGGTCGATCACCCGTGTGGATACGGATGTGTACGTTAAGCTTACTTTTTGCTTTAAATGACTTAGAGCAGCTAGAGCATTCATAGGGTCGGTCACCAGTGTGTACGGATGTGTTTAATTAGACTTTCTCTATGCATATAACTCTTTGGACAATGAGTACATTTGAACGGAAGATCGACATCCTTATCACTTATCACTTCTGAGTCGGTTTGACTGCTTTTTGACTGCTCAGTTCCGATGTCTGACGGTTGTGCTTCCCAGTCCTCGTCATCCTGATCGTCGCAAATGCCTTTTTCTCTGTCCTCTGGGAGTAGATCGAACGTTGAACGTTCGGCTCATGATGCGAAGCGAGCATCGTTGGGGTGGGTTTTTATTTTCTGTGTTTTTTTTTGTTTCAGCGTACTGTCATTTATTGTATGTTCGCAAAAAATTGAATAATTGCCAAAAAAGGAAATTTAGAGACAAAATAAAGTCGAACCCTTTCCATTTTTGTGATAATAACTCTCAATTCGTCCTCTGTGTATTTGGAGCAGTCAAGTTCCTCGTATGCCACCCTGCTCTGATAGGCAAATGCGCAGCCAAGTTGTTCGTTGACCGGGGCAATCGCAGCTTGTCTTTCTCCTCCAAATATCCGAACATATGGTCAATGATTTCTAATGGTAGATTTGAAAGCATTTTGAAACAGAAGCGAAGCACAAACACGTTTTTGCAAAACAGCCAGAAAGAGGAAGAGAACTTTTGTAGAGATGGGAGTTCAGGTGCGTGAGCTAGATTATGTTATCGATGCTATCCCAGGGCTCCGTGCAGTGGAAATTACTAGAGCCTCATATGTACGTCTTAACTACGACTCGTGGAGATGTGTGAGAGAGAGAGAGGGAATAAATCTGCGCTTGGAAGGCCACTGAAATTTCATTTGTTCCTTCTGGCTATAATAATGATCCGACCTGATCCAGATTTAACACTCTGATAGATACGGTAATTTTCTATTATTTTTCGTTTTTGGTTTCCTGTATCTTAAAAATTGTGGATTCCACAGATTTTCGTCCTTTGTGCGGGTGGAAGGGGGCGTGGCCAAAACTCGGCTCGGCTTGATGTGTGGGCGGGAGGGGGCGGCGCGAAAATTTTAAATATACTTGTAACAGTGTGATATCACAGAAGTCTGGATACAAAATGTGGTTGCTCTAGCTTTTATAGTATCTGAGCTATGGGCGATTATGAAGACGGACAGACAGACATAGCCATATCGACTTGGCTATTGATGCTGATCAAGAATATATATACTTTATGGGGTCGGAAACGCTTCCTTCTGGTTGTTACACACATCCATTTTTTCAACAAATCTAATATACCTCTTTAGTCTGTAACGAACCTTTTTCCGGCCGCCTAAGTTTTGCTGGGCTCTCTCAGCGGCTGGTGGGCTCAATGCAACGAATTTGTAATGTTGCCTCAACGACAAGTAACACAACGGTTTTCTTTGGAAGTATAGCTCCTTTATTGGTATCTTATGAATAGATTCTTAAAACTAGGGCTTATGCTAGAGCTTAGGAGTAATAATTTGTGTTGTACTTTTGGAATCACCAAAACTGGGCCTCGGCCACCGGCTAGGCTACCTCCAGACGTAGCAACGTTGGCGCTAACGCTTAGGGACCAATGATCTCCGCTATCGCTTTGATCCGCACCACCAAACTCGCACACAACGGTTCGCCTTTCTCTATTCTCGCCTCGGCTGACCGCTACCACTAGATTTGGCTACGACTCACTCAGTATACACTCTGTTGGGCTGGATGCCTGGTTCTCCTGTTCTCCTTATTCCGCTTGTCTTCACACTTGGGTCATTCTCGTGGATTATTCTCGACTTGTTCACTTCACTCGCGCGTGCACTAAAAAAGACCCGCTGTAGACGCCGACCTCCTTATATAGGCCGGCCCTAACGGGACCTCCGGCGCCAATGATTTTCCATCGGCTCTTCCGTGGGATTCCACCATCTTCTTAACGGGACTTGGCCGATGGCGTGCCCGCATGACGATATTTTGACATGCGTCGGGCCACTGCCGGCCCGATCCCGTCATCCCGCTGCTCTCGTGTGGGCTGCCTCCTCTCGCCGCCCACGCTCACCTCTCTCTCATCCGCCGGATATCCGGGTTATCCGGGCGCCCGCCTCATTCGATATTTCTCATTTATCCGGTCTGTGGGGAACATGGTTCCTCACATAATGAGAGTCGCTCAGGGTCTGAACAGCAATCCTCTTTTTCGTTTCTATAGTGTTCTCGCTCACGGGTCACGGGATAAGCGTAACATACGAATCGGTCCATGGTTAGATTAGTATAATATAATTATATATATATAATTTCACCATGAATCGGTATCTTACTGACCGCTCGATGCGAACAGGACCGTTCGTCGAGAGTCAGTAAAAGACCTAAGCAAGCTAAAAGTCTGCAAAACGGGTCTTTATTTGTGTTTTTGTGTTTGTCTTATGTTGTTGTCTTATATATTTCGTCACAGGCGAAGATAAACAGAAACATAAACATTCATAAAAACAAACAAAGCATCAAATGGGAGCTGTCTATTAGTTCTTTCCGAATGCAAACATTAAATCACGGGATAAGCGTAAAATACGGATCGGTCCGTGAAATAAGCAATAATTTCTCCCGCTATTAGCATATATAACAGCCCTGAGGCGACGCGACATCGAGGATATAATTTCCCTTATATCATAATACTCCAGTATTTTTCGCCACTCCTCATTTATTGATGTTATTAACTAAAGTTTTGAAGTCGGGGGACGTTTGACAACATTTTTCTTGAGCAATTCCCACAAATCTTCAATTGGATTGAGATCCAGACCCTGGGCGGGAGTGTAACTTTAGTGCAATTGTACAGCAGTCAAGTGCGACACAGCAGCAATTTGTGTTTCGGATATTCTTGGGGGTATATTATGAAACATTCAACATTGATTAATATTTAACAAGGACGATTTGATTACAAACACAAATATATGTCGGACCATACAATTTTTTGCAGTGTACTCTTTGTTATTCACTACGAAATTGTTTGCGGTGTTCCCTTCTATCGTTTTCTTTTGCTAGTCTTTGCTTCTGATCCCATTGCCATTCACGCAGTGTTTTGTGTTGGTGTTAGTGAGAGCGAGCGTAGGAATAGCGAAAACGTTAACAATGGAGGAGACACGAAACTGAGTGAGAGCGCACGAGCGTGTTTCTCTGCAGCAAGCTGCTTGGGTTAGAGAAAGAGTGAGAGAGAGAGGTAAATTGAGAGAGCTACAAGAAATGGCGTCGCAGACAATGAGCGGCTGAAAAGGTGGCTTCTCGATGCTCTCTGGACAGTTGAATTGTAGAAGCTCGCCTAAGTTGCAGTTGCAAGCAGAGCAATTCAGCTATGTATTTGTGCGACGGCTCTTCAAGCGTGCTATTCAAAATAGCTGCTTGGCTATCATGTTTTGGCTGTTTTGACATTTCAGCCTAAGCTCCATTCGTGCTATAAAAAAATCGCTATAAGCGAGTTGTTCCTGTTGCAGCTTAATGGTTTTATCATATGCATCGTTAAACGCATTAATAATGAGAATATAAGAAATTATATTTTTGGGGGAAGACCGTTTTCCCTATTAGAGATTTCTCTCTTCAATCTTCAATTCAATCTCTTCTTTTCTTTATATTCCCATTCATATAGGCTATATCCTATTCTATTCTGCGTTCTTTTTGGACTTAACCAATAGTTTGCTCATCAAAGACTCCTTTATATTAGCAACATCCTCACGCTTTAAAATAAAATAAACCCTCTCTTACGGGCGTCGGCCAGCAAGTCGCGCTACATTTCCACGCTCTGGAAGATGAGAAGATATAAATGACATTTCTGAATCATTATTTTTTAGCGGAAATTTACCTGAAGATCATTAAAATTGCCGCAGATGATTAGGCAGTGCCTGTCAGATGATTAGACAGTCTGGTAACCTGGCCCAGACACTTTCTAATCTATTCATAATCTATTCCCACCGAAATTGATAAAAGAGAGAGGAAGTTCTTGACTAGGCCAATGAAAACAGAGAGGATTACGAGAGAATTTACGACAACGATCTCGAGAGGTAGGTATATATATGCAGTAGTATATGATGTGAGGCGTTTACAATTTGTATATTGAGTTTACATGGGGTCCATGCTGGACCATGGCATCCTTGTGCACCTAGTACTGTATCTCAACATTTTTAAAGTTTAGCATGCCCCTTAACAGCTGGCCCAGGGACAGCAGGGACTGAGCATTACGCGAGTTCTTGGTCCAGAGAGCTGCAATGAAAATATTATTAATCATTCAGCATAACATTGCAAAGCTAGGATGCGCCTAGTGCTACGACTACTACTCACACAGCTTTTTGGCCTTGTGGCGCACATTGATGGCAACGCCGCTGATCTCATCCGAATGTTGGAAGCACTCGCCAATGCTGCGCAAAAGCTGCAGAGCAAACACATTAGTGGGAAGGATCGCTAGATGGCTAGATGGCTAAAGGGCTAATCTCACCTAATCGTGCCACAACTTGTCATTCAAGGCCTTGGTGTTTTGTCCCAAGATCATAATCCAACGGCCGCCATCTCTGTTAACATCATCCTCCAACATGGGACTGCAAGAAGCCGACATCAAATACCACCAAAGACACTGCAAATGTGTGGAGAACTTACCGCTCTCCCTGCTTGAATACCATGTAATCGTTTAAGCCGCTTAGATCAGATGGTGGCTTAATAATACCGTACACACTAACAACACACATATGTACACACTATTTATATGAAAAACTATAAAAACAAGAAGAAGGCAGAAGCAAAACAAACAAAGCAACGCAAGCATTTTTGCCGCTAGTCACTTCTTGCAAAACATTAAAACCATAAACAAGCAGATTTCTATCCCGTGTTAAAAGATCTCGTTGTTCCGAAACCCAAATGAACATGTTTTGAGCCATGGCCAACTTTTCAAGCTCTTTTTCGAATTTCTCAAATCGTTCGCTTACGATTGACTTATCATCAGATGAAATAAGAGTATTTGGATCTGGCTTCAAGTTCAACGAGGCCAATTCGACTGGTAGCGAGAGCTCCAGGTCAAGCTTAAGCTCTAGTTCTGACACAAGCACCAGCTCCAACTCCAGCTCTACCTCTAGCTCCACCTCAACAACCGGGCTATCTAGCTCTGGGTCTAGCACACACACCACCGGCAATAACACGCAGCATTCCGATATGGACGGCAGTGTGAATTATAGTGTGAGCATCGATGATTCCCAATCTAGCCCGAATGTTTCCCTTTCATTTAACAACTCTGGGCAGAACTCGGACCTCTCCATTGACATTTCCCAGGTGGAAGCTGAAATAGACCGGATAAATCGCTACTGTTCGGAAGTAGTCTCAAGCATTAGCCCTGAGACCGGTGGAACATCAACCTCGACACCCAGGATGGGCCACCGTGTTTTTGGCTCAGCTCAGCACACAGCGCCAGTGGAGACAATAGATTTACGGAACGTGGACTACTACATTCGTAAACCTGCAGCTAATCGTGTACCAGAAGAGGTTATTGACTTGTGCACTCCGGTCAGACGCAACCTCCCAACAGCCACGATTGATTTGGATGACTCTGTTGTAGACCCTCCTACTAGTCGGCGTCGTGTCCATGTTAGCTCCAGTACTCCTATCACAGATCATACTACGTCGGTTGTGGACGACAGCGTCGTTCCTCCAAAGCGCAAGCGCTCCGACCAAAATGAGTCTTCGCATGACGTCTACAAGTGTCCTGTTTGTTTAGAGAGCGTACGTCACCGAGAGCCATTGTCGACAAAATGTGGACACGTTTTCTGTCGCCAATGCATCGAAACTGCCATTCACACCTTACACAAGTGTCCGATGTGTAACAAGAAATTGTCCAGTCGCCAGGTAACACGTATTTGTAAGAATGTATTTCGATGCATTACCAATGCTCTGCGAGTCATCTGGGCCTCTTCCTGAATTTTTATTTTCTTAGCTTTACCTCCGAAAGGTAGCTCCTTACGATATGTTAAAAACGGAAGCCCAATGTCCGCAGTTGTGATTTTCTTATACTCATTTAAGTTTCGTATATTCCATAATAAATAAAATTGCGTAAAGCGGCCATCCACAGTCGAGTTTGTTCGACGAACATGTTTGGTTCGACAAAATTTTCGTCGTTTGTGATAGTGTTCATGATGGTATTATACAATTTGGTCTCGTCGGCTGCTGATTCGTTCGTTTTTCGGTCCGTTAACGTCCAGTGCATGGTGAAATTATATATAAGGTGACGTATTCACCATACGTGCACTCTTTCGGGGACGTTATTTTGTGTCAGTCCTTAAAATTGATTAGTTTATCAGATAAAATTATGTGGTCAGTGGGTGGGGTCTTGGTTAGCTAGTGATCAAAATTGACGAATATGTTATGTTTTCGATGTTTTTGCGATGTATTTCTATGTTATGTTCGCAACATCATCGCAATAACATCGACACTCACTTACGTCGTGCTCGACACTCACTTACGTATTTTACCGTTGGCAGCATTAATTTGTATGGGCCAGCAACATGTTCCGCGAAATGAGCGACAATGTTCCGCAACATGGAGCAACATGAACACGGAATGAGCAACATTCTGCATACCCCTTGGAAAAAGTTATGATAGAACTAAGGAAATGTTTGTCATCGCTCCCATGAATGCAGAAAATATCTCAACGAAATATTTTAGTTAATGATCCTCTTACAGAGAGCTAACCATAAAAGTACTATATCGAGATCGGGATCGAGATATATATACAGGAAGAAAATCAATTGAATGAACAGATAAAAAAAATGTTGATTACGTTAATTACGTTGTTAATTACGTTTTAAAGCAGCTTTAAAAACACAATTTCAATATCAATTAAAGAAAATAGGGTATCCAAATGTCCACACCACCGGTTGACAGGCAACAAGTGTTCAAATGACGTGACATTCGACTCTCACTTACGTTGTTGCTGCGGTTGTTTAAGAAGTACCTTGTGCATATGACTACTGTGGTTTTAATGACACTCGGGATACACTCGTTCATACAACCGTATGCCTGTTTTTCGTGCGAGGTAGTTGAATTGAAAGGTTGTGTGCGGACGAATTTTTTCCCAAATTTTAACGCTTGCAAGGCCTTGTGCAAAAAAAATGACTTTTTTAAGTTTTTGACGCCAGCACGTGCGAGGTGCAAAATTTATGAATGCACCGAAATGGTTAGTGAGGAGCAGATTTCGGGAGCAAACTTTGGGCTGCAGCCTTGATGAACTCTTGGAATAGTTTTTCTAAAGTAAAAACCGAGAAGTTTGGGTTTCTGTAATATTTATCAATAGGCGGGACGAAGAGAATAATGCGTGCACTCGATATAAATCAATTACGACGAATGTATAATTCAATTTAATATCTAGTCTAACTAATCTACGGTGGCAAAGCGAGAGAACCAAACAGAGCCTGAACGAAAAATTGCAAAATTTCGCTACGCCGATTCGATTTATATTTTTATAGGTAACTTTGAACCCCATGCGCCATCTAAGAGTTAATCAACACACTCTATTGTCGTATCACTCGCACTCATTATAAGCATAGTCAACGGACTACTTTTTGCCGACGAGACCACCTTGTATAATTCCATCATGGTAGTGTTCGTCCACATTTTATGCCCGACGTTTTGTTTGACAAAGATAAAAACGATCTATCTTGGCTGTGTTTAAATACTGGGCCGGGGAGAGAGACTAATATTGCGGTCCCGGCAGTAGTTGATAAGTCCTCATCGATATGAATTGACTAAAATTGTAAATGTAATTTTTACCAATTATACAAATATCAAACGAGGGGGAACGTTGTAAGCTGCGTCGACGGCCGCTGCTCTACTTTATACCCGGTCCTCAGACACTATATGTATGTGAGCTTGTTGTAACTTATGACATGTTCGCAAAAGGGACAAATTTTATTTTAGCCAAAAAACAAAAAAAAATTAAGTCAAACATTTTTGGAGATTTTTATCTATTAGATGTTTCCATTTTTCCATTTTTGTTTACATACGTTTTTTACATCTGTCTTTTCTACATGTCTAAATCTACTTCCTACATATACATACACGGCTGTGTGCGAGAGAGAGAGGGAATGAGTCTGCGCTTGGAAGGCCACTGAAATTTCATTTGTTCCTTCTGGCTATACTAATGATCCGATCTGATCCAGATTCAACACTCTGATAGATATGCTCATTTTCTATGATTCTGTGTTTTTAGTTTTCTCGTATCTTTAAAATTGTGCATGCCACAGATTTTCGTCCTTTGAGTGGGCGGAAGGGAGCAAGGCGAAATTTTGAAATACACTTGTAACAGTGTGATAAGACAGGAGTCTAGATACAAAATAAGGTTTCTCTAGCTTTTACGGTCTCTGAGCTATAGGCGCTAAGGAAGACGGACGGACACACATCCATTTTTTCCACAAATCTAATATAGCCCTTTATTTTTCGAGTACCGGGTGTAATTAATTAAATTGTAATTAAACAACATAAAAGGAGAGGGAAAAATATAAGGGAGTAGAAATAACGCATAATATTTGTAATAAATCAAAATTTCTTATTTTTTAACTAATTTAAAATTTGATTTTAGTTAATTATTAGATATTTTTTATTAGGGAATAAAATTTAGATATAAATCGGAGATGTATAGGAAGTAAATGTTATATTTACTTTTCATGTTAGTAAATGTTATGTTAACGATAGTAAATGTTATGTTAACGTTAGTAAATGTTATGTCAACGTTAGTAAATGTTATGTTAACGTTAATTAACGTTATGTTAACTTTTCATGTCTCTACGGCGACACCTGACGGACGCTTTCTTTTGCGAGCCGCCATCTAGAGCCGCAAAATGTTAATAATGAGAAACCACGCCGCCAGGTGGCGGAGACTAGGTTGTTGTCTTTGTCGCTAGATGTATCTTCGCTTCCTTGCCGACAGATGGCCCCTGTTGTGCATTTCGACAAAGACGGGGATGTTATACATTTACAAATTTGAATTGGATTTGTGTGCGTTTCCCGAACGGCTAAATGGAACTTTCCCAGGCGAAGTGACTGACACGGATAAGTCATTTCAGGTCGGAGCTCTGCAAATTCATGGGCTGTAGTCTACCTCCAGTCTTTCGGATAAGGATTATTGCTCCAATACCACTATCCCTTTGTCAACTGCAACTGGACTCACTCCCACTCACTCACTATCTCGCTGTCTCTCTCTTCCTTTCTGTGCCCAGCGAATGGACGGGGATGGGCTTTGTTTTGTCCGTTTTCTGAGCAACAGTTTACCTCCAGTCAGTCAGTCAGTCAGCGTGCGTTTTTTTCCTGTATTTTGTAATTTGATATAGTTTTATGCTGGCCGCAGAAGCCGACAATCAAAATGCCGCCAACCGCCAACTGTCGACGCCAAATGGACGCTTAGCTCAGCCCTAGCCATCCATGTTCCCCATCCCCTTCTTCTTCTGTTATCCTGATTCCGATTCTGATTCCGTTTCTGATTCAGTCTCAGCCTCAGCCCCAGCTTCAGGTTCGGGTTCAGCTGATTGCCTATCGTTTTCGCTGCGCTTGATCCTTGTCCTGGTCCTGGTCCTGGTACTGGTCCTGCTACTGCTCCTCTTGTTGTTGCCATCAGCCAGCAATTAAAAGAACAAGCATCCATATCGGTTACCTTTGCCGAAATGAAATCTATATAGGGAATCCAATGCGAACAAAGGAAGGAAGTTGGCCGCCCTTGCCCCCGGCCCCTGCCGCGTCCACCGTCAAGTCCTGTGAGGCCATTGTGCAGTTATGACAGGCGTCCCCCTTTTTGCCAGCAATTTTTCAGCGCGATTTGTCCTCTCCGGAGCCTATTACTCGTTCATACACACCCAGAGATAAATATTCGTATATTCATGGACAAAAGAAGTTCTGATTGGCGGGAATAATATTCACACAAATATATTAGTAAAATATATGCAAATTCGTACAATGAATTAAGGAATGATTTTCGAAAAGCCTTTACATTTTGTGGAAATAAAATTATTAAAGGACAGCCAAAAATTACCGATCCTGATATTATCTTAGCTAATTTTGTTTATGATCTTCGAGCCTAACTAACCAACCTACCAAAACTACTACGAAAAGACTGTTTAGACGTATCCCGAAAAGTTCATACCATTTCATTCTTGGAATTTTCTAAACTTCATAGCTAACCTTACTGCAAATCCATATTTTCAGATCTGTGCAGTGGATCTTCAGTGGATCCCCGATCCTTTGGATACTCAAATTAGGTGCAATTATTCTATTCTTGGGAAATATATACATATGTATACTGAAAATATAATTTCCTCAAGAGAACGACTAATAAATATTTTAAAACTAGAGCTTGTTGGTCTACATTTGGGGTACTGTTCAAACATTCTCCTTGATTCCACTGACTCAGTTGATCATTTAGATTCGAAATATCCTCTCATCCTTATAGCCATATATAAATCGAATCTTGTGCAACTAACATTTCCCTTTGGGTATGCGATGGCGACTGCGGGTGCGGGGTCTGGTCTAATATCATTCCAGCCGCGATGTCGGCCACTTCAAAGCGTCGGGGTGGAGCTTTTGTGAGACGTCTTGGACTGCTCTCCTGCCCCGTCCCCATCCCCATCCCCATCCTCATCCCGAGCCGATCTGTCCCCCATCCGCTTGGCCATCAGCGATTGTCCGCTGCTCTCGGATGGATCCTCTATCCTGTGTCGACTTTCTGAGTGAGCGACAGCTGCCTCAACACCTTGTCCCACGCACAATTTGAGACGATTGAGAGGATTGATGGCAATCTGCTGATGGGCTGCATGGATGGAACTGTGCGTAATCCCATCCGCAGAGCACAACACAAGGACAACTCTTTCGGGGTCGGGGTCGGGGTCGGGTTCGGCTTTGGCTTTGGCCCCAGCCAAGTGATTCGATCTACGAGTAAGGTAACAAGGACGAGTACGAGGACGAGTAATTGCAGCTACTTAGCTTCTCAGCTTAACTACAGAATCGTTTAGATGGCGAGGGCGAATCAGATGGGATGGGATGGGATGGGATCAGATCGCATGACGGTAGGTATGTATGATGGTAGGATTGTCTTCTCAGACAATTGTCGGGGAAATTGTCTGTTTCCGCCGTCGCTGCCGCCGCCGCAAATCTCAAAGAGGATGCGCATGTGCACCTTTGAGTGAGCTGGTGGGTGCCCCCTGCTCGGCTCTACCTCTCTTCTTTATCGCCCAACGGCATCTTGAGATCTTGAGAGGGAGGGAGATCTGCTGGCGATCCCTTTGCTGTGCTGCGTAATATTTGGCAACCCAATTACTTTGTTTGCTTAGCCGACAAACTATTTATTCAAGCCCAGAGCAGTAGCGCATCAGTAGCAGGAGTGGCAGGAGTAGCAGCCGCATTCAGATCCTCATCCACATCCACATCCATATCCCAGACACAATAGAGCCACACAGCCTTGAGCTATTATCCCGACGGATCGCTGGAAAACTTCATTTTCATGTTTTGCGTAATCGAAACAATTGTTTTTTCCAGCTCTGAGCAACGCCGCTGCCGCTGCCGAGAAGGAATTGTAATTGGGCGGAGAGCAGTGCGTTGATTCCATTCCAACTCTAAATCCAAATGCAGACAGACAGAGAGACAGATGAGCGCTGATAAAAAAACAAAAACACATCTGAAAGCGAGGGCTCAGAGCGCTGTAGAGGTTATAGAAAACAGAACAAAAAGAAAGCAGAGCAGGGCAGAGCAGAGCGGAACGGAACGGAGCGAAGGGCAGCTAAAACACATCCTCGGAGTGCACTGAACTGCGCTTAGATCCTGTTGATTATTTCGCTGATTTGCTTGATTCATATGCGGGAACATTTGTTCGACAACATTTCGGTTAGGGCCCTGTCCGTAAATGGAAGGGGAACACAGTGATGGGAAGGGGAGGGTGCTGGCTGCCAGTAAATGGGAAATCAACTGGGTATATTTTGATACCACCTTTTCGTATGATTAAACGGAAAGTACGACCTGATGTTAATTAAATGTCTTTTTCCGTAAAACTATCTAACAATATGACACCTCCGCTTTAATTTAACTCCATCTAGATCCAGGTTCATTCTATTTATATAGATGGAAAGTAACAAGCAAAAATTGAATTCAGATCAACAGAAATCGGTTTGCTACAGACCACTTTGCATTCATTATAGTCGCTGTGAAACTAAAGGAATATACACTGATAGAAAAATGGCGCAGTAAAACCAATCACACTCATGTTTAAATTAAATATGTGGTTTTTAAACACAAACATAGTACAATTTAATAGAATTTATTTTGATTCAAATATAAATGTATTAAAAAATCATTTTTTTGGCACGGTCATATTTAAACTGAATATAAAACACTTTAAAATAATTACATATATTACATTAAATTTAAATATGAAAAATATTTAGATCAAATATTTGCATATTACTTTCAGAATGTAAGTGAAAACACTTCAATTTAAAATTTTTCACTGTTGGTTTTTTCCATGAGTGTATATATAACGTGTGGTAGGACTCTGCTTTGAATTTATATTCCTTTAGCCCTGAGATTTAAAGCCAATTTAGCTTCTTTCCTTGTGTTTTCTGGGTTTTTTTCCAGCTAAGTTTTTCGGAGATACTCGTGTATCACATATCATAGTCCCCCTCCCCCCCCACCCCTGTGGCTCTCTGGTTGAAGTTTCGAAATGCACTCGTTCCATGTTCTTGCCAAGCTTTGAGCAAGCGAATGAATGAAGTTCTGGCCCAACTTCGGGGAGAGGAAACTTAGTTGGTGCGAACTTTCATTTTAAAGTCCTTTGGCAGCTGAGGTGTAAACTAAATAAAATATTCCCTGCGCTTCGAAACGGAGGGAGGCGCACAAAAGTCGGGGAATACGGGGGCAAATGGAATCGAAACGAGACGAATCTGAGGCCGAAAAGAGTCAAAAACAGAAAACATCGAGAAAAGTAAACAGAAAACGAACCAGGAGCAGGGCAGGGCAGGGCAGGAGCAGGAGCAGGAGAAGGACAAACACAAATAGATACAACGACAAAATACCACGTTGCAGGACGACGACAACTGACACGGCAGGACAACAACGCCAGGACTACAGTACGGACATGTGTTGGAGCGGGGCCCCAAGGCGGGCACGGGCACAGGAACAGGAACAGGACCAGAGAAAGCACAGTCCATGCCAGCCATGTCCATGTCATCCAATGCCATGCCATGTACATAAGGGATCCTATATACCACGAAATCTGCTCCCAAAAAGAAAACACCACAAATAAAAAGAAAATGAGAGGAAAAAAATTAAGGTAAAGGGCAGGAGCAGGGGCAAGCGAAGAAGAACGAGACGAGAATCAGAGGCCAGGACAGAGCCAGAGCAGGACAGCCCTGGAGAAGGAGAAAGGTGAGCACAACAACACCTAAAGAGGCTCCGGGGGCGGCGAATGTGGATAAGGACGAGTGGGTGGATGCCAGATGACAGCGCGAGAGGACAGGACACCGAAAAAGGACGCGACTGGTGCCAAATGCTCGGGCCCCGCCATAGCCAGGACCAGGGCCAGAACCAGAACCAGAACCAAAGCGAGACCAAATGAAGCAGCCCAGTCAGGAGCATGCCGGGGTAGCTAAGGACCACCCCTCGACAACACCCAGACAAACACACACAATCTGTGTATATATATACATCCGTATATACACCCCGATATGTATGCAGAGGGTTGCTACATAAGGGAGGGTTCTGGCAGTGGCAGTGGTCCTCGCCCTCGTCCTCCTGGGCTGTGCGGCAAAAAGCAAAGTAAAGCGCTATAAGAGCAAATATGGCTGCCAACACCCGAATTCGACACGTAAAGTGACGCGTTAGCTGCGTTGCTATGACAACCCAAAGGCCTCTGCCACTGCCACTGCCTCATTCCTCATGCCTCATGCCCCTCCTCCTCCTCCTCCTCCTCCTGTTCCTGCCTTCTCGTGGTGGTGGTGCTTGTGCTTCCCATCCAGCTGCCGCTTTGCTGCGGACCCAAAAAAAGGCAAAGAACACGAAAAAAAAGAAAAACGAACGACAGAAAAACTGACGGAAAATTCTCTTTTTCAAGCGAATGCGAAGGAAACTTGGATTGGATGCTTTTCCTTTGAACCGGAGAGCGTGGGGCGGCAGATTTGGGCGCTGCGGGGAGCTGAATGCACGTAGTCTATCGGTTGGCAGCTCGATGGCGGGGGCTTCATCGGATTTCATTTAATGAGATTTTCCCTGTATGCCGGCCACTTTCCAGCAACAGCACCAGCACCAGCACCAGCACCAGCCCCTCCTCCGCATCACCTCGTCGAGCGGAACACCTCTTTGATGGAGCCAGAGCCTGGATGGGATGCGGTCTCCTCGAGTTTCCTTTACGAGGAAATGTTTGGCATTTGTAGAACTATGGATGAGGTGGCGAGGAAAACTGTGGAGCACTTCCAGCCGGATTCTCTGGGGATGTGCATTCTCTAGAAGTGCGTGAAGATGAAACGTTGCTGATTGGATTGGAAACTGTCATGACTGTGACTTGAATTGCTATTTTCCGGAAGTTATGAAAATATTAAGCAAGGCTTATGTATCATATATGTACACACAATGATTAAAAATGGCTTTTATTCAGTAGAAACTCAATTAAAAAACTATGTCAAATCGATATTTATATTCTTAATAGTAAATTAAGCATCCCGAAAATAAAATCAATATTTAAATGCTGATGGAGGGGACTTCAAGTGTTTAACAATCACATTTAACGCCAATCATTTTGCAAGGATATCGGTTACCAAAGGTTCGTCCCCCCCGATTCGAAAGTTGAATGGGTTCCAAGTCCCTCAATTGCAGTTTGACTTTTCCGTTAAATTCGCTTTAACAATTGTCCTCTGGGATTAATTCTAAATCCAAAAAATCGCAATTTCCGAGTACTTTTCCATCCACAGCCATACACACAAGCTCCAGCTCTTTGTCCTCTGCCTCCTCCTGGGAAGCCCATCCAAAGTCTGCTCTGAGGACTCCATCAAGCGCCAATTCCAACAGCTTGTCAACCGCAAGGCCAAACCCGACCTAAGCCAGCCCAGGCCAAGCCTCCCCCAAAGGCTAATCAGCATTGCATCAGCATTTGACTTTTCTGCTTCGTTGATAAGGTTTTAATAAAGTGCAAAATGCAATGGAAACGGGGCTGCCGATGGGGATGGGGCGCGAGCACAGGTTGCAACAAGGTGCAGCAAGTAGAAATCTTTTGTTTCGGCTGCCACTCGAGGAAATGAGCACGACGAGGTCGAGAGCCATATGACGGCAGCTAGGGGACAGAGTGTGCAGAGTGGATGGGTGTGCAGATCTTCCCACACAAATCTCCTTCACAAAAATCCAACAAACAGCCATGGCACTCGCACATCTGCGAGGACTGGGACTGGGACTGGAACTCTTTTCTCTGTGCAGCAGCCCATACCCTGGAAGAGGGTATTCGAATTCCAAGCCATTCTATGCAAAATCAATGACTGCTAAGAGTCATATAATATCTTTAAGATTCGAAATTGTATTGCTATTTGATTCTAAAATCTCACAATAGCATCATTACTTAATATAAATGTTTAATATAAATTCTATCTTTAATTCTTGGTGTGTATATTCCTGATCTACATATAATTAATTTTCCATCAGTATTTAAATCAGATGAATATATAAATAGGAAGTATTCTATCTTGTGACTGATATTTGAAAGAATGGAAATACGCTTAGAATTAATATTTCAGACAAAACAAACCCAAGAGCTCATGATGTTTCTGATCTGACTATATATATCTGTATCTATAGTTAAAGAAATGGTGCATTGGCGTTGGGTATCTGCAGTGTCGGTCACATCGATGTCGCATTTACCTCCGCTTTTCTCTCTCTCTCTCTCTCTCCATCTCTCTGTATCTCTGTGTTCTGCCAACCGCAGTTCGTCATATTGGCACATGTCCTTTGAAAGGATAACCTGTGTAGGAGCAGCCACCTCTTTACCGCTCCTTGGCACCACCAGCACCCCATCGACATGTGTGCTGTGGGCTCTGGGCTCTTCTGTTCTGTTCTGTTTTCCCCTCTTCTTGTTGCTGTTGTTGCTGTAATTATATGGCTTTCCTGGCGAGTGGAGAGCCAGAAGCAGACGCAGCAGAAGATGGGTATAAAAATGTGTCTGAAAGGCACAGGCCCCGCCCCGCCTAAGCAACGCCCCGACCATCCCAACCCAACCCAACCCAACCCAGCCGCCTTCATGCACACGGTGCACACGAGTATGTATCCAACTTGACAGTTATTAAGCTAACGACGTTGAAAAGCTTTTTGTCATGAGAACTGCAGCGGGGAAAGCGCTCTTCCTGTAGGTGGTAGTTGGTAGTTGGCAGTTGGTGGGGTGCGGTGCACATGGCGGGGCCTCCTGGTGGTGTGCCGCAGCCTTATTGCAGGGCAGGGCGCTGTTTGCTCGACTTCTCTGACTGGGGCACGATGCAAGTTGCTCGCGGTATCTAATCACAGCTCGGAGGTGGCAAGTGGTGGCCCCACCAGAGAGCCAGCCAAAGCCAAAAGCCCCGCCAGAGAAGCAGAGCACAAAGGACAGCAGCTCATGTTCATCAGTCCAGGCAGAGATTGGAATTGAAATTGCTTTCGGAACAGCTTCGGGACAAAGAATCCCCAGATCCAGCTCATTCTGAATGAAATGAGTTTGGTGGCAAGCGGTCAGAGATTCGAAAAATACGAGTGCTTGTACCAACTACACTCGAATACCAACTACACTCGTTGTCGGAGTCACGAACTTCCCCCTTGGGTTCTCCCCACGAGCGTTTAATAGAAATGCTCTCGGCTTCTCCCACATAAGTTTCCTGTTCTGTTTGTTGTGTTTAACCACTTCCTTGGATAATAGTGTCAGTATTCCAGAAGTTTAATTTATCAAAATACGTGTAATTTTTTGTACATCTCTCTATAACGTATATATGTAAATATATGTACGAATTTAATGGGATATAAATTCAAGAGTATGGGTATACATCATGATGCTAATGTTGATGCCCAAAAGATGTCAAGAGACACATAGCCCGCTACAGGTGGAGGAATGACGATCGTTACGCAGTGTTTAAAGAGGTTTCGGTGCCAGAATCCATACGTTTCTTAATTCAAGAATCAGAGAACTTTACGATTATAATTTTTATCAGAAAATTAAGAATCAAGAACTTTTTTTGTTATTGTTTTTTAAACTACTTTTGAATATTAAAATGATAAAAATAACAAATAACTATTATATTTCAATTTTTACATACAAATTAAAGGTATTTTTTAAAATATTGAAAATGGCAAATTCAAATCAAAAATTGAAAAATATTTGTTAATCTTTTGAACCAAAGGAGCCAGATTCAACCTCAATAGAATTCAAAAATAAATTAAGAAGTTAGCCTCTGCTCTTTGATGTCAATTCTCCTGTTGTATATATATTTAAATAATAATAATAAAAATAATAAAAAAAAAAATTGCAAATACAATTTTATCCTGTTTTTGAATTTGCCGTAAGAAAATAACATATATTTTCCCCTTTCTTCTTGGAGGCTTTTTTGCGCCTTAATTTTTGTTAGCTCGTAACTATTATTTGCGGTCCCTGGTAAGAATACTGATATTCTCGTGTCGTAGAATGTTTGAATTTTTGTGAATATTCGAAAGTGTCTATGTAATTTTGGTTATTTACCCAGAGGAAAAAGCCGTGAAAACACTACTCGAAAAAATGGAACTTTTCTTTCCGCTGTGGCCAAAAATTGCTTATTCTGATAGATTTGGGGATTTAAAAACTTTTAAGCAAATCTGTATGTTTTTTTTCGAAGGCGTAGTTTCTTTTTAAGAATTTTGTGAAATCTGGTATGTTTTTTTCATGTCTCTTTCAGAGGTAGTGCTTCTTTTTTCAAATTACTTAATTTTTGGTTTGAGATTGGTACCTTAATTACGCGTCGTTTGAGATAGCGTTTGTAAGAATAGATGGATAAGCGGATAGATAACTACAAAGTGTTTGCGTACGATTTATAGCTGCATTTTTCAGCTTTTCAGAACTGCAAAGTTCAATACAGCTAGATTTGAGATGCTGAAGTAGTCTGAAAAAATAAGCACTATCTTTGAAAAAATCTTAAAAAAACCACAATTGCTTAAAAAATTTTAAATCCCCAAATCGACCATTTTTGGCCACAGTGGAAATGTCGTGTCGAATATTTCAACTTAGATTTAATTATTTATACCAAAAGATTTGCACTGAGATTAGAAAGAAAGAACATTTTTTATCATTAATATGCAAATATATTATTTAAATTATACATGTTATTTAAAATAAATATATCTACATATTTCATTAATTAAATATTTTCATATTTGGGTTATATATATTTCCTACAAATTATATTTTATTTATTTGGAATAGTTTTATATTTAGATTTAATATTGACCTTATTAAACGGATTTGTGATACGGTTCTTCGGAACTGATCTAGTCTGCTTTCGAATCGAAACTCCGCACTCGATTTTGTGTTTTTTTTTGTCCTACCCTCCGTTCCGTGGGTACCTATCGTCTCACGCTGAATTCTCTGGAGGATGCCGTGCTCCGCCTCATTCCCTATGGCCTGCAGCACCATGGGGACACTCAGCAGATCCATGACAACATCTCCGTCATGATCGGGGCTGTCAGACTCAAATCCTCCAGGGCCAGGGCCAGGGCTTCCGTTTTGGGCATTCAGCGTCTCTTTACCGATGCCGTTATGGTGCCAGTCCTTCGCTCAGGCATCGGCAATCTGGAATTCTGTAAGGTGCAGAGTATCTTCTATATCGGCATCTGATCGGATGAAGATCTACCTCCGCCAGAAGCTCCTCTTCCGTCTGCGCCGTCGATACGTCGTTGACTACTCGGAGAAGAACCTTGGCCGAGGGCGTTGGGATTGAAATTTGTAGGAAATTTATATTATAATTATTAATTAACAACGAATATTTAACTCTGGTTTCTGCGATCATTACCATTCCAAACCATATTTAAATTCTTTATTTTAATAACAATATTTGTATGCATTATTTCGAAAATTCCATGGGAAAAACAAACTTTTTTTTTTAAATCTTTGTGCCACATACAGATTTGATTCCATTCATTTGTTGGCCAGTGAGAACTTCGGTTAGCTTCAATTTTTTTAAGGCCATCCTAAACCTTTTATCCACAAATTTCGCGTGCAGATTTGTTCGCTTTGAAGTTAATTTAATGGAAGAGAAATCTCTAGGGGATTTCAGGAATTACAACAAAAGAGAAGCGAAAATAAATCCATCTGCAAGTGGGTAATACCGCCATATAATTATTAAAATGCCTTTGTAATCTCACCCGAACATCGAAGTTTCTTCTGCCACATCTCCAATTAGATGCGGTTCGAGGGCTTCAATAAGAACCAGAGAGCGGTGTATATGTAAGGGACCCCGCCTACCCCGTCTAAGGCTTCTTGCATGATGGAATCCCCGCTACCCAACCCCATAATCCATTCAAATCCCTCCTTCTGAGACTGTTTTTCGTCTCTCCAATTTTTTCCTTTTTTTTTTTAATTACGCATATTGCGCCGATGCTCGAAAATGCCGCCACAAGAGAGCGGCCTTAAGCAGCCACCCATCTGAGTCACCCACCTGGAGCCCATCCATATCGTTGGGTCCCATCTCCAGTCACAGCCACAGTCCTCGTCCCCGTCCCCATCCCCGTCCCCATCCCCGTCCCGGCACTCGAGTCGTGCAAATCCAAACGGAAATATGCGCAAATTAAGCCGTTTGTTATTTACGGAAATTATAAAACGCGTCAAGTGCGCCAAAGCCAAACCCCAAAGCCGAGGCCAAGTCAACCCTGGCGCCCCCCATCCATTTTCCCGTACCCCGCCGCATCCCCCCGTAATCCCCCGTATCACCGCCACAGCCAGGGCTCATTACAAATCGGAGGCATCAACCCTTGGTAGCGGCTAAAAAGGCAAATGGCGGTTCCATCAACAGAGCGAACGAGAACGAGAACGAGGACGACAACAATCCACCCACCCACCTACTCCACCTTCCATTGGCAACTGGTGGCCCAGTCAATGCAAGAAAATGTCATGAATGCGATTTGATGACAGAGCCAGAAGGAGGAGTACCAAATGGAGGAGCAGAAGGAGGAGCAGAAGGAGCACAACCAGCAGCAGCAGCAGGAGCAGCAGGAGCAGAAGCAAGGCAGAGAGAAAGCCACTTGAATGCATGTGAATGACTGGAACTCCTGCCCCAGCCCCAGCTCCAGCCCCAGCTCGAAACCCAGCCCCAGCCCCAGCCTTTGCCATCGTCACCGTCACCACCTCTTACAAGCCCTGCCTCTGCCTGTGGAATGGCTCCGGGCTCTGGCTAAGATGGCTGCCGCCTGGCTGTGGGATGTGGGATGGAATGGTGGCCGCACCGAGCACTCAGGGCTCGTCACTCGAGTGGCAATGCAGCGCCATGCAATTTTTACAAGCTTCAATGCCTAGACGAAGTCACCCCACACCCCACATCCCACACCCCCCACCAGTAACTGGCCCCAGCCGTCCTGAATGGGGCACAGTGTCTCGTAATGCCTGATAAGTTGGGGACACCTTGTATGTATAAATAAATACATCCAATGTAAATCGACAAAAAACAGAATATAACCGAGTGGTATGTCCATTTAACTTAACAAACCTTTCTACCCTTTCTCTTAAATCAATGTACCTTTATTTATTTATCTATTTAAATTTATTATTGTAGGGGAATTGTAAGGGACTATCCAACAGGATGGGAAGACATCTACTGGATTAGAAATTGAGGTCTGTATCATAGAGATATGTATGTGCACTTCGTGGCATTGCATTTGCTTTCTTTTCCTGGATTACACTATTAATTCTACGAGTATATTACGTAGAACCGATCTGTGTTACGACATACCTTCGGAAGTCTCTGGAATAGATCTGCATAGTAGCAGACAGATGATCCATTAACTTGGTCATAATCATATCTGAAAAAAAAACACTCTTTTCTTCTCTTAAAACTGAAAAATGGAATATCTGGTACTCAAAAAGTCGGTAAGTCTGTACATACTCGTATATTGTTTACGGATTTTTCAGTATTTATTATTTTCTGGTACTCTTGAGACACTGTGCGAGGTCTTTTTGGGCTTGTTCCCCCTGTCCGTGCCAGTGATCCTTCCCTCTCCTTCTCCATCCCCATCTCCTCCTCCACATCTTCGCTCTCTCTCTCTCTCTTTCTTCTTGACTTGTGTTTGACTTGCATTTAGCGCAGACGATGACGAGGAAGCAACAGAAGCCTCCACCCTACAGTCAGCCTCCAGTGCAGGGAGCATTTCATCATATTTGCAGATTGGCTGCCTCCTGCCAGGCAGCGCCTGTTTTGAGGGGTACCTTGGTGTGGGATGGAAAGGGATGGGATGGAAAGGGATGGTGGAACTGTTGTATCTTTGGCATCGCATGCAAATGCCATGTTGATTTGATTTTGCCAATAATGTAAGCTGTCACAGTCAGCACTTTTGCAGGTCTTCGCTCTGGGTCTGCTCTCCTCTTCTCTGCTTTGGTCTGCCATTAGCCTTTGTTGTCCTGGGCCAGGATCAAGACCAGGCACTGGCCCCAGGACCCCTGAATCCGAGGTTTGGTGGCAGGCCCGGTACACGGAACATGGACCCAGCTCATTGTTGACTCTAGGCTCGTTCTCGTTCTCGTTCTCCAGATCTCGACTCGACTCGACTCGTCTCGACTGCGGCTGATTATGGCGCAATTTTCTAAGTGCTGCGGCGCAAAAATTCTCAATAGTGGAGGGGGTGGTGGTGTGGCAGGTGGGGCAAGCAACTCAATAGCTTTCTCCACCCACCCCACGTGGTGCTCCTCTTTTTGTTGCTCCGCTCTGGCTGTTCCTCTGCTATTGGAGAGTCACTAATTGGGCCCTGGCTAAAGTTGCAAATAGTTTGTCCCCATCTGTGGCACCAGCCCGGAGCACGCCTCCACCTCCACGCCGTCCCCCCAGGCATCTTCAGCGACCAACGCTGGACAATGGGCGGCGAAGTCAGCTCATTAGTTGCACATGGGAGACATTCGAGATTCGAGACTAGAAATTTTCGGAGGGACCGCCATAGGTCTCATGCAGCCTGGGAAAAATGACTCTTGAGAAAAACGGATGTGGACGATGACAGGTCAAGTATAAGGGGCTGAAAGGGGATAAGGGCAGGCTGCAAATACGCAAAATGTTACGTAACTCGAGTGGCAATTATATCGCAGATATCGATTCAATCACCCGAAATGGGGTATTCTTTCTTGAAGCCCTCGAAACGGGGCACACCCACACCAGGCGGGTGCGGGTGCGGCTGCGGCTGTTGGAAGGATATCAAATGGAAAGCATGGCTCTCTTTCCAAAGAGTCGCCCATTCTCATGCAATCTTGAAACTAAATAGCTTTACGGACTTATGTACCCATATATGTGTATATGCATAATCATCTCCACTTAATTTACTTTTTCTTTCAGTTGAGAATCCCATGGCGGAGTCAGATAATCTGCTGAAAGCGATAAAGGTCTGCCTCGACTTCCAGCTGGTGGATGACGTTATAAATATTAAAAAATTAGTCAACTGAAGGCTTGATCTCGTTACGGAAATTCCATGAAGACGAAGCTATCGATTATGCACTCAGAGAAAAATGCCCTGAAAAATGAATAGTAGCACTAAAAATGAAAAAGGTATGCCAAAAGATTGTCAACAAGAGTGGAAATTGTCAAAAGAAAATGTCTTCACTTACATTTTACCATAAAATAATATACATTTATATTTGAAATACATATATTTCATATTCAAATAAAAATACGTATTTGGATTATATATTTTCTAAAAGTTCAATATATATATTAAATATGGGTCGTATTAAAATACTTTGCAATGCATTTATTTTTAAATCAAAGTAAATTATATTTCATTTATCTACATATGTTTGTATAAAAAAACCGAATACTTAATTTATTTATTAATAAGGATAAGTCTATTTTTACTATGTCTTACTACTCACAAAAGCCAAATTATTAATTAAGGGAACAAAGCAAGACAAAAAAAAAAAAAGAATGAATTAAAATTATCCAAAAGAAAACTGAAAGAACAGGCTTCCCCTTAAGAAGAATACAAATCATAAGAATAGTTTTCGTGAAATATATATTATTTTAGCGTGAGATATTATTTTGTAACTGCAGCAGAAGGCTGCGTTTAAATTGTGGTGCGCTTCTGACTATCTTAAGGTCGTGTGGCAGATTGTGTGTGGGAAGTATTGCTGTTCGGACACTGACAGTCGATGACGTACTGATGTTAAGTTATTCGTCCGACGTGAAGGTGAAAAACTCTATTTATTGTAGAGATAACTGGGCTCTTTTGTATTTATTACTGTGTGTAACATATTAATGCTCTAGAATCTAGATTCAATCCAATTTTGCAATCTAAGGTTATATATATTGAGTGCATATGGTGTAACATGGTCTCTGCTTCTCAAATTAAACACATAACGTGTAATACTCCATAAAAGAGAGTCGGTATTAGGTAAGTCTTAGCAACAATGAGTTTAATGTTAATTGGCAAGAGATGCTGTGTCAGGTACAAGATTCTAAAGCCTGCAAATGTTCTAGCTATAGTTTAAATTATATGGTCACTCCAAGTCAGAGTCTTGTTTAATATTATGCCTACGTTGGCTACCCTATCTACGTAGTCAATTTTTATTTTTTCCTAGTTTAGAGTATCTATGGACTTTTTGGGTATAACTATACACTTAGTTTTTGTCGTGTTTAGACCAAGGCCATTATTTCGAGACCACTCGCCACCTTTTCCAATTCTCTGTTGGTTACACTTACACATTCATCAATTCTGGACAATGGAGTACAGCAATACAACTGCACATCATCGGCATACATGTGGACATTACATTCAGAGAAGACCTTGGACAAATCATTGACATGACACGAGTACAGTAACGGCCCAAGAATTGACCCTTGTGGCACTCCACGACTTAAAGGCAGAAACGACGAGGAGCTTAACGGTGTGACAGCAGCTTGTAGACGATTTACTAAGTATGAGCGTAATAAGATCTTAAGGAGATCCTCATAAATGTATTTTATTTGCTTAAATGGAAGATGGATAAATTACTAAGAGGAACGTTTTACTTCATTCACTTGGATTCATCTAAATCGATTCAGTTGATTAACATACGAAGAACTAAAACTCAATTGCTGAAATATTGAAGGCAAACTTTCACTTCAATTAACAGCAGACAGTCTTAGGACGGACTCTGACGGACAGACACAGGACACACGGACACGCACCATGGCAATTATGGCATGTATTAATAAAGTCAGCACCACCCTCCCCTCTCGCCGTGAAAGGAAACGCATCCTGTTAGAGTGGCGGCGTCCAGAGTTGTCAGAGTTATCAGAGTTGGCAGAGAGTGGCCAGTGCCGGTGCCAGCCAGGAAGCAGCATCAAATATTGATGGGACTCTTTTAAAATTTGTCTTAAGCACCGGAAATACAAATACTCAACTCGACTCCCCTCCCCTCCCCTCCAGCCAGCCCTCCAGCATGTGGGGCCGGTTCCTGTCCGGCCCCGGCGCATTCAATATGCATGAGACCGAGGCGAGGTCCGTGAAGAGAGGGCGCAGGTACAGTCACCGCTCGATGTGCTAGTGCCGTGGCCAGGAAGCCTCTGCCCAGGGCCGGGCCGGCAGGCCGGTCTTGTGCTTGCCTGCTTTCCCCCGTTCCGGTTTTTCTTTCGCGACTGTCACTTGCATGTGACTTAACATCCCCCGTCTCACGATGACCCAGCCACAGCCCCAGCCGTATCCGTATCCGTATCCCAATTCCAATCCCAACAAAAAAATTCCCAGTATATCCGCAAATTTCAATTCCAAATCCCGTCGCCATCCCAAAGGACTGGGGCGAAGCGTGGGCGATGGGCGAGGGCGAAGCGAGGCGAGGGCGAGGCGAGGCGCGTTGTGTAAATGTAAATTAAACGTCTCATTTCCGTTATGGCCCAGTCCACCCACCCATCCGGCTACGGCCACCCAGCCACCCTCTCAGGGCTGTTGTGCAAACAACCACCACCGAAAAAAAAAAACCAAAAAAAAAGGAAGAAGGCAAGCAAAAAATGCCGCCAGCAGCCCTTGGCCGTGTCCGTGTCCGCGTCCGCGTCCGTGTCAACCATTCGTCAGGCGAGGAGTCCTTCAGTGGTTGCTGTTTGTTGTTGCCTCTACATCTTATTGTTCAGATGTACATATATACATATACATTTGTATATGTATATGTACGTGTACATACATATGTACGGAGCACAAAGCACGGCACGAACCGCAGTCACCAGAGGAGGACCCTGAGTTCTTCATCAGCTTCATCATCATCACCGCCTCCGGATGTGAGTTATTAAATTGAAGAATTTGCGCCCCGCATTCCCATTGTAAGCTGAGGGTGTCTGCACCCCTACTCCCACCAAATATATATACAGAGAATATACTATACATACATACATATATGTATGTGGATGGGGATGTGTATGTGTATGTGTGGGTCGAGTGGTGCTTACGTCAATCTGCGTGAATTTCTGCTCTCTAATTAGACGCCTCTCAAACGAAATATACATAAATATGGGAAGATACATACACACATCCATATGTATGTATGTATATTGCAGACACAAGCATGTCTGCTCTGGGGTGCGTGGCATGGCAATATGTTAGAGGGGTGTTAGTGCTGCCCCAGTCCCCCCAGCGGTCCCTGGTCCGTGGAAATGGTAATCAAGCAACAATTTGTTGTGGTCCCAAAGATTCCCCGCTCCCGCTCCCGCTCCTGCTCCCACTCACGTTCCTGTTCCTGTTCCGAGCAGGAAGCGTTGAGGATTGTGAGACAATTTCCTATGGGGGAATCAATTCAGTGTTGCCGGCGATGCTTTCAGTGAACAATGTAGATACATAGATCATGGAATATACGAGTAAATACATACATACATACAGAAGCATCTGTCAGATATTCAGATATTCTTACGACAAACTCTGACTATATACGTTATTCTGAAAGAACTTAAGATAAGATCATTTGGTATTGGATAGCTCCCCATGTCCTGGAGACGTATTTACATATTTATTTCAAATAGATCAAATTTGGCCTATGAATATACATATGTACATGCAGGTACATGAGAGAAAGGCAAATTTCATAGAAAAAAACACACCCATATTTAAATGAAATATTAAGTTGTTAAACAGTTAAATAATAGTACAAATAAATAAATAGTATTTTGTAAATAAAAGCATATTAAAATAAACTGAATAATTACAAAAATTACAAACATTTTTTTTAAATCTAAATATAGATCTATCTAAAATTAATCTATATATAAAATACTTTAAAATATAAATAGTATATAATATTTAAATTTAATTTAAACATATTTATTTTTTAAATGGGAAGTACATATACTTAAATTTTAAATTTAATTTCAAATTTAAAACACCTATTTTCATATTAATGTCATTATGTTGCTATATGCTCATATATAGGCAGTTCCATTCATTTGTATATATATAAAAAAAAAATTATTTTGCAGTTCAATTATAATTGGGTAGCCCGATATTCACCAAAAAAATTATAAAATGCATATAATTGTTCGTGGTTGTATATAAAGTATTGAGCATTGATTTCCCAAGATATATGAAACATTCAAAACATTTCCTGATTCGTTGTTATAAATCCGCGTTACTGACGTTACATTACATTAATCCGTGTTAAGAACAATTGAAAAATCTACTGTTATCTACTATATCTTGGGAAGACTTTGGGTAGAAGCTTTGATCAATAATCATATTTCTTATGGGAGATAATAGAAAAGGAAAACATGAATACAAAAATGCCAAGAAAAATCAAAGCTGTTGATATTGTATGTCAATTGGGTAAATTGGTTGACTTTCAATAGATTTAAAAAATAATACAGGGACACCACTTCATATATGGAAATCAGTTTCTATTGACTTCTATTGACTTTCTGGAATGGCATATATACTGCCATATATACTCGTATATGAACACTTTCATTTTACTCTCGGAGCAAGTCTATTGGTACATACAAATATGTACATATGTACATTTTGAATTCTAGGTGTAAATAATACAGTTTGAGACCTTTTTTCTGGTATGGTATGGTATACATAGTATTGAAGGTAAGGACGAATAAAAATACATTTTACGCAGTTTCAGCTCGATATTTAAACTGGATTTTTCGATCTTGTGTCGACAGATTTCCGTTTCTTTTAAAATATCGGAAAATATATGCATCCTTCGAAATCATGACGTAAGTATGTAAGGATATGTAATATGTATTTAAGTACATATTTGCTGGCTATTTTTGTTTCTTTGGAACTCCTTTCGGAGGTTGGTGGAAACATATGCCAAAGGAAATGAAAGCGAATATCTTCGGATGCATAACTCTTATGTCGAAAAAATGTCTTAAGGGGGTTCACGTGGGTCTCCATTCTCCCCCTAATTTGCGAAGAAACTTGTATTTGTGGGTCTGTGCCGTTTGTGTCTCCATCCAGTTGCAAAATGGCGGCGGTGCCGTGCCACAGCCGCAACAGCACAACAATCTTTTCAACAAACACCAGACAAAGGCTGAAAGCCAGGCAATATGGCAAGCAATGGGGAACCCCAATACCAATTCCAGGACCCCCCCCCCATTCCCTACTCCCTGAAAAAAGCTTTGACAAACGGCCCGTTACAACAGCAAAAACAACAAAAAGCACTTGCTCATCCTCCTGCCCTCCCCAATTTCTTCTCAGCATTTCTCCTTTCTTCTACTTCTGACTGACTGACTGACTGCGTGGGCCTATGGCCGGGTGGTTGGCGAGTGGGTGTGGGGAGAGTAAAGAGAGCAACTAGCAGTTAATTAAAATCGCTCGCTTGTCAGCCCATGGCAAAAAAAGACGAAGAAGATGAAGATGAAGACGAAGCAGTGGTAGAAGAAGCAGAAACAAAAGCAGAAGCAGAATATTCTTGAGACAAAAACCATCTTCCAGCCCCCCATCATCCATATGTTTTCGATGGCTGGGAGGAATGAGTGACAACGTGACAACGTGCTCAAGTATGAAGTCCTGGAGCACAGTGAACACTCTGCCGAGCAAACATGTATGTACATGGTATGTCCCTGGATTCCTCCTCGGGACCATTTCTACAGAGCTGTCCACTCCTAGGGAGCTATGGAAAGATACATATGCTCTTCAGCTTTTCCCATCTAGGAGCGATTTTCGAGTAAATATCTATCCATTTATTTCGAAACTAACTTAGGAACAGCCGATTATGGTTCCCTTTCACTTCCGCTTCCCCTTCCCTCAGACAAACATTAGTACGAGTACAGCGCAAGTAGCTGCTAATCATCCCATCATGATGCACACTTCCTAAATAGCTCTCTGGCGCACTGATGGATTGGCCATTGTAGCGCATTGAAAAGTCAAATCGATGGCAGTTGGCTCTGCTCGTAATCCGCACTCGAGTCACTCATCAGTCCCTCTTCAGCACTAAACACTCCTAAAAGCTGGCTCATTATCCCTAGCCCCATGAGCTTCCCATGAGCGCCAGTCAAGGCCGAAACAAAGGCCAAAAAGCAGAGCTGAAATGGAAAGCTCAAAATGTGCATACATCGTACACACGTGGAAACGGAGATGCAGAGATGCAGTTGCACGTGCAGGAGCAGGAGCAGGAGCAGGTGCAGGTGCAGGTGGAGGGGAAAATGCAAAAATCGCGTGAATGGCCATTGAGTGAGTCGGACTAATTAACAACATAAATTATGTTCAAGTGCATTACGGCAACACCCAGTCGCGGGCAAAGCAGGATACAGTCTACAGGATACAGGATACAGCCACACACGCGCACGCACACATTCTCCGACGGATGCAGCTATCCCAAAAACCGGAGGGAGTCGCAGTTGGCTGGGGCAAGTGGATGTGGATATGGATGTGTATGTGGAGAGGAAGAGCAAGAGGGAGCCAGGAGCCAAGAGGAGGAAGAGAGCAGCGTAAATCGACACTCGAAGTGGAACAAAGAGTAAAACAAAAGTAAAACGCTCATCAGTGGGGTACCAGTGGGCATAATGGGGTGTGGAGTGGTGCGGTGGGTGGGTGGTGCATATTCATTTCATTAAAAGTCAAAAGATCTGAAGGGTCGAAGGGCTGGGGCTGGGGCTGGGACCACTGCTGGCTGGCTACACGTGTCGCGCTTACCGCTTTTTATTTTCATTTCATTTCGTTTGATTTCTGGCTGTTTTTATTCTTGAAACGCCTGCCAGGGTTGCCGCAGCACCAGCACCAGCACCAGTACCAGCACCGCCTTCTTCCCATCGCCATCCCATCACAGTCATTCGCATAATGGCGGCTGCCCTGGCACTTCACTTTAGCGTTTCTGCCCTTGTTTTATGAATATAGAATATACTCCAACTCGTACTCCTCCTCCTCCTCCTCCTCCTCCGCCTCCGCCCAGCACCCTTGCGAATGTCTGTGTGTGTGTGCGCGTTTCAACCCTGAAAGCTTCCCCCGTGCCACAGAAGAGCAACCCTATATACTCGCCGCCCTGGTGTTGGGTGTTGGCTGTTGGGTGATGGGTGATGGTGATGGTGATGGAGATTCGGACGCGCGGCGACACAACGAACGTGTTATTTACCAAACACTCGACAACGGCACGGCAGGGCAAGGCACATAACACATAGGATAGTCGTCGGGGGACTCGGATTCGGATTCAGATTCAGGGCCCCACCCGGAGGCCCGCCCGGAGATCCACTGCCAGCCAGAGCTCCCTTCTTGTCGCTTGCACGAGTACTCGCACTCGCACTCGGGCACACACTCAAATGCCGAGAGATAGACAGGCCGATTAGGATGAGGATGAGGGCCGGTGGGACAAACTCTCGTCCTCGTCCTCGTACTCGTATGAGGAGTCGAGACAAGCGAGTCCTTACTGAACGGCTCCGTCAGTTGGCTCAACACACGCGTCCTGCCACCCTTTTGTGCGCTGACACAGTGGGCATTGCCCACAAGAAAATATTCTAGAAGGGGCTTCCTGATCTTGGATCTTAGGATCGTAGAGCACAAAATAATGTAAACATTTGCTCAGACAAACAATTATAAGTGTGAGATGAGAGGATGTTTAGGTTTAATGTTATGGTCGGATATCTGAAAGAATTAGGGATTCGTTTGTATCCGATCACAGAGGAGCCTCCTGTACACGGCAAACTTCAGAACATATACATATGTATAAGGACCCATTCCTTGGGTAACTGCTGAAAAATAAGTACCAACAATGCTAAGGGATAACGATAACATATGCTGTCAGTCTCATATCCTTTCCCTTATTTTCGCTTTCATTATTTGATCAATTGCTTTTATAAAAAGTTGATTCAATTGCAAATCTTCCACGAATCCCACTGTGTGCACGGCTGGCCTCGGCCTCGGCCTCTACTCGACTCGTCTCGTCTCGGTTTCGTCTGGTGTGATTAGCCAGCAAAAAAGATGTATACATATATGTACACATATACGTATTTGTATGCATATATACTATATGTGTGATGAATACTACTACAAATAGGAACAACAACAACAACAGCTGCGGCAGCAGGAACGAACAAGGAGATGAAGCGGGGAAGGAAGGCTGGAATGCGCACAAAAGACAACCAAGGAAAACCCCGTCGCGGCGGCGGAGCATAACGTGAATGGCAGCCGAAAGCCAAGTCCTGGCTGAACGAGGGGCCAGCAGCCATGCAGAGGGATCCATGCTCTACGATCCCAAGCCCATTCGAATTTAGTAGTATCTAGTAGGGCCGATGCTTCTCCTACGAAGAAATAAAAGCCAAATAATAAGTAGACTAAGTTGCCTTCAATTTGAACGGACTTTTGTCTGCCAGGAATCGATTGCGGTTTGGGTGCTAAATATTATAATAAATCAAAACGAAATTTGTATGGTATTTATTTATTTATTTATTTAAAAGAAAGCCTATTTTTGGGAGCCGAAGATATATTCCGAGCTGTGAATATGCCATGCTAATCCTATTCCGATCCAATTCGAACCTTTTAAGAATCATTAAACAATTCGCTTTAATTCTACATATATAGTGAAGTCCGACGGAGGGAAAGACATTGCTTTCATCTTTTCCTTTCTTCATTTAGCCAGTGCTTAAAGCCCTGAAATTGGTTTTCTTTTCTTTTTCATGTTTTCTCTTCTTGTCTGGGGATGCTCTTCTCCCCTTGCCCAGTGCCCAACAAACACAGAGAGACAGCCGGACGGACGGATGGCACATGATGGACACATCTCTCACGTGTGTGTACCTCTCCCTCTGTGCGTGGTGTGTGTGTGTGTGTGTGTGTGTGTGGATCCTTTCATTTCGCTTTTCAGCCCTCAGCCGATCCAACGCCTTCCCTTCTCAATGTTATCCCAAGGGGGATGAGAGCGGGAGAAAGGGGGCAGGGGGCAACAATTTGGCGAGTGCGCGTCAACTGTGTCGCCGACATGGCCATCACCCAGAGCGGCCCAGGGGGGAGGGGCAAGGAGGAGAATGGAGGAGTCCCGCTTTTGGCCCTGTGCCCCTGCCTGGTGTCTGGTGCCTGGTGGCTGGTGGCTGGTACGATGCCTGGCATGTACAAAGGATTTGTCATGAAATGTCGCCTCACCAGCACCCAGCATCAACTCCTTCTCCTTCCCCATACATACCACATCCATATCCACATCCACATCCATAGCCATTCCTGCTTCCACCACACACACACATCCATCCTCATGTTTTGGGTGCGTGTGTGTGAGCTCTTGAAAAACATAAGCCGGGGGAACAGGAGCAGGGCCTGGCCTGGCTGAGGAGCACGAGTCGGTAGAATCCTTTTGTGTAAATAGATTACAAACGACAAAACATTCTGGGTGCTCCTGCTCCTCCACCTCCTCCTCCGCCAGATATCCTCCAGCTTTCATTACAAGCCACGAGACGTGGGGAGGGGCGCAGAGAGGGGGGGACAGAGACGGACACTGAAGAAGATTTGGATACGAATGCGAATGCAAATGGTAAAGCGGATGACTGCGAGTGTCTGTCGGGGCAAATGTAGACCTGAACAAAGTTTGAATGTCAAGTGAACTATGAACTGATTCGGGACTTGCTTCAGCTGAATAATACAGGACATCTTTCGTATGCCCACTAGACACCAGAACCCCTTAGCGCACCGTAGACCACCTTCAGAACAACAAGTTACAGCTATGAAACTATCTGTCATCAGACTAGAACCAATTTATATGCGAGATATTTGCGCTGTATCTGAAGAAAAGCCACAGAACGGAAACGGCACGGAAAAGTTATCGAGAGTAAACTACGATGACAGAACCCCACATGTGTGATACATTTCGAGGTATTTAAAGCAGGCATCGTATGTATTCTAATTAAATTAATTTTTGATTTATATGGTAAAAATAAAAAAAAATCATTTTGTGATTTTTTAAATAAAAATCAAAAATAAAACTTATTTCTGATTTTAAATATAACAAATCTAATATACCCCTATACCTATACCTATACCCCTATACTCATAAGTCTTATTTGTGATCCCTGATATAAAGCGATAGTTAGTCCATATAGAAATCGAAATCTTGTGCCTTGAGAGTCCTACTATTGTTGGTTATCCATTTTGTTGTCTTCCCAGCTGGTTCTTTTACTCTCTGTGACAATGTCTCTCCGATTATCCCTATCATCGTGGCTGTTCCCACACCCATTTCTCTCAAATCGGTCGCCGCAGCTCATATAGCACCCACGAGGACGGGAAGCTGCATCAAAGCTCTGCCACACATTCCGAGAAGAGTGTTTACTTCCTTGAGGCCTATCGAGGACTTCCGCTCCCGGTTGCTGTTGTCGTCGTTGCTTGCTCTTGTTCCGTCCAGTGCGGGGTGCGGGGAGCCGGGTGCCGGGTGCCGGGTGCCGGGTGATGGTTGCCGAGTCCTGAGTCCTCTGGATATCTGGGTACAGGGTTGCTGAAGTTGATGCCGCTTGACGGGCTACTCTGGTCACAAGATGCTGTCCTTCGGGGTGGCTGCTTGGTGCTTGTATTACTGCGAGGGTTGGCCTCCCCGTAAATCGAAACTTGCCAACGTGAACTGCCTTCCTGCTCTTCCTCGTATCTCCCCCGTTTGCCCGTTTGCCCGTGGTAGTCCTGTAGTCCTTTAGTCCCGTAGTCCCGTATCCCTATCCATGATATCCCTGGCTTAGCGCTTTTGCCCAGGCCCTCGGTATATCGATTTCAAGAGCCGTCAACGTCGACGTCATCATTATCCTCGAATGTTTTCATTATTTTTCCACTTGGCTCAACTCCTTGTCTGTTTGAATGCCGTCAATGGCCGACGACATGGATGGTAATGCGAGTCACGAGGCTGTTCACTGAGCCACAGATGGGAATGGGGATGGGGATGGGGTTGGTGATGGGTCGGACCGATGGACTGAACGGCTGAACGACTGAGGGCTGATGGCTTTTCCACCCTCACTTCACGTCTTTGGTGGTGGCCTGGCACCGTTCCCGGCACCATTTTGATCTAACTCCTGGGAATTGTCGCAAGTTGTTTGATTTGATGAAATGCCCCGTAATCCAGCCCAGCCATCCCATCTCATCCCATCACATCGCCCACTCCCACTCCCATATCCATGGCACATAAGTCCCCCTCTTTGGCCAGGCCACACATGTGCCAGCATTTGATTAAAAGCGCTGCGAAATTAATTTCTGGATCTTCCTGGGGATAAGGACTCTGCCTGATGCCCGAGCGGATGCTGATGCTGATACGGATGCGGATGCGGATGAGGCGTTCGAAATTGTCGCAGCCACTCGTCGACCACTTGAGCGCTAAATGGCGGCCTTTGTGCTAGCCCTCAAGGAGGGCAAGCCATTTGGGTGGGTGGTGGTACGGCGCAGTGGGACGGGGTGTATTAATTAGGGCGACAGTTCAACCAATCCACCCGCACCCGCACCCACACCCGCACCCACACTCCCACTGCCACTCCCCCCCACCCTGCTTGTTGACAAGATGTCGGCCATTTTGGCATTTGTTGGGCTTCAGTTTCATAGCGAAATCGGAATCCATGGGGGAATGGAATGGAATGGCATGGAATGGTGGGAGTGTATGGAGTGTATGGTGGACTTTTGGTGTGGGGAGAATTTCATTTGGCAGAGTGGCATTTTATTGCCTTTCATTGAAGTGGCGCGGGGTGGGGTGGGGTGGCGCAAGGGACCGACAGAAAAAACCCTACCCGTACTTAATTAAAAAATACTAAAAACCCGAAAGAAACTTCCGTTTCGAGGCGGACCGAAGCAGTAAATACTCTGGCAGAGCGATTGATATGGCGATGAAATGTTGCTGGATTGTGTAAGTATTTCGAATATTTTCGAATATTCCGAATATTGCAAGGAATGGTTTAGATAGTAGAAGAAAAGTCATGCATTGTATGTGCTTGACGGGGTCGCTAATGCCTCTTCTGGGACAAAGGGTATGCTGCTCTTTTATATACTCGTAGAACAGGAAAATGGAAAACCATGACAAAATTGGGGGCGACACTTTTGAGAGGCAGAAACCCCAAGCAAACGCAGACCGCGACCCACACCCACGCTCACGCCCACGCCCAGATGCAGATGGCAGACCAGACCCTTAGGTCTGGTCTTCCACTCAGCGCCATCTGCATCATCGAACCGGGCACTTGGAGAATTTTGTGTATTTTAATTAATGACCAACCACAAGAGGGCTCTGGGAGGGATTGGAGAGTCCCTCGGAGCAATGGAGGGAGCAAGGACACTTGACTGTTGGCTAACCATTTTTTGGAGTGACCCCAAGCGGCCCACTCAGGGATTCCTGAATTCAGGAATTGTCGCCAAATGCAGCGCATGCACTTGTGCAACCATCCCCCAATATCCTGCCCTCCCATCTCCCATCACCCATCACCCATCTCCCATCCGAACTCAAGGAGCAGCACCACGCACCACACCATCCCGGCTTCATCGTATTATAGCCAGCCCCGCGCTTGAAGTGGAGTTCTCATTAGCCGGGACCCCCGCAATGGGCGGCAGGTGGCAGGCGGTGGGTGTGGTGTGTTCATAATTCGAATTCGAATGGGACTCTTGGAACTTGAAGCCCCGCTGGGTTGCCAGGGACCCGCCACTACATTTTATTACAGCATGCAGCGGCAACGGCAACGGCAACGGCAGGCACTTGTCGCTGTGGCACCACCTCCATTAGGTCCCTCCCAGAAGCAGAAGCAGAAGCAGAAGCATCCCCATCGGCAGTTCCATTACCATACCCTGAGCCAGCGTACGAGTGCCACCCCTTTTCTATCCCCGGCTTCGGTTCGGGCTTCATTTATGCCAATTTTTCAAACTAATTGGTGCTGTTGACATCTTTTTTTTTTATATTTTTCTTCTATTTTTTTTTTTTGTAGAGAAGTTTCCACTCGGTTTTCGCACAGCCCTCTTGAAGGCTGATGGGGATGGGGGTGGTTTAGGGGTGGAGCTGTCGCCGTTCTATGCCCCACTAAAAGCACTCAGCAATGAAATTAGTGCACATTGCTGCACTTGCCTCGGGCATGGATCCTCCTGCCTCTTCCAGCTCAGCTCTGCTCTGCTCTGCTCTTCGCTGGCCTCCTCTTATTTTTCCATGTTGCATCATCAGTGCAGCAAAGTGGCTGCAAAGGGAATAGAGAGGGGGCTGCAGACGGGGCTGGAGATGGTGTGGAGAGTTCACAAATAATTTAAATGCTTATTAACCTCTTTGAAAATTCCCCAAAAGGCTCAAAAAAAGGGCGAGAAACTTTACATCACAGTACATTACATTTCCATCATTTCCATGATTGATTTTCATTGATTGATTGGAGGTTATTCGCCTATGGCTTAACGTGCATGCCTATATCGAATGTATCCTTTTTTATTAACAGACTTTCATCTCAAGTGCACGACGGAGGCAAGTGTCATCGCCATGCGGCGGAGGAGACAGCGAAAGGATAAGAATAGAACTGTCTAAAACGGGATATGTCTTGTATGTATGTACATGCGATGGACATTTAGCGGACGGGCAGGCATGGAATCTGTGTCCTGGCAGAGCTAATGTTTCAAGGAATGAACGATGGGACGGGAGCAGGGATATTCTCCGAACAACTGAAGATAACGCGCTTTCAAACACTATTCAGTTATCCAGTTATCCAGTCGCCAGAGACAATCAACTTCTATGCTTTGCAGCTGTCCAGCCTTTCTGGGAAGGAGACACCGAAAGGACACGCTGTGCTTTGAGCACAGCCTGGAGAGCCTATTTCCACAATGTCCTTCCACAACCAGCGCACTGTCGAGGCAATCTGTGGATTTTTGCATCTAAGGTTGTGCATTTCCTGTCTATCCAACCAATAGCAACCACACGAGTGGGAAGTCGCAGAAAACCGTGCGGAATTCGGAGAAGAGTTGAATGAACGTATTCCCAATAAAACTATCCTAAGATCGGAGGAGCCAATGGAGATGGCAAGGACAATAAAGGACCCGCTTGGTCCAGAGGAGAGAGCCAGGTTCGAGAAGCCTCTGAGGCTCTGGAAGCTCTCCCCCGCGAGGAGCAGAAATATATATTGCAATATGTCAAACTAAAATGATTAAAATTGTAATACTTTTCCAACCCAGAAATATCTCCAATTAGATGATTACTTTATTTATTTTCTATTTTGTTCTATTAGATTCATTTTATTTTGTTCATTAATTATTGCTCCTATTTACCTCCTGCCGAACAATCTCCTCTGAAGAGTCTCGCTAAGAGGAGAATTAACCCCCAGAATCCAAGCACCCAGAATAACTATATTGGGTCCATATTGATCTTCCTTCTTACCTGCTATATAGTGTGAATATATCCTTAAATATTCAGTTCGAATCAGAGAAAAATGAAAGAGAGGAAGGACTTCGGTCCCCGCTTTCCTGTGATATCCGTATAACTTTAACTGGATGAGCGTGACCAGCAGGGAAAGTGGGAATCGGGGAGTGTGGTAGAGGGGTAGAGGGGTGCAGTGTAGCCTAAGGCTGATATATCGAACCATTGTCCAAATGTAAACAATATATCAAATTTTGAGCGCCAACAATGTGTGGGGCGGGGGGGGGGCTGTTGAAGGGGCAAGCACTGCACGGCCCGTTGCGCAATCAATTTTTGATGGACGTGCGAAATTTATGGTGAAAAGTATTTGACTATCCAGGGCGAGCCCCACACGCGACCCGCGTCCAGCGTCCGCATGGAAGCCATGGCCAAGGGAGTGGGCCGAATCGGCATTGCATTGCAGTGGGGGGGAGTGGAGAATGTAGGATGCTGGATGTAGGATGTAGGAAAAAATCGACCAGAGTGCGGCTAGCCATGGTCAATGGTCCATGGTCCATGGTCGAGGGTCCTCTCCCCCTTCCTGCATTCCAACTACACAAAATATTGTTATGCTCCCCCGTGCACCCGCACTCGTGCAATATTTGAACATATTTCCACACAATCCATGAATTTGTTATGTTTTTGTTTAATTTTTACGTTTGTTGCGTATTTATGCCGCCGGGGGAGCTCTGGCCGTGCGCCCCTTCATGGCCGTCATCCAGTAATCGGACGATAGTGGAGGGTCCTTTGGGTGCGTGCATCCCTTTGCGCCATTGTCCAACTGTTGGTGGAAAAGTCCAACTGGAAGCTGGATCTGTACATTTCACGAATAACCAAGTATCGTTGTTAACCAGATTAGTATGGATAATGCCAGTCAAACTTTTACTAAATTATGAATATTTAAAATGTACATTGTACATATATTGTACATACATATGTATGAATGCATTTTATGTGCATTTCCATTGTCAATTCCAATGCGATGTACCATCGTTCTGCCAGTGCATTTCTCCACTGCCAGGGTATTCGCCAGTCGTACCCACTAGCAGGTGGCGGGTTGAAATTTTCAAAAATTTGCACTTGTTGTTGGCGCTCTATGGAGCGTTTAAAGTGCTTCCAGGCAATTTGCCAATGAACAATCACCGAGAAATACAACATAAAATATTTAAAAAGTGTTGAAATATCCGTACCGCACTGGCCACCCCCTCCTCTCCCTCGGCCAGCCTCTCGGCGCCGCTTCTGCTCCCCTCTGTGACCCCCGATACAGCGCGATGTAGCCCTGTCCATCGAGGCGCTGGTGTTGCTGCCGCTTCGTTACCTCTTGCGGCGCGTTTGATTTGATTTATTTGGAATTTGCATATTTGGCGCCCAATGGCCGCCCCCCAAATGCTCGCCCCGACCCCGACCCCGTCGTCAGCCATTAACACCCCCCCTCCCCCCACTAGACGGCCGTTTGCATTTTTAAACATGTTGCATACTTTCGTACGCCACTGCATACGTGAGCGAACGAGATTTGAATTTTGAATTCGATTTTTGATTAGCTTCATGCACCACTGAACTGGCAATGCAACTCCCCCGCTCCTCCCCCTCCCTCTCTTTCCCGCAGAGCCCCTCAATGTTTTTGGCCAGAATCCAATCTCAAGTCATATGGAAGCATCTGAGTCCGAGTCCGAGTCGATTTCGGATATTCCTTATTCTTCTGATAGTTCTTATTCTTATTATTTATTTGAATAGACTTTTCAAGCCAGTTTTCCCAGAATCTCTGATTCCTTAGCCGTCCAAGAGACACCTCAAAGAAATGCTCTCTACGCTTTTGCCGCAGTATTTGCCGGCAAGGACCAAGAAAAGAGAAGTCCGTCTAAGGAGTAGCAAGAACCTCCCGAAGCTCATTTCAAGGATCTGCATATGTACATATGTCTACGTGGTACACTCATTAGAAAAGTAATGGTAATCGTACACCTCTTGGTTGAGCGTCATAATCCCATCAGAATAGTTCTCAGACTCAAAAAGATTATGGATACATATTTTGTTTGTGATTCTCCTTTCGTAGCTTGGAGTTCTGAAATGCATTTACATTTGATTGCCAAAGCCATTCGCAATGAATTTTTCGTTCAATCGGAACTCCGTAATTGGTCATTTTGGAACGGGAACGGGGGAGAACGGCTGCAATCGGCATTTAAGCCTGGTCAATACGAAGTTTATCACTTTCGACCATTAGTCAACAGAGTAAACTCGATTCCAGAGGGGGCCAAGAGGGGGGGGGGGGGGGGGGGGCAAAAGAGACTAAGGCGACAGTTAAACCAAAACTCCGTAAAACCAAAACCGAAACTGCAACCAAAACCAAAACTAAAACTATAAAATAAACAAGCTATAAAATATTTGCACTCCGCTTGGGAATTCCACCTGGGGTCTGAATGGGGGATAGATTGGTCACATTGGTCAGGCATGGATCAAGCGGGGGGTGGGGGGCGATGGCTGAGGAAAACGGACGATAGGGACCCTGGCCATGCGGCTCACAGTTTGGCCAGCAGCTGCTGGCCATGCAAATTGCATACGGCATGGATTTGGTTATTAGAATTGCATTGAATTGGATTTGAAATTGAAATATTTAACACATTTTCCGGGCACGAGCGCTCGAACGTTCGAACGTTGGCAATTTTCTGAATTAGTAATTTTACCCCAATTCCTGAATATCATATCCAAATTCCCAAAATCCCAAACTGCCGATTCCCAAGGATCTGAAAACACGCGTGCCGTGCCGTGCCGTTCCGTTCCGTTCCACTTCACCTTCAGTTGCATGCATTGTAGAAATGTAAATCGGAACACGGTATCAGATAATACCTCTTCTAGGAACCTGGCTTTTTTTATATTTAATCTGCCCTATTTGATAGATATATGAAGCTGATCCCATTCAATTTGATTAGCATCTGAAAACTATATCGAATATATAGCTAATAAGTCATCAAAACGAACGTCCTGAAAGTGTATTTGCAGTTTGCAATTGCAGTTGCAGTTCCCCCTGCAGTTTTGAACTATTTTTTTTTGTTATTTGGAAATAGATTTCCATATTGCTCCTGACCCAACGGGTTTTTCACTTCTGGCTGGGCTTTAGTTAGATTTCAGAGTTCCGCTCTGTCGTTGATCCTCTACCTGCAGCAGGGCGATGATGATGATTAGGCCTTTGCCGGTGATGAGGAGCGGTGTCCTGGTCCTGGTCCTGATTCTGGCTCTGGTTCTGGTTGTGGTTCTCGATTACAGCTGAGTGGGCAGCCGAATGGCGAATTGCGCAATCAGGCGCAAACAACAAAAACAGAAACGAAATGAAATAAAAGGAACGGGACGGGGCGGGACGGTACAGGACGGTGCAGGACGGGACGGGACGGGCAGGGAATGAAAGGAAGACTGAGCAAATGATGCCAGCCAGCCCTTAGATCATATCGTTGCCCAGACCCTAGGGGCATGGACGTCAACGTGGATGTGGGCTGTGGATGAGGATGGGACAGGGACTGGGACTGGGACGGAGACGGGGGCAATCCCCGGCCAAAGATGAGGCCAAGACACAAAAACAACTGATAAAAGTATTTCAATTAGTGATGGACTCTCTCTCTCTCTCTCTCTCTGTCTCTGTCTCTGCCTCTGTCTCTCGCTCCCCTGATTCCCTGTAGATGTTGCCACATCTATTGTTGTTGGGCAGCAAATCAATATACTTACATAAATAATGAAATTCTAAAATAATTTGCAATTTGCCGGCTGCCGCAAGTGCAAGTACATACATATGTACATATGTATGTATGTGCATAAACAAATACATGAGTATGTAATATAGTATCTGAGTATTGGTACAGGTATGTGTGTGTGTGTGTAATTTTATGTTTGGTTAAGTACTCGCAAGTAAGAGATAGATGGTAGATGGATGAATGTCGGATGTGTCTGTCGCTTGAATGCTTTATTTTCACCCTCGGGGCGACAACGCCAACGCCAAAGCCAAAACAACGACAACGAAGGAGGAGAAGCAGGAGAAGCAGCAGGAGAAGCAGCAGGAGGCAGGGGTGGGCAGGGGAGGGCAGGGGAAGGCAGGAGAAGGAGCAGCACAAACAACAACGTCCACGGCTGACGGCGAAGCTTCTCCGACCAATCTCTGACAACGGTTGACACGGGCTAAAGCTCCATGGAAATGGCGGAGAGGAGATGAAGGAGCACAAGGGGAAGAAGGATACAAATCATAAGTAAAAAGATGGCAGAATAGGATAGGATAGGAAGAACATAAGGCACAAGAAGAAGTAGAACAGATAGAAAAAAAAATAAGGAGAGACCGAAACAGAAGACAAAAATAAGGAAAACAACAAAATCAAGAAAAAGTAGAAAAAGTTGTAGAAAAAGGAGCTAAAGAAGAAGAATCTGCATAAGAAAATATTAATAATAATAATAAAATAAAAACGATAAATGATGCTGAGGAGAACCAGAAGAAGAAATAGAAATAAAAGACAACCGAAGACAAGCGAAACCGAAGAATTTCGTTCGATCATCTTTCGAGAATTGGATACGTATGTACATATATGTATTATAATATCGATTTATAATAATGTTATGCGACAATTCATTTTTACTTAGCAAGAGACACAATTGGATTGTAGGCCCGGTTGAGTAGATCCTGGGAATAATTTACTAAGAATATGCAGTAAATACCCCAACATAATTTTAAAAAATTAAAAAACCACAAAAAAATCATTTTTATCCGAGAGTGGGAATATTAAACTTACTTACATTTTGCAAGGGATATGAAATTATTTTATCCAAATATCTTGCATATTTGTGTGTGTCCTTATAAACACACAGACTTACAGTTGGAAATCGATGCAACATCCTTTGGAAGTAAGATAACAGCACGTACACTCATGTGTACATACAAACCTACATACTAATGTACGTACGAGTGAATAAATACATATAGCAACTGTCATCATTTTGGGTACATCCTTCTCCGAGAGACAACGAACTTTTTGTGGTCTCTGGGACTTTCGATTGTAAGATATGGATATGTAAGTATTTTTCGTATTTTCAAAGGGTTTACCTCCATAGAAATTTGTATCACCAGTAATCGACGAATCTAGGGATATATAAGTTTTGTCGTTGGCTTGTAAATGTAAATGGGTCTTGGCTCACGAATGTCAGCATATTCGTCTCAAGAGTTTGAGATATTTCGCCTATTCGTCCAGGTGTTTCCCCTTGCACTTGCTTATTTTTTATTGCATTTTCCATGGAAAGCATTCTCTTGGAACACTTCAATGCTTCGGAAAGTTTCCGGTACAATAATCCATTACTGTGAAGCTTTTTTAAAATATTTGTTTGAGTGTGTCCCTATTATTTTGCACAGCCAAGATATATACATATGAAATATCCATAAAGTCTATAAAATATTAAAAATACTTTTTTTTTAATATGTTCATCTGTTAATCTTGTTTTTTTTTGTTTTACTTTATAGAGTGAAGTCATAGACCAGCTTAAGACCAACCAAAATGACTGAAAATAGTCAAGGGAAACAGCCTAGTGTCCTTATTATTTTTCACATGACTTCATTATGGATAAGATATATATTTCAGAGTATTAATTATAGTGATACTTTCTATACAGATTTACATATAAGAAATTGCAGCTCCGATGAAGATAACGATTTCGACTAGAAGATGACAGAAAAAAAATGTAACTGCGGCATCCCTTTGAACGGACATCTAGGCATGTGTCTGTGGGTGGACGTTTGGGGGGTGTAAGTGGGCGCAGGGTGGACCCTGTTGATTGAATGCCAGCGAGACAGAGCCCCAAGTCAGTTAGAGTGAAACTGAACAACAGGAATGGCAAGGCCACCAGTTGGGCCAAAAGGAAGCTTCTCAGGTGAATCCTGAAGTTAAGGAAAATATAATACAATAATTTCATCTATTTTTTTTAATATTTAATCCGATAAACATGTGAAGATGGTAAATTTACTGAATGAAATATGTTGCGAGCAGATGCTTAAATTATTCAGGCTGTCCTTGCTCATAGGATAACACTCCTGGGAACACTTGAACTAGTTTCTATTCTCCGTTTTCAAATGCAAATTCTGTGTGCTTATCTGCAGGTTTGATGCACTCGAAAATGAGTCAATTAGAGAATCCAATCGATGGAGACTTGGAACAAAAGACTTGGGTGAATCAGGATCACCCTAATGAAGAGCATTGCCAAAACCAACATCAACGCCATCGCCAAGGCAGGCAGCATCACTCTCAGTGGCAGAGTGGCAGTGGCATCATCAGCTGGATGCTTGAAGGAGGGGAGGTTCAATAAGAGGTGTGCCCCGGGCTGTGGGTAGGACCAGGAGGGCCAGGCGCTGCCATTTTATTAGAAAACGCCATGTAAAACGACGACGGCCAGAGAGAATTCACCATTTTGTCACACACACACACGCACGCAGTGCGGGAGTGGGGAGGGGGAATGAGGGGTAGAGCCATGCGGCGGCTGGGCTGGCGCTTCTCTCAACGTCTTCTGCCAAATGTTGCAGCAACAACAATGACAGCAAGCAGGAGCAGGGGCAGGGGCAGGAAGAACCAGGCAGGACACGCGTGTCCCTCCCCCCCCTCCGGCCCACCCACTGCCATCCATGACGCCCTGCGTCTCGCAGTTGGTGACAAATCTAAAACGACGTCAGCGGCAGCGGCAGCCACAGCAGAGAACAGTGAGCAGAGAGCAGAGAGCGGCGAGCAGAGAGCGGCGAGCAGAGCAGCGAGAAATCGAAGCGCAGCCAACGAAACGAGAGAAAGAGAAACTCACCACGGCAGCGTAGCCGGCAGCGCAGCGCAGCACGCTCTCTCTCTCTCTCTCCCTCTGTCTCTCACTCGAGTGTGTGCGCTGCCGCTGCTGCTGCCGGCGACTGCATTAGGCGACGAAACCACCCTCGTGCCACACTCACACTCGCACTCACTCTCACTCTCCTGCCGCCCCGCGCTGTCTCTCTCTTTCCGCAAGGCCTGTGTGTCAGTCTCCGAGTCCGAGAGAGAGTGGAGTGCTAGAGTGCCTGTGCCTGTGCCTGTGCCTGTGCTTGGTGCCTGTATGAGTGCGAGTGCGAGTGTGTCTGTGTGTGTCGTCTTCGTTATCCTTAGAGCGGCACTTGGCCAATGGTGACACATGACCAGCAGCAGCAAAGAGGAAGGACAGGACTGTGACAATTTGGGCAGCCCTAGAGAGGGGGACGAGACAAAATGAGGACGGACCAGGAGCAGGCCAACAGAAGGAGACAGTATCCGTATGCAAGCGGAGCCAGAAGGCAGTTGGAGGTGTCCCGGAGGAGGGGTGAAGCAAAGGAGCCCGAAGGAATTATCCTCTGCTCAATTGGCCGCCACAAAAAAGTGCAATTTATTTGAAACATGCAACAAGTAGGCATTCCCTTCCAAACAGCACACGCGAATCGTGTCATCTGTGGCAAGGACCCCAAACACCACGCATTCCTTAGTCCTTAGTGGACCATTCGTGGATAGCAATTTGCGATCCACAATCCACACTTGATCGTGCACCTTCAAGAAGCGTACACCCTGCCCTGCCCGGCCCTGCCCTGCCACGACGGGGATAACAGCCCCGTCCTAGGCCACAGCCCTGGAGGCCGCCTGAATGCACGAACGAAGGCAAACCAACCCCTAAAGTGTCGCATCGCGACAAAAGACCCAGAGAGAAGGCTGAAGAAGCCTGCCCACATTTTTTCTTGGCGACAGAGCCAAGGAAACACGCTTCCGTCGCCGCACAACAGATGGCGCCCTCGCGCTGCCCATGCCATCGGCTAGATGGCGCCTGCCCGTTTGCGGCATGGCTTGGACTTAAGAGGAGAATGGTTTTTCGTCGCTGGTCCAGAGCCAAGACAAAGGCCACGACAGAGTCAAGTGGGGATGCTCTATAAGGGCGGAGGGGCTCCTCAGGGTGGGCTGTGGAAGCTGGAAAAAAGCGACATATGGTGAGAAAAAGGGAGTCCTGGGGACTTGGTCCAGCAGTGCATAAATTTCGACCCTCGCCTCCCACATGTCCTGCTGAATGTCAGATGGAGACAAGGATGGGATTGGGCGGGGGAGGGACTGTTAAGGAGAGCGGGAACAACAAACAGCTGGCGGCTACATTTTCCAGTCAACAAGGCAACAACAAACAGGAAACACACAGACACAGAAAGAGTCCCTCCTCCCCCTCTTCTCTTCGATCTCCACACTACATCCTCCTCCGCCATTTTTGGGGGCCATACAACCCACGCAGGTTGGCGACTTCGTGGAACTACCACGCTCCCTTCCCCACTCCCACACACAGAAACACAGAAAGAGAGAGCGAGGTGGAGAATGGGCGGTTTATTAGAGTGACCCCGAAAATGGAGCGCGTCGGGATGGATCCCAGGCACTCGCATCCGACCCCCGGCAAATGGTTCTCTTTTTTTTCTTGTTATGCCTGCATATGGAAACTTCGGCGACCATGCCCTTGAGGAGGAGTTGGGTCGGGTCTCCCACATACCTACAGCATTCCGTTTTCCTCCCCCCGAAAAAACTTTTTCTGGAATGCCGGGTATTAAATTTCTGTTGTTATGTTGTTGTGACTCTTTTCGCTCTTTTTTTTTTTGTTTTGCTTAATTGATTTTTTTAAATAAATTATTTTACAGTCGAACTTCTCTATAACGACCTTCAGTATAGCGAAGTTTTCTATATAATGAACCTGTTTCGTTCAATTTTCAGTACATTTCGCTCTCCTTATAACGAATTTTGTTTTTCCTTATAGCGAGTATTTCTCTATTATGAATTTTTTCCACGTCCGTAACTCGAATGTTCACACGCTTTTTCGATTATTTTGATTGTGATTTTCCCCCAAGACATATGTACAAATGTATTTGGGGAAGTCTCGAACTATAAATGTGTTCTTCCCACACAAAAATAATAATTATTTAAAGTTAAATAAGCTTAAAAATAATTTCATTCTTCAAATTCTGTATAACGAATTCTGTATTTTGCGATTCGTTATAGAGAACGGGTAATACTAAATTTAAAAGGTAGTATGGCTCCAATTCTGATAAAACAATAATTAATAATTTTAACAGATTGTTTATAGTATTACTATATTTATTCGAGTTTAAGTCCATCGTAATAATTAAGATTATTGTTTATGTACATTTTGTGTTGTCATATACTGAGGGAAATGTATTGAAATGTGTGTTTCGATAGCACTTCTTGTTTCAGATCATATATTGGATTGCTTGGATTCTAGTTGTATGATTTCATATGGGGTATTTATGGGGTTTTTGCTTCAAATAACATAAATATTTGTCTAAGAGCAGCGGTTGAATCTTGATCACAAAGTTTAGGCCATTCGATATCAGTGCCTCTTGGTGTGTGTGAGTGCCTTATCGCTGTTCAGATTTATTCAGATTCATTCCACTCTGCGGACACATTACAGCCATTGCCAGCATTTCTGACCCCCACACTCTGGACAGTCCCAAAATGGCCGACTCCTCTCATCCTCTGCTTCGTACACTTTGCCATCCATCCTCATCCTCGTCCTCATCATCATGCTCTCCTTTATCCTCCATCCATCCATCCTCCATCCCCTCCTCTCCATATTCTTTTTCATCCCATATTTCCTGCCATTTTGCCTCCTCATCGCTGGACACACTCAATTTTCACAGGCATGTGTGGCACGAGGGGGCGGAGGGGGGGCTGGGACCATGTGTGTGTTCAGTTCATAGCCAAAAGTTATGGATTCAACTTTTGGCCAATTTAATTTTCTCGCCTGAAACGGCTACACAGCAGCGTCAGAGTCAGCGGCAACATCCCCTCTGGTCAGCCCCCCAACCAGCAATCACCCCCCAACACCCACCTCATGCACACACACACACACACACACACACCCCCCCGCCCCGATACGCACATACACACTCACATTGTGAGCCTACACCTACACACATCTACCCAAACACACATGCGTAATGCGTTTGGATTGTGTCGACGTGGTCGACTGTGATGATGGCCAGGCTGATGAGGCCGCCGTTGGGCCTGAGGAGGTGGAAGACCATACTGAACCGAGAGCAGGGAACCGAAACCCGAAAAGACCGAACCAGTGCAGACCAGGCCAGAACAGACCAGGCCAGAACAGAACAGAACAGACCAAACCAACCCAACCCAAAACGAAGCAAACTCCACCGAACCGAACCGAACTGAACTGAACTGAAACCCGGGCAGGCAGGCCTGATGCTGAGGCCCGCATTTACAGATGATTTAGCTCATGTTTGAGGCCAGGACTCTTTGCTCTGGACCCGAGGCAAGTGTGCATACGTGTATGTGTGTGTGGACACATTGTGCCCCATTAGTTTCCGCCACAACAACAACAGCAGCAGCAGCAGCAGCAACAACAGCAACAACAGCAACAGCAACCAGAGAACAAGAGAAGGAGCAGCTGGAGCAGCCAGAGCAAGCAATCGCCAAATTTGCATCGGGCTTCCTTCTGTGTACGAAATTTCGGGGACTGTTGTCGCTGCTCCATGTCGCAGCTCCTGTTTCTGCTCCTGCTGGCACTCTCCATACATACCCTGGCTGCGGGTATGCAAGACCTTTGCCAGACACAAAGGAAGGAGTTTCCAACTCAAACGAGAATAAATAGTAAATATGTTCTGTTTGGTATATATATTATTTGGCAAATAAATAACTTGTTCGCAGGTCTAAGCTCTGCAGATGCCTGGCAGATGTCCCAAAATACTCAAACTACTCAAACTTCATAAGAGGTGTTCGCACTTCGTATAGCAGCCTTAGGGTCCTCCAGGGTATCTCATGCTTCGGCGTACTCCTGCCTGAAGAATGGTTGTTGTAATAAGCTGTGTTTTATGCACGCACTCTCGACTGGACAGCAGAGACGTGCCAGGCGCCCTGGCCCGTTCCACCCCCGCATGGCCGGCCGTTGGGAGTGCGAGGGCGAGTGCCACTGCCACTGCTAGTGCCAGTGGGGTGGGAGAGTGACCAGTTTTCCAGTCCATTTAATTTTGTAGCCAGCCCGCAGTTTTTCCTTTCGGGTTTTTCCCTTCGCTACAACGTCTTCTCCATCTTCGTGCCGCCTGCCCTGCTGCAATTTGCCTGGCTTTGATGATGGCTTAATAAAATTAGTTAATGCCTGGGACAGGGCCACATGAGCATGAGCATCAGCAGGGAGGCGGTAGGGGCAGGGGCAGAACAGGATACTCCGAGTGCAAATCGTAGCTCTTCTTCATATGAGTGCCATGGAAAATTGTGCAAATCGATTGCAGCAATCGAAAGTATTTATGCATTCCAATTTCAATTAGAGAAAGACGAGTGTAGGCCAAGGATTGAAACTGCTTTCGGAATTGGAATTGGAATCGGAGTTGGAATTCTTTTCTAATGAGATGGAGATGGAGCAGGTTGGGAATGGCTGGGAAAGGGCCATTTATTCGAAATTCCCCTCAAATACGATGATGGAATAAACAGTTGGGAAACTGGATTCGGTTTTCCACTGGAATTCCATCCATATTATAATATGATGATGGGTGATAAAGGAATGTCCATTAGTGTTGTGGACGAGTGACGCAGGACATTGCTTTTTCAATTTATATTTATTTATAAATTGGGAAATGGAATTAAGGGGAATTCCCTTTCCACGAGCAACAAAATGTATTTATTAAATTTCGGGCCTTTTCAGATGTGATTGAAACCATATGAAACCATCCGCAGATTGTCAATGATTATAGTCGGAAGCTCCTCCATTTGGACCATGATTACCTCGAATGCATATCCGCGCACATACCGGGTCTGGGCTGGCAATGCCTGCTCCTGGCTGTTGCTGGCTGTTGCTGGCGGCTGGCAATGCCCGTGCGGGGCTATCGATAAATGGACCACTGGACCCCTGATTCGAGTATTGTCAAGGATGGGCCACACTCCTGCTATGCGGCTACAGGGGCCCACATGCTCTTCATGCTGGGTGTATTCGCAATTTTCTTGGCCAAAGAATGTTGTCCTCGTCCTCGTCATCGTCCTGCTCCTTGCCCTGTCTGCGGGCTGAGGTGGCGGCAAAGTTGCGAAAAAAGGCATCCCTGAGTAGAGCTACTTTCAAGTTGAACTTTCTTCAACACACACACACACACACGCACACACATGCCTAACCAAGCATGCCCCAAGTGTGTGCGCTCGAGTGGGGCAACTTCATCTGGGGCTGCCTGCAACTTGGGGCAAACTTTGCTGGGAGAGAGAGAGAGAGAGAGAAGGGCGAGCTTTGAAAGAATGCCGACAACACTGTCCCAATCAGTGGCGTCCGTCGATGGGGTCTTCCCAGTTGTATCCCCCCTAAAGGTGCAAGGCCCTAGCCCAGGCCCTGTCCTGGACTCTCCCTCCGACTACGCTCCTGGCTGCCTCTGCTGTGTGTGTGTGTGTGTGTGTGTGTGTTGCCTGTTGTTTGGTTTTGTTTAGCTTAATTTGTGCACTTGCTTTGATGTGTCGACTCCTGGTTGCCTCACCCCCAACCCCCAGCCACCACTGCCCGCCCGACGCCTTTCCAGCTTTCCAGCTGTGCAGCTGGGGAGCTCGTGGAGGCGTTGAGCGTGGGGCGGAGAGTGTTGCAGGGCCAGCCGCTTGCCATTTTATATATCATTTTCTTGAGGATGCTTCTTGCCCTTTGCGATTATCTGACGAGTGCCACTCTCGGGCTCCGCTCCAGTTAGTTCTGCTGCTTCAGCTGCTCCTTCACTCTCGCATTCTCATTCGCATTCGCATTCTGATTGGGATAGGGAATGCGGGATTTCCCCCCTCTTGGCCTCTTGGCCGAGGTCCACAGGTGTGAAAAACATCCACACACATGTATGTAGGTAGCGGCGGGGAGCGCCTTCATGGGGGACTGAGTGAAGTGCTCGTTTTGTGTGTGTGACATGTCACTTGGGCGATGGCTTTTCAGGATGTCATCAAGACAAGCTGCGACTTCCCCTTCCCGCTCCCTCACACTTCCTTGGGATTTCCTAGCGTTTCCCGCTTCTTCGGAATTTCCCCCACCCTCCATCTGATTCAGTGAGGAGCTCAATCATGTGGCGCCTGCCCGTCCTCTTCCTAGGCCAAGGGCTCACCCAATTTTCGTTGCTCCAGGCGGAGGGTCAGGCGAGCTGAATCCACAATTTATGATCGTTGGGGGGGGGCGAGTCGGTTGAATTATTAAATGTCTTCCAAGCCTATTTCCCCGATGGAGAGCCTATTCTTGGAAGCGCCTCGCACTGGCACACACACACACACGCGCACACACCCCGAAAACGAGACGAGGGCAATTATCCGAGCTCTCCGTTCTCCGTTCTCGGTTCTCGATTTTCTCTGCCATTGTTCTCCGACTCTCAATTGCACTTGTCACGATCGCAGTGCGCGTGTCAGCGACCCTCGTCTAGGGTCTAGCGTCTAGGTGTGTGTCTGTCTGTCTCCCTCCCTCCCTGTCTCCCTCCCTGTCTGTCTGTCTGTCTAGCTGGTGTGAAAGCAGCGGCGACAAAGCCCCAGACCGATAAGATCGCTCCAAATCCCTGGGCCAGTGCCAGTGCCAGTCCCAGTGATATTACCAATATCCAAAGACATTCTGAGAGGAGGGGAATACGAGTGGGTTGAGGTTCCATTCATAAAAAATTGTCAGCTGCTTTATATGCAAAGTACGTCCGCGAATGGGCTTGTTTGGGGGCTTGGGGGGCTTGGGGGGGGTTTGGGGATTTTCGTGTTTTGGGGCTCTACTTTCCGCCTGCACTTTGACAGAGTCAATTTCGTGGTGCAATTTTCTCTGACTGGCCAATTGGCCCGACCGACCGTTACTCACTGCGTTTGGATTCTCTTTTATGAAGTGTCACAGGAAATTTTGTAATTTTCTCATCCAAAAGCCAAGAGCAGGACAGGACAGCAGAGGACAGGACAGCAGAGGACTGGACAGCAGAGGACAGGACAGGACGGCAGAAGGAACCCTGCGACAGGCGTTTAAAGTGTCAGGCGACACTCGATCGGAAATTTGTCCACGTTTGGCAGCCTGACGGTGCTCCCACTCCTGCTCCTACTCCTGCCCGTGCCGCTGCCTGTGCTCCGATGTAATTTCGGCCATTATGGAAATTGCCAGAATTGCTGCCCCCACCCCCTGCACTCAGCTATGCGCTTTGAACGGTGCCCTGGCCAGAGCAATTTATGCCACCACACACTTGTGGGGGCAACTTATGGCGCATAAATTGTCGAGAATATGTATATCCCACCGCCAAAAACATAATTAATTTCAATTGAGTACAAAGCTACACCAAAACACTCGTTCAGAGAGGGGGAGAGGGATGGAGAAGTACAGTTAGCAAAACTTTAACCAGGCTCGGTGTGTGCGGGTGCGGGTGCGGGTGTGTGTGGGTGTGGGTAATGTTATTTAGACAATATGTGCAATAAAACTTTCCCCCCGTCTTGCCTCCTGCCCCCTGCCTCCCGGTCGTGCCTGACACACGCCCCGCCCTACGCATGTGGAGGACAGAACTCTAAACAGCTGCCGCCCCCGAATATGCAAAGCTGGTCAAAAGTTTACGGCTCTGCTGCACCACCAGCAGCAGCAGGGGGGGTGGGGTGGGGTGGGGTGGGAAAATAAAGGATGAAAGAAGGAGGAGCCATGGAAGGGGAACGAGGCAGGGGGGAGGGGAGAGGGGGACAACAACTGACCCGCCAACATTGTGTAAAGGGAAGATTTATGAGAGTTTGCCCCAAAAACTTGCCACACACACACAGCCACATGCAAAGCATGTGCTGTTACAGTGTCTGCCTTTTGGGACTGACTGTACTTCCGCTGACTGTACTTTTCCTCTCTCTGTGTGTGTGTGTGTGTGCTATTTGCATAGAAAGTGTTGCCACAAATTTCGGAGAGGAAGTGGAGGCTGCCGCTGTGTCCAACCTTTTCTTAATTTGCTGTGAAACTATTGTCAACAAAGCGTGGCAAAGCGTGGTCGGTACGGGTACGGGTCTGGGTACGGGTCCGGGTACGGGTACGGGTCCGGGTCTATGCTGCTGCTGCACTGCTAGGACTGAGGCTGAGGCTGTGGCTGGGGCAAGTTAAATAGCCTGAAATTGTTCAGCATCCGGCTGTGGCGGCCGCCGCCTCTGGCTGTTTGTCAGCGCTTTCCCAGTTTTCCCAGCTCCCATTTCGAGCGGCACAAAGAGAGAGCGGAAGAGTGGCAGAGGGAACTGCTTTAGTAGTGGATGTGGGAGGAACAGGAGCAGCTGGTCCTTATCAGTGGGGACGAACAGGAGAAAATGAAAGAAAAGCGCGCAAAAACCAGCTAGAAGCGAGGAGCAGAGGCGCCAAAAGCCACAAAACATTCCGTAGCCCAGAGTACGGGATACATTCCGCAGATCTACGCTAAAGCAGCGGCAGCAGACTCTTCACACATAACCTCAAAGTGTGGTAATCCGTTAAGTGTGTGCGCAAGGAGGCGACTGCAAATATGTTGACTGAAAACCATACTTCAATGAAGCCATTTTTCCAAACCCCAAACTTTAATCAGAGCGGAAAGGCTTTCTGTTCCTGCTGCATAGAATCCTTTGAACCAGGAGAGAGTACATCTTCTAACCTCAATCTTATTTGTCCGGTGTAAGCCCCACTGGGAGAGAGAAACGCGTTAACCTCAATCTTTAAACAAGGCAATAATGTCCTCGCTGTGGCTTGCTCTCACCTGATGTCTTGTTCTTCCGGTTACAAAATGTTCCTGTGTTTCCGCCATTTTGTTGCTTACATAACCTCACATGGGGCTTGGGGTTGGGGCTTGGGGCTTGGAGCTGAGCGCCAAAGGTAGAGCCTGGTCAGGGGTGGGAGCGTCTTGTCGTGCCTGGCAAAAGGGCAAAACTTCAACACTTAATCTTTTCATTTAATGTTAATTTGTTTGTTTTTATCGACATATTTCCCTCGACTTCCTGCCCACCCACCCACGCTGCCACTGGGCTTCCAAGGGGCTTCCAAGGGGCTTCCAAGGGGCTCGAATGGGGGAGGGGTGGGGGCTTAAGCGCCTCGCGCCTGTTACGACAACAAACTCATTTTACGTTATGACAAATTGCTGCCAATCAACATAATTCTGTGGCCAGAGCCTCCCCTCCCCACCCAGAAGAAAAGTGGAAAAGAGCGAAAAGTTTTGCACACTGCCACGCCCCCTTCCCCGAAAAAAGAAGGCCCCTGATTAAAAGTTGGGGGGGGAGGGGGTTAAACGGGGGGTAAACGGAGTATAGCAGGGGTGGGAGTGGAGTCTCCAAAGCCCAAGAGTAGCGTTATGCCTGGCTGGCGCTGCTCACTTTAACGCTCATTGCTATTGCCACGCCCACTCATCAGTGTCACTAAATAAGCGCGAGAGCCTCCCATCTCCGCCTCCGTCTCCTGCTCCGTCTCAATCTCCGTGCCTATGTTCCGTATCCGTATCCGTAGCCGTCCTCCTCCTCTGCCTCTGGGCCTCGTCTCCTTCCACCGCTCCGCCACTGCCGTGGTTGTCGCGTTGTTAGGCTCTGACCTCGAAAACAGTTGACAGTTTGAGTTGTTTTCGAAACGGGGCAGATGGGAGGCGTGGAGGTTGGGGCGTAGAGCGCTCCAATCCCTCCCAGATTGGATACAGAATGGATACAGCGGGAGTATGGGATTCCCCTGAGGTACCCAACTTGAAACTTGCTGCCATTCGGTGGAGGTTCTAGGAGGTCTGGGGGTAGTGTCTCTTTTTTCGGGGTCTTCGGAGTCTTCACGACTGCAACTTTGGGGGTGGCGTATTTTTTGGGGTCGAGTTCTGGCAGAGGGCACCTCAGAAGTTTTGGCTTTTTATTTCTGTGATAATTGCGGCGCATGAATTACAATTAATTCGCAACAGTTCGTGCCAGAGACTCCTTCGACTTCGACTTCGACTGCCTTTGACTCCTTTGACTCCTTCGTTCTTTCATTCGTTCCATTCTTTCCCTGCTGTTCCCTGCTGCTCCCTGCTCTTCCCTGACTTCACTTCCCATTGAGAATGCCCGCGACGACAGCGACAGCGACGATGACTCTGCTCCGCTCTGCTCCGCGTGTCGTTAGCAGCGCCTGTTTATTATTCCGTTAATTTTTTCAGCTCCTGCGACCAAGCCGAACCCATCCCATCCCATCCATCCCACGTCCCACAGCCCACAGCCCATCCAAACTCTTTCAGTGGAGGCTATGCTCGACTCCCTCACCTTTTGTTTGCTCGAGACATGCAAAGCGGCGGTGACATCGCCGAAAAAGCAAAGCCACAGACCGAAACAGAGCCAGAACCCAGAACCAGCAGCAAACACGCAGCACTTTGGAGGCACCTCCGCACCACCCCACCACCGAACCACCGAACGCTCGTCTAACCCCCAGGGCCAACTCCTTGGAGCCTCGCCGGGCCGTGGGTGTCAACACCCAGCTCCGACTATGGCAACCATAAACGGCGAGGCTTATGCTGATTAATATTGATGTGGCTCCTCCAGTGAGTCCTCGGCTGGAGTGCTGAGAGCACTCGTCTCGAGGTGCCTCGGAAAGGGTTATGGCTATGGCTGGCGAGAGCCTTGGACGCTAAAGGCAGCACCGCCCGATCCATGAAGGTGACCCCACCATCAGGGGGGTTGAATGGCGGGGCTGGGGCGCTTCCCTTATGAATGTTTCAACATTGGCTGAGGGCTAATGGAAATCCAAGGTACGAATCATCGTCTGCATCGTAGAGGTTCTCATTCTGCGGCTTTCATCGGGATCTTCATCTGCTTGAGCCCAAAGGAGTCCATGATATCCTTGCCCCAATGCTTCTCCCTTCTCAACCAATTAGCTTCTCATGGAGCTGAACCACCCGAGGCCGTGGGATCTCTGTGGAGCCATTTGTTGTTTTTGTTGTTGGCTGTCGTCGGTCATGTTCTGGATGGGCTCACGCTCGCCCCAGCAGCGCGGGGGATGCTCAGAGACAGACTCTGAAATTTTTATTGCTGTTGTCATCGTTTTGCATAGGGTCTGGGTCTCGGTCTGGGAAGAGGTCTGAGAGGCCGTTCGGCTCGGTTTGATCGCGCCAGACGCCAACCCGCTGTGATTTTATGAGCCGCAATTGCACAAAACATTTCTATTGAGTCAGCGTAAAAAAAAATCAACAGCAACAGCGGCAAAAGGAAGCCTCAAGTCGAGGGCTAGCAACCCTCTGGACTGGCTGGGCTTATGATTACTGTGATTATACCGCCACCAAAGCCAAAGTGCGTACTGAGGAAGGAAGGGGTGGGAAGGGGTAGGGGAAGGGGAAGGGGAAGGGGAAGGGTATGCGGATTTGCCTGTATCGTTTACGCTTAACAATAATAACAACTGATTTTCGGATGTATTATTACATTTCCCGTGGTGACTGCCGCGCTGCACCCAAATTATCACAGCTTCCCCACACGGACGCTCGCCGCACCCCACACCCCGCACCCCGCACTCCACAAGCTTCCAGCGCAGTTGGAGATGTCGCTGGGCCTGGCCCTGGCCCTGGCCCAGAGCCCGATGGGGATGATGGGCTGCTGTTGCGGTTGAGACGCAGAAACCGCAGGGCTTTATTTCATTCAGTTTTTCCTGCCTGTCGGACAGACGCTTCCTCAGACGCTTAACCGGAAGGTGGCATGTCGTTCCTGGGACGGGGACGGGGATGGGGATGGGACTAGATGGATGTTGATGTTGAGCCAGCGACTTGGGTGTAATGAAGTTAAGGATGCCAGGACAAAGGCGAACTGATTGTGGAGCGGCGATGAGACGGCTCGTTTACAGCAATTACCTTCGCATTTTGTCACCCAGAAGAAGGACTAGAGGCGAGGGAAGTGGTGGGAGCGGAGCACCTGCTGTGCTCAATGTGACGGGACGAATTTGCGCTTTTTGCTGTGCCACAAAGGAAGTGGCAGGAATGCGAAGCAGAGGCTTTCCTTGATCAGACATCGTATCTTCAGTCCCTTCCCGAAGCTCCCTCGAATACCAGATCCGTACACATGTGCTCCTGCCAAGGACTGTGCAGTGCTCGCTGAGAGGGTAACCCTATCAATGCTGTCGTCTGAACAGGACTCATAAATATTGAATATTTTCTATTTTTAACACCGAAAAATCATCTACTTAGAATAGCCGCACAGTCGAAATAAACATATCTAAATATACACCAGTCTAAGGATAATCTATACATATCCAACGGAAATATTTAAGGATATTCTTCGGTGAGAATAATTATTGTTAAGCGAAACAAAAAGTAAATACAGATCAAGAACCATGATTATGTGATGATTATTGTTTGTTTGCTTAAAAATAAAACATATCCCCACCAATTGAGTCAAGACAAACACATTTAACAAGCTAAAAAAAAACAATAATAAAAATAATAGATAAGTATTAATAAATAATCATAAAAATATCCCTGTTTTTAGGCATAAAGCTCACGAATTTGTTTAAACTGATTTTTTCTTATACATTTGTGCTCAACTCCCAATGACTTTTTCATTTTTCCATTTTAAGTTTTATGGAAAAATAATTTTACCACCAAAGAATATCCCCATAGCTTGAAATATGTATAATCTATAATGATTACGGTAACTGCCTTTGTAAGCCATCGTAATATGTGCAGAGTTCAGCTTAAGCTACCTGTTAGCTGCTCTTAAAGTTCAGTTTATTTAAGAAAAAAACTCAATTTAATCTCCATTTCCTTGAAAAGAAACTTTTGCTGCTTATGCTTGTGTATGGTACACCTATAGCAGTCGTATTTTTCTGAAAAGCGAACCTGCTCAAAGCAATGTCGGGGTCACCACCTTTTGCTTTGGCTCTGGAAGAGCTCTCCGTACATTCCCGGACACGACATGGACACGATAAATATAAATGATGCAAGGTGCAGGAGCAGCAACTGCCATTAGTTGGACGGCACCAGGAACCAGGCACCAGGCACAAGGCACAAGGACGGCAACTGCTGTCGGTCCTTTGTCGGTCCATCCATCTGGCGCTCTCCTGATCCCAGCCCACTCCACCAACATTTGCATGCCCCACCACTGCAATACACAGGAGGGGGCTGCTGTGCCATGTCCGTTAGTTAAGGGGCACGTAAACCATTTGTTGTTTGCATGTCCATCTCTGGTTGCTGGCCCAAAGTAACCAGGAGCTGCACACCCCCTGAGTGCCGCATGCCTCCCCTGCTCACCTTTCCCATCTCGCCCCCCGTAGGTGGCCCTTGCCCTTCTGTGCCACAGTATCTGCCAAATGTTGTCTGTGTGTGCATTGGACGCAACTCAATTGGTTGAAGTTGAATTGTTGTAAACTCTGCGTGGACTTCATCATCTACTACTCGTCCTACTCGTCCTCCTCGTCCTCCTCGTCCTCCTCGTCCTCCTCGTCCTACTCGCACTATATGTATGCCTCTGTGTCCCTTCCGATTTCTGCCCCTCTGTGGCTCCTTCTGGGCCCGGCTTTTGTGTCTCCTCCTGTGAGTTCCCTTGTGCCTCCTTCTGTGGCTGTCCCTGCGTCTTCTGTATCTGCCTCTCCCCGCCGCCCTGTCTTCTTCTGTGTGTCTGCCCCAGCTTGTGTGTGTTAATGATGAGCGACCACGGCAAGAGTTAACTTTCCCCTTGCCCAATTGTACTCTTTTTTGGCCTGGCCAGCTCATCTCGGCTCGACTAAACTCTGGCCTGCTCCCTGATCCATTCCGTTCTATGCTCGCTCTGCTGCAACTGACGCACATTCGAGAGACCTTGCCACAACACATGATGATGGTGGGGGGGGGGGATGTGTCGAGAGACTTTGCCACATGATGCTGGTGATACTGGGGCTGCTTGGGATGGGGATGGAAATTGGATGGAATTAAGTAGGAGGAGCAGGAGCAGGAGCAGGAGCAGGAGCATCCATCTCTCTGTTTGTGTGTGCATTTGTAGGAGTGGCCAGGTCCCGGACACATTTCCGTTGCAATTGCCCGTTGCCCCTTGCCCGTTGCCTGTTCCTGTTGTTGCCCCATCGAGGACGAGACATTTGAGGATGGCCTGCAATTTGAGCGCTGGCATGGCATATTAATGGGGTCGCCAACTGACCAACTGGCTGCCGGAACAGCGCCGCACAGAGCACGGAGCACAGACACAGGGCGGGCCGTGACTCTGTGAGTCTGTGGGGGCATCGCATCGCCTCATTCGCATGCGTGTGGCACATCAAGCGAGCCCCAAAACGGAACAGCAGCTACCCAGAACAGGACTCGGACTCAAGTTGACCCACGCCGTAGCCGTAGACGTCGCCATCGCCATCGCCGTTTGCCGCCATTTAGTTCATTAGAGCAAAAGTGTTCTCCTGCTGCACGTACCCAGGAGAGGTTGGGGGGCATGCCGCACGAGGCATGGAGCTGGAAGAGTGCTCTGCTCCACTACGCATTTACGTGATTAATCAGCTGGCCACGTGTGCATCGCATCGCATCCCGTTCGGCTCTGGAATATGGGAATATGGGAATATGGGATGTGGCCGGCCACTGTTGGACGAAGGATGTGGATAAGCATATGCTCCCAAGTCATGCAAAGCCAAACGAAACACACAACATCCTAATTGACCAAGTAGACAGAGAGAGAGAGAGAGAGAGGGAGGGAGAGACTGACATCCTAAGAGCAGATGAATCTTTAACCAGGCTGGCCAGACCCAGGGATGATGGCAGGAGCAAGGCCCCACTTGAGCACCCCAAATGACATTCCAACCTTGGAGGGAGGTAGCGTGCTGCTTACCCCCCTCTCTCACTCCCTCTCTCTTCTAAGGTCTTGATCTGAATCAAGCATAATACGCTCGAAGCCCCAATCGAAAGTATTTAACACGAAACAGTCCATAAGATTTGATCTGCATATAAATCCATTTACATCCTTGGACAATCAGAATCTGAGGCTACATTCTTGATCTGGATGGGGAATCGTGGATTGAAGGTGGAAGTGGAAGTGGATGTGGTAGTTGTTCCATCATCGCTTGTCACCTGATTGATTTATCAACCGTTTCGGCTGCAAGGTCCGAAACAAAAGTCCAGCCACTCCATCCACTCCTCTCCGGAGGAGTTCGGCTAACTCCACCAAGCCACCAAGCCACCAAGCCACAATTGACAGCAGAGGGCCCTCAGCATGAGGAGCTGGAGCAGCAGGAGCAGGAGCAGGAGGAAGAGGAGGAATGCCAACTGCTGTTTGCATAGGGGACACCCGTAGGGGTGTTAACGCCAGAGGTGGGGATCGGATCGGCACTGGGGCATTGTTCTGGGGATAAGTTCCTCTGGCGACTTATCAAACTGACACCAAACAACTGCAGGAAATTCCAATTTTAATTCCGAATCCGAATTCGAATCCAAATCCAAATCCGCATCCGAAGCCAATATCGATTCTTGAGGCGCGACGCGGCGCGGCGGGCCGGTTCGGTGCCTTCCATTCAATTTCAATGCTTTCTTTACTTTGTTTTTGGGGAACTTGGGACATGGCCTTGTTATTTGCTGATTAAAACGCCCAAGCACCGAAGGACTCTGACAGTTGAATACGCACACACACGTGAATCGGCATTGTCCGAGGAAGCAGACCTTTCGTGCTAAAAATTATAGCCAGGCCAACTGACATAACCGCAGAAGCAGCAGCAGCAGCACCAGCACCCGCAGCAGCAGAGGCGGCACCACCAGCAGCAGTCGGTGGCTGTGGCTCCTATGTCTGTGCCTCTGACGGTGGCAGCGTGTGAAAGAGCCGTCAGGTGCGGCCACGGTCAAGATTGGTAGCCTCACTCACTGGCATCGCCTCTCTGTCTCTCCGTCTCTCTGGCCATGCCTTTGACCTCTGACACGGCTAGAGAGACTGCCACTGGCACTCGCACTGGCACTGAGTCAGCCAAGCATTTAACCAAACCAATTTTCCCATTAGGGCCAACACTTTGCCCAGCTATCGATCGACCCAAAGCGCTGGCAAATACCGCAAATGTCTCGTCTACATTCGTCGATCGTCGATCGTGCGCAACATTTGCGTCTGCCGCACAGCCACTGCCAAAGCGACTGCCACTGCCCCATGCACCCTGTTGTTCAGTGCTGTTCTCTCAGCTAATTGATCGGTTCCAAATGGCCGATCGCACGTAACGGCAGCCCCATATGTGCCTTGGGCAGGCAGCTCTGCTCCGTGATGTGCGCGCGAAATATATGGACGAAGACAACATTCGGCTATGCGATCGTATCACGCGATAAGCCTTAAAGGGCATCAAAGGCAGACCGGACCCCTATACCTATTACCTATACCTATAGCTATAGCTATAGCCATACATCCTATGCCACTGCCACTGCCTCTGCCTTCCCGAACGCATTGAGGCGTCACCGACAGGGGCCCAGAACTGTTGAGGAACTTGTACCCAAGGCTCGCATTCAAGGGAACGGATCTCTTGGTAGATGGTAGATGGTTGACGGTTGGTTAGGCTCAATCTATCGTTGCAGGAGGTTGGGGGATAGATTAGCTTTGATCAATCAGCGATCCCTCGCGATTGAGTGGGTTTTCGGCGAGGGATCCCAAAGGGTGGACAAACGGCAATCTTTTCTTTCATTTCGTACTGAAGGCAAGGGCCTGATCTGATGAAGATATCAGTTCGACTTGGAACCCCAAGGTTAGATTAGCTTTGATCAATGAACATTTCGGTGTTCATAGGTAAGAAAACTGGCTTTAACGACAACAAACGGAGGAATTTAATAAAAGTTTAATAAGACTGTACTAGAATAAGCTACGAAGGAGTTATCAAATCCTCCCTGAGATCAAATCTTCCCCTCGTTCCAGGGCCCTTGCAATTCCTGTTTTTCACTTCATTAGAAAATTGCTTTGCGAATATTGAAAACGCATTATCCTGATGGCTCAATCCCCACGACAGCGGACAACCCTTGGCGAGGCAACCCCCCGCCCTTGTCCGGCAATCTTCGGTGGCCAGCTGGCTTATGCCTTTTGGCTTTTTGGCAAATCGTTGTAATTTACGAAATTGACACTCAAAAGACTCGCAACTTCCATGGAAAAGCGTCTAGGCAGGGCGCAACCCCAGCAATTAAACGGAGGTCTGCGGGCCCATATGGAACTACGTTCCGGGATAAGGGGCAGTGCAGGGCAGGGCAGGGCAGTGCGGGGCAGTGCAGGGCAGGGCAGGGCAGTTGATGTTCATGGCCTGGACAATTTGTCACATGGAAACATAAAAAGTGCCAATTGCAGTCCAGTCGCTGGTCAGGTCCCCGTTCTGGTCGGTTCTGGTTCTGGTTCTGTTTCTGTTTCTGGTTCTGGTGTGTGTCTGGGTGTCTGGGGTGCGGGGTGCGGGGTCAGGGTCAGCTGTCCGGGCGTAAATTAAATCAACTCTAATGTCTTTAATTTGTTTGGGCTGGCTTTTATCCCCTGTCCACCATCGATCAGGGCAGTCAAGTGTGCAGTGATGCGTCCGTCAAGTCAGTTCCAATCTCCAAGTGCCCAGAGTTCTCTCCCCGTCGAAGCTCGATTCGGAATTGGAATCGGAATCGGCATCGGCATTGGCATCAGGAGTGGGAGTGGGGGTGGCGGTGGGAGACGGGAGACGGGAGACGGTGGCATGTCGTCGCTGAAGCTGGCCATAAATTTCGTATTAAATTGAGTGTTAAATGCTGGACGCAGCAGCAGCAGCAGCAGCAGCAACAGCAGTGGCAGCTCCCCTCTACCCACCACCGTTTCTGTACGCCCACCCCCCCGCTGCTGCCACTGCTGCTCTTTCAGCTTCCTTATGCTTCTGCCCCTGCCCCTGCCGCTGCCCCTTTGTGCTTCTCCTTCTGCGTTTCGGGGGCCCAATGTGCAGCCGTGCGCGTAGTTTCTCCTTCTTCGTTGTGGCTGTCGCTTCTGCTTCTGCTTCTTGGGCTTCATCATCATCATCGTCGTCGTCTGCATCTTGTCCTCTCTCCTCCACGGCCTGCTCCGTGGCCAGTGCCACTGCCACTGCCACTGTTGGCCAGGCCACAATCCATCCGTCAGTTGTAGCCAATTTATTATGCCCAAATCTTTGCTCTGGCGATATTATTGCTGTGGCTGTCTTTATTGCCTGTTCGTTTCGTTGTGTTTTTTGATGGTGCTGAGCAATTGACCTTTAACCCGGACACAGCATCGATTTATTGCATCTATTGTTTCCCCGAACAACAATTGAGTAAATATTAATTTCTTAAAATCAACTTGAAGCCAAAGCCGAGACAAAGATACATACATATATGTATGTATATTTGAAAACCGATTTCCCTTTCCAAATGATTTAATTCAGAACTGCCGCATTTCACAGCTATTCGGAGATATCTGGCCAGGAATCTCCCGAGTGGAGCCGCCAGACAACACCCCATTACCTCTCGCCTCCTCCCCTCTCCCCTCCTCGATCCTCGGACAGCTCTGATGGAGATGTCGGGACTCTGGTGCATACCTCAATCTCAATTTGAATCCCAACTAGCCAGCTAGCCAAGCATCCCACTCACTCTCCCGCAGCCATCGATGCATCGAGGCCTCCGTCGAGTGGCTGGGGCTTCAATTGCCGATTGCCCATTGCCCATTGCCGATTGCCGACGACACCCAATAAACAGCAAACCAATTACAATCAGACATTTGTGTGTGCCCCGCGTACTCGTGGCCTTATACTTGGGAAAAAAGGAGGAACAATCAGCTGACGGAATGCCAGGACAGGCCAGGACGGGGCAGGACGGGGCAGGACAGTGCTAAACTAAGGCCATGGCCGTGGGCCGGGGCCGGGGCGTAATTTCCCACAAAAGTATTTGAATGTCGTGTAAAGTGTTAAATTGTTTTACATTTTTGTTCGCAGGGCTGATGTGGATGCTGCCGGCTGGCTACTGTTCTCTGTCTGCTTCAGAGCTGGAGCAGGAGCTGGAGCAGGAGCTGAAGCTGGAGCTGAATCTGAGCTTGGAGTTGGAGTCGGGAGTCGGGTCATACAGTCACATAAATCGCGGCAACGATGCGATAATTTGCATAAAATATGCGCAAACACACTCGGACAGAGAGTGGCAGAGAGGTGGCAGAGAAGGCGGACTCTGACTCCAGCTCCAGCTCCTGCTCCAACTCCAACTCCGACTTGGAATGGGACACAAACTGAAACTTAAGCCGAGACTCTCCTCCGCGCAGGTAGTACTCGTACCAGGGATCCCTGTGCCTGCAGCAGCCTCTTGAACTTTGCCGCATTCGGGTGTTGATTGGAATTTTAAACGGAGCATTGACAATAAAGCTCTCCTCTCCTCTCCCTCACTGCCTCTCACCGCACCTTCACCTATTGTTCAGATTCAGATTCAGAATCAGAATCGCATCGCCTTTGTCTGCTGTTGGCCTGTTTGCCTGTTTGCCTGTTTTGGCAGCTGCCGTCCAGTCCGATGGCTGCTCAAGTCGCAGCTCGACCCGATACTCGATTGTAGTGCCCTCCGATTACTTTATTTGTCAAGACAGCGCTCTGGAGATTTGATGACTTCTTTGTGGGGACATGCGATGTACTCGAAGGAGCAAGGCAACCTCTTATAGGGCTCGGATATCTTATATATCTTATGGGTACTGTTTGTTTCTTCGAGCAATTGTCCGGAGAAGCGCACAACTGAGCCGGATTTGAGCCGGTTATAGTCGGGATAATCAACTGACAACTGAGTTGGTATAAAGATGAACTTAAAGAAGCAATACAAGTGATTCGATTTTGATATTTTAGTTCTTTTTCGATGACGGATTATACCAAGCGAGGAAAAATCGCGATGGGAAAAGCAGTGACTGTTTTTGCATTCGCCAATTGGGTTTCTTGTACACAGCAAGACCTAATCCAAGAGGCTCTCTGTATCGGTACGATTGATTCGTGCAACTTAAGCTCTCCACCCCCCCACAGCCCCTCCCACAGCTCGCATGCTCCCGCCCCAATCGACACGAAAATCGCAGCACAAAAAGTCAAATCAATCAAAGTGACGACGACGACAGCACTGGCGAAATTGCTATGCAAGTGGAACACTGCCCGGCCCGGCCTGGTCCGGCCCGATCCGGCCCGGCCCAGCCCGGGACACTCGTGCACTTGTGCCCATAGACGGGGGATGGGGAATGGGGGATGGGGGGGAATGGGATTTGTTGCTGCCGCAAAATGTCAACCGGCTTTGCATATGGAAATTGGATAATGGCAGCGTCCGTCCGTCAGTCAGGCTGTCTGTCTGTCTGTCTGTCAGTTAGTCCGGCGGTGTCCACCGTTCACTCATTTCCATGGATTGTCCATATGGATGGGCATGGCATGGCATGGTATGGGACTCGTGCTGGGGGAGGGGGGGCACAGCAATTTACCGCAAAATAGAGTTCCATGGAACTGCAGGCTGGCTCAGATATCATCAATGTCCAACATCATCATCCAAGTCATCGTTCTCATCAGCATTTGGTCATCTTTTCGGCTGCCGAAAATGCGGGGAAAATGTTTTCGGTAATAAGTAAATGGATCGATGGCTCCCAGTAGGGGGCAGATAGACTGGGTGCACGGGTGGCACGGGTGGCACGGGTTGCACGGGGTGTGGCTGGGCAACAATGCCACACCAGGCCGCACCACATTATTTTCGGCTCTTTTGTGGCTAGCCACCAAATTGACCGATAACTGATTTTCAAATTTACGCCCCCGCACCCCTACCTCACACACACACACACACACACAAAGCAGACATCAGACGCTATACCATTCCATTCCATTTCATTTCGTTCTGTTCCGTTCCGTTCCGTAACGTTCCAGGGGCCGCACCTACGCGTTACAGCTCAATGGATGGGATGTGTGTGTGTGTGTGTGTGTGTGTGAGTGTGTGGGGGGAAGAAAGGGGTCGGAAAGGGGTCGGAAAGGGGTATTCGTATACTACGAGGGGCTACAATATCTGTGGGCTTTCTGAGTTTTTGGTAACTCGACTTCCGGCCAACTCGGGCGCAGAGCTCTGCGAAACAAAAGCAATTTAATCGAGCATGACTTTTGGTTAAACTTGTAGAGCAACGCCTACGCAGGGGAACATTGGTGGGGGATCTGCTGAGGAGGGGGCCGGATATAGGGAATTTTAATTTGTCGCGTCGTTTAAACGCGACCACTGAAATATCGTTGGCAACCCTTTAACGCCGTCATCGGACGTCGAACGGTCGAACGTCATCGCGGCCATTGAAGCGTTGCCTCATCCCCACCCCCCTGCCCCTTGAACTGTGCTGCTGCTGCTGCTGCTGTTGCTGCTGCTCTCGCTACCCCACCAACAGCCCCCGCATGCCACGCCTACTGCTGCCGCTCGTTGGGTTTTTGGCAGCACTTGGTTTTTGTCGCTTTTCGTGATACCCAGAGTGGACAGGGTATACACGCACTGTAGATGCTCCTTCCGTAGGAATAGCTACCCGGAGATTGGGGCAGGAGAACCTCTCATAGATGGGGAAGCAATAGTAATACCCACAAATGCAGATAGAAGATATATGTATATAGAGAGCAGATTCATTAGCTTCCTAAGATCGCGAATCCCATCCGAATGCTGCTCCAAACTAAAATCTGAATAACGGGTACCCCATAGTCCGGACATGGACTATTGAGTACTCTTTGTATATTTTTTTAAATCGTTTGGGTGGTTTTTATTAGGCCGCTTGTCTCCCGGTTTGCCCGCTCCCTTTCCCTGTCTGGGTACATTATTTATGGTCGCGCATTTGCATTTTGATGGTTGCACACACACACACACACACACACACAGATCCCCCCTTAACTCCTTCGCTGGCTGGCTGACTGTCAACCCTTTGAGGCAAGCAGCACAGAGCACAGAATACAGAATACAGTACAGAATACAGAGTACACAGGTGTGTGTGCGTGAGCTCTTTTTATGACCGCTGCAACCGAAAAATTGAAAACAAATTTCCACGTATTGATAGCAGCTATCCATTCCCAATCCCCCCCCCCATCACCAGCCCCAGCCCCAGAGCGCGGCTCGGTTGCGCTTGAGAGGATAATCGTAAAAAGGGGAAATTGCGCTTATAAAATGATCAGAGCCAGGATACGGCATTACCAATACGAATGCCAATGCCAATGGCACTGGCACTGGCTTCAGTCAATGTTTGCCTGATGTTCCTCCCCGTTTGCCGTGTTCGGCTTGATTAGGCCGTGCCCTTGCCCTTGCCCGTGCCCTTGCTCTTGCTGCTGCCGGGGGCCGAGGTGCTGACTGCGTCAGCTTTTCTTTTTTTGAAGTCATCTGGGGTGGGGTCCGGGTCCAGCTTAATCTATACATATCCTCCCGAGCGGACTTAATTTCCGCGCATCCGCTTGCGTTTTGGGAACGATTAAGAGCTGAAATAAATACGAAGTCACTGAATTTGAATGTCTGGGATTGGAGAGGAATGATTGCGAATGATGTGCAGGCAAGCCCCTTCAAGAAATGATTTTTCACCAGAAGAATGGGACAACTTAAGCAAGAAGCAAGTGCATGCTATCAAATTTCGAACTATGACTAGGGCTGATCAAGAATAGAGAGATAACTTTAAAGAAATACTTTGTATACTGAAAGGCATATAAATTAATGTTAAACATTATTATACATTTGTGTATATTTCTCATCTTTCAAATATATTCCAAAATAAGTTTAAGCAATTATTGCAACAATTACATCCCTACATCAGTGGAGCATACGATACCAGAACATGTGCTGAGATAGATCTCAGCTTTGTCCATCACTTGGTTAAAGATACACAGATTTTTCGGTATTGAAATAATCCATAGAAAAGGCGTAGAGCACTCTCTGACATTTCCTGTGGAAATGCATTGATCTTTTCCATATATGCACAGAAATCTATTGGTATTTATATCGTGCGTGTCTCTCCCTTTGAAGCATCAAAGATTGCATTTTTAGATGCGCAACGAGGGCTTACCCTTTGAATGGACTCTGGGACGGGAGCTGCGATAATGGGAGCATTCCATTCAAGCACTCATCATTCACGCGAATCAAAATCATCACGAGATAGAGAGAGAGTCGTCGACTGAATCATCAGAGCCAGAATCAGAATCAGAATCGTCACATGAATCGCCATCGAAATCATCATCATCATCAGCATTGTCGGGTTGTCAACAGTTTTGGGCTTTTGCTGTTCACAAATCAAAGCCTGGCAAAAGGGAATGACAGCAGGAATGACGGCAGGGCTGGGCGATGGGCGATGGGGTTACAGGGTACGGGGTTCGGGGTACGGGGTACGGGGAATGCGCTGTTGACAAGTTGAGCATTTTAATTGCTGCCGTGCGGCCGCTTACGTACAACAACAACTCCGCCCATGGGATCGGATCGGATGGTATGGAGATGGTGGATGGTGGATGGGGGATGGGGGATGGCGGATGGGGATGACATTACCGGAGTGTGGGGTGTGCAACCCTTTCGCGGTGCTGCACGCAAAGAGTCAACTTCCTGTGCGTATCCACGAAATGCGCTAACTAATCAAATATGCATAACAAACTTGAACCAACCTCAGGAAAATCCGAAACCAGGCAAGACCAGTCCGGGTCGGGTCGGGTCGGGCTACCACCCTTTGGGCCAACTCACGCAATGCCCACGCACCGCAAAAGGGTTCGGAATCGAAAGTATGACAAGCATTTCGTCGATTTAACCCAATGGCCCCAGCCATGTCCCTGCCCGTGTCCGTATCCGTGTTGGCCATTGAGTCGAGTTGCTGCTAAATTATTGCTGCTCGTTGTGGCTGTCGCTGTGACTGTGACTTCTCTAACCCGTAAAACTATTATTATGATCATTATGGCTGCGACTCTGTCACTGGCACCGCCCTCACGGCATGGAGCATGGGCATGCCAGGGCCCGCAAGAACTTTCAACACGCACTTTGACGCACACTCTCCCACCATTTCAGGCCGACCCTCTGGGGGTTGTCTGTCTCATAAATGTTTTGGCAATAAAACGCAAGTTATGATAATGCCAATTCATGGTTAGTGGCGGAGATATCTAAATATTTATATCAGCGAGTGTTTACATGTTCTGTTCTTGTCGTTTGGCCCAAAATGATATGCTGGAAGCTCGCTTGATTGATGGCTCCTCGGATGGTTGAGCTACTCGCTCGTTGATCTCACAACGAGAGCAAATACTTTACACTCGCTGGACTTTGGCCAATTTTAAACACATCTTATCCTATCACACAATTAGGGTATCTTAGGATTTAATTATTACAGAGTACTCTCAGAACTCGTATGTTGAAGATGCATCGTGATGAGATCTGATGTCTATCGATACTTTAATCCTTACAATTGCAGCCCTCACTTCGCTTACTCCTACTTTCCCCACTCGTTATTGAGATGATATCTTCGTGAATCTCTCTCGTTACTCGTTACAAATCATAGTTGGAATAGTTTCCCTGAACAGCATGTTAAATGAGGCCAATGATTCTGCCTGGTTTTCTTCATTACTGCGTACTCTCAGATCTCATATCTTGAGGATGCGAAGTCCGTCTCGTTGATGAGATCTGCTGTCTATCGTTACACGATTCGTTGCAATTGCAACTATCACTGGTCGTACTCGTTACTCCTACTTTCCCCACTCCTCAATAAGATGCTCTCGCCGTGAATATCTCTGTCCTTACTAACCGTAGTTGGATTGGTCTCCCTGAACAGCATGTGAAAAGAAGCCAACGATTCTTCCTGGTATCACAAGGCATCCTAAGTTTTCCTAATTACTGCGTACTCTCAGATCTCATATCTTGAAGATGCATCGTGCGTCTCGTTGATGAGATCTGCTGTCTATCGTTACTTTAAGCCTACAATTGCACCCTCACTTTGCTTGCTCGTTACTTCTACTTTCCATACTCGTCATTAAGATGCTCTCGTCGTGAATCTCTCTCGTTGCTAATCATAGTTTGAATGGTCTCGCTGAACAGCCTGGGGAAATGACTCCACCGGGCGGTGGAGTGGGAGTGAGAGTGGGATCGTGGCTAGAGGAAGTTATTGCTGTCAACATCGACATAACCCTTTTGTCGAGCAGTTGGCGATGGTAGTGGTGGTGGTGGTGACATTGGCGACACTGGCGACATTGGTGACGGCAGCGGCGGTGGCGGTGGCGGCGGCAATTAATAATACGTAATTTATGTTCCGCATTCAATTCTATTTGACTTTTGGCCCAAAACACTCAAACTTATTGACAGAGTCGTGGTCGGGGGGGTTATGCGTGGGCCGCAGAAAGGGTTACGTTGCCCAAAGGGTTTTACTGCCGCACTTAAGCTCTCTTTGCGCCTTTGCTAGTGAAGCGTTACAATTTACAACCGATGACGACGGCAGTCGGCGGTCGGCAGTCGGGCGTAACCAACCAGCCAGCCAACCATTCGAACAGCTCTCGTCCGATGCGGGCTGGCGGGTGCATTCGATTGCGGATGGCAGAGACGGGGCTGCGGGGACGTGGTCCGGACATGGATGATGCCAATCTCCCCCGGAGGAGCAGGAGCCTTATCCCCGGCTAATCCACTATCTGGCGCCCGCGACAAGTGCAGGATTCAGCATTCGTGTCGAATTCTATTAGCTCGGCATAGAGTGCTCGGCTTAACGCTTGGCTTAGTCGCCTCGACGTCGACTCCAGCGAGGGTTAGCCGACTCGAGCTGGCCGATAATCGCCGCTCGCCTAATCCAAAGTGTCTGCGCCTCGGCCACCCCTCTATCCAGTTGGTGCACAGTCTGCAGGCGAAGTTTTTATTGAATTAAATGCTACACCTTCGATATCCGCGCTGGGGGCGGGGCAAGCGCAAAAGTTGGCAAAGTGCTTAAATCATCATGGTCCAATCTATTGGGCTGAGGAGGGCTGAGCAGAAGGATACCCATATAATAGAGTTATCCAACACAGATTGTGGACATCTTAGGAGTCCTTGTGGCGTTCTCGAAACGTTTGAGGGAGCTTGTGAGTAATCTCTTTGGTTTAGTTCTGGCATCCTCTGACCTGCTGCCATTGCCCATCCAATCCTTGCCAAAGGATATCGATTTCCTTACTGGCATACGTACTGAAAACATTTCGAGCTCTGGCAGATCTCCCACGTACTCCTCTTTGGCTTTGATTTGGAGCCTCATTAGGGAGCAATAAAAGCGAAGTGCGGACTCCTCCTGGCTGATGACAGAGGATGTGTGTGCCGGAGGATGATGAGCTAATTATGCCACGCACTGTTTGTCCGCCATTTTCATTTCAGTATTTATTTATTTATTGACGCACTGCTCTTTTGGCTCCCTTTTCGGGGTGGTGGGGGTTGCAGAGGAAATCCCGACAAACGGCAAACGACAAACGTAAATGGCAGAGGGGGGGTGACGGCAGGGGCGGGGGAAAACCACCAGAACAATGAGCCAAACGCCAAACGCCAAAAGCATTCGAAACCAGGCAAATAATAAACAGGAAAACTAATAAAACACGAAACAAACTGATTTCGGTTTCATGTTTCTCGTTGTACAATAAATATCGATGGTAGTCGGGTGTTTTTTTTTTAGTAATAATTTTTATTTAATTTCCTTTGTTTTGTTGTTGTTTAATTAATTTTTATATATAATTGCAGTGACATGAGGTGTTGTTGCTTCTTCATTTAATTTTATCCATATACATACATATATATTTAAATATATATCATATATATTCTTTTATACATATACATATCCATATACAAATACTCGTATTGTATATATTGAATTTGTTCTTGTTCTTGTTCTTGTTGCAGCTGTTTCTGTTTCTGTTGTTGTTGTTGTTGTTGTTGTTGTTCTTGTTCTTTTCGGGCTGTTTGCATTTGTTTAAATTTAATTAACTATAATTAATATTGCTTTTGCGTATAATTCATTCAAAAAACAGCTAAACCAACAGAAAAAAAACGTATCCATTTGATTTCTTTTTTGTTTGTTTTTAAATATCATAATGCAGGTGATAAAGATGATGATGATAGTGGTGTTGGTGGTGGTGGTGGTGGGGGTGGTGCTAGGGTTTCGCATTATCGGGATTATAAGGAAAACAAATTGCTACAGAAATTGTATTTTTTTATTCTTTTTCTTTTCTTTGTGGGTGTGTGTGGGTGTGTGGGTGTGTGTGTGTGTGTTGCGTGTGTGTTTCTGTGTGTGAGAAGGTGGGAAGGGGGAGTATGGTATTGGGGGGCGTGGCCTGTCTATTAGCTTTGCGTCTTTGTCGCTCTCTCTTAAATTATGCGAGGAACATGCGTTGAATTCAACTCTTTTCGTCTTCTCTTCCCTTTCTCTTTCTCTTTCCCTTTCACTTACGCAAAACAAAAGAGGAATTTCGTTCGGTTTCTACTTCGTTTACGGTCTTTTCCCGTTTCTCATTTACTACTAATTTAAAAAAAATTATATTTTTTTATTGTATACCTGTACTACATATGCATATATGATATAAACACACACATCGGACTCGCGCCGCGCCCCAGCAGCATCATCTCGGGATGGGGCCTGAGGCGAGTCCCTTCTAAATAGACAAACAAAAAAAAACCTTAAAATAAAAATACAAAAAAATATTATCTTGTTCTTTGGTTTTAGAACTTAAATGTAGGAAAAAAATTGCCAAAAAAAAAAACATTACATATAAGTATGGTTAAATTAGGAAAAGTTCTCATAGTTTAGTTGGGGGTGTTTATTTTGTTTTATTTTGTTTAGTTTTAATTTTAAGCATTTCCCCAAGGGCCTGCAACTGGGTTCGTGTCTCGGCTAGGTGCGTGTCTCCGCGCCAGATTTACAGGAGCGGATCGCCCCGGGCCACGGTGGCCCCAAAAAAATGAAATTTATTCGGGGGCTGTTTGTGTCAGTGGGGGTGTGGGGGTGTGTG